>VDFB02047397.1:124078615-124330286 GCA_007258455.2 Sequoia sempervirens
GATGGGTGAAGAAATGGATTTCCACTAAAGTGGAAATCTTTATTATGAAAAGTGTGTACCTTAATTTAGCCAAAAGGTGGGACACTAGGTCCACCACTTTTGGCTGTAGGAAGCTCATGTATTGAACGTTGGGTGAATTGCTATAGGAACTCTTCCTCAATTTTTGCAATGTCGACTTGGATTCCTTTGTGAGAAATGCAGTGGCCAAGGACTACACCTTCATGTATCATCATGAAGCATTTTTCACTATTCAAAGATAGGTTTTGGTCTTCACATCTCTGTAGGACCTTCTTGAGATTCCCTAATTCTTTATTAAAATTAGCACCATAGGTAGTAAAGTCATCCATATAGATCTCCATGCAGTCAAGGGAGATGTCTGAAAATATGCCAATGACTGCTCTTTGGAAAGTTGCAGGTACATTGCATAGGCCAAAAGGAAGTACCGAATAGGCATACGTTCCCAATGGGTAGGTGAAGGTCGTCTTTTCCTGGTCCTCGGGTGCAATTTGAATCTGGTTGTAGCTACTAAATCTGTCTAGAAAAGAAAAGTATTTCCTTCCTGCAAGTGTGTTCAAAACTTGATCAATGAAGGGTAAAGGGAAGTGATCCTACTTGGTGGCAACATTAAGTTCTCTATAATCAACACAAACTCACCATTTTCCTTCCTTCTTTAGCATGATCGCTAATGGAGACACCCACCGGCTTTCTGAAATAGGGTAAGTAAATCCATCATCTAACAATTTCTGCAGTTCTTTTTTAACAATTTTTGTCAATGCAGGGTCGATTCTTCATTAGGGTTGCCTTGCTGGTTGACAATCATCTCTGATGTAGATCCTATGAGTGCAAAGCTTAGGATCTAGTCCTTTCATATTATGATATTCCCATGCAAATGCATGCTGATGAGACTTTAGTAAGTCTTCCAATTGCAACTACTGTTCTTCACTTACCTTGTTAATATTCAAATATCTTCCTTCAAACATCTATACTTGAATAGTCAATTCTATCATAGCTGCCCTATAAACACATGGTACCTAGAGTTCATATGGAAGCATGGTATGAAACATGCTTGTTGTTGCAAGAAGTTTATCTGCAAACATAGTGGTTGCAGGAAGAGAAGGTGGAATAGGAAGAATTATTTTCACAGGATTAGCAGAACCAGATGTGTGAGAGGATGATGCTTCCCCAACTTCCCAACAGTTTTGAATTATACTAGATAACACTTCATCTTTGTATTGAAGCTACAAGAAAAGGATTCTACCTAACATCATGAGTTGTGCCACTGAGTTAACTTCCTCGGCTTCTTCACCAACATGTGGCCATACAACATCCTCTTCATTATGGGTCGACTGAACAAGAGGATAAAGAACAAGCTTTTTAGTATTCCTGCCATCAGAAATAGTCATGTCACTTAACTAACACCCAATATAAGCATTTTTTTGCTAACCATTTCCTTCCAAGAGTGATAGGATATCCTTCTAGGGTGGCCTTAGGAGAGAGAGTCATGAGGTCTACTGGATACTCCCAAGAGTCTATAATTACCACAAGGTCTTCTACTAAAGTATCGGGCTTCTTAGTAGGATTACCAGCAAGCTGCAAGACAGTAGGAGTAGATCTCATGCTTGCTACATTTAGTTGCTATAGAATTTCCTTGGTCATTACATTTATTGTTGCCCCTATATCAATCAAAGAATTCTTTACTTTGATCTCATTGATGACAACTGCTACCACAGGACTACCTGGGTCATTATACTTGGGGATAGTCACTTTTCCAAGCATGATGTAAGCTAGTTGGCCCACCACATAAATTGTAGTTGGGTCTTTCTTTCTCCTACCTGGCTTCTTAAGACAAGATTTCTTGATAGCCTTGCCATATATAGGAACATCTTTTATGGCGTGAAATAGGGGTATCTAGACACAGATGTGTTTCAACTACTCCAAGATGTCAAAAGTTATATTCTCCTTGTCTTCCTTATGCTTGGAAACTCCCGATCTCTAGGGAAATGGTGGCTCTTGGGAAATCTTCCTAGCTAGAATTGGTTTAATATTTTTAGGTACAGTTGGTTGAATAGGATCATTCAGAGGTTCATCTTCCTCTTCCACAAGTAGCTCAATGATGACGAATGTGGAAGGAGTTGGTAAAGTGGTTCCTGAACGCAAGTGGATGTCACTTACACTCACAACACATGCAATAAATTGATTTGGATTATTAGAATATACAGGTTGTTGTTGTGGTTTGTTATTTGGGTTGGGTGTGGGCTAAGCTAGTAGCTAAGTAGGTTTGGGTGCATTGGAGCTTGAATTAGCAGGTGGAGGCATTATAGCAGGTTTTTGTGGTTGAGAAGATGACTACATGCAATTGGTTGTCTGGTTTGGCCCAAAAAAAGGATAGTGGATCTGATGGCATACCTTGTCTTGGAGCCCATGACTCCCTCTATGCAACAAAGTAGACTTGATCTTCCTTAGTCTAAATTGGTTTGAACTCGGGTGGAATCTTGTTGTCAATGTTAGCTACCATCTTGCATCTGCAATCCCTCTTCTTTTGTCTGCAATGAGGTCAATATTCTATCAACATTTCCTCTGCCTCCTCATGTTTCTTTTTGGCCTGAAGTGTATCCAACTAAGTAGTTGGATTGTTTATAGTATCCTACTTGAAATCTACCAACAAATTAGTAATCTCCATCCTTGAAACTCTATTGTTGGATGACTTACCCACAGAAGATTGGTAAGCTCTCTCTTTCTTTGAAGCTTCTCTGGAATAGTTCAAACATATTTTCTTGATATCTTCCCAAGGAACTTGAGTGATATCTCCTCCTTCCATCAGGCCCAAAGAATCAATGAAATTCTCATTGATTCCTCTCAAGAAAAGAAGCTTTCGTGATTCGTCATTGAGTGTATGGTGTGGATATTTCTGTAAGAAAAATAGAAACCTTGAAATGTAATCTTCCAAGCTCTCACCTTCCTTCTGTTGCATCCTAAAGATATCACTACCCCTAAAATATTCCTTGTATTTTTCAAGGAAATTTGTCTTCATGTCTTCCCAAGTCTCCACAGTGTCTATGCCTAGACTCATAAACCATCTTAGTGCAATTTATTTTAAAGTGGTAGGAAATAGCTTAAGTTTAGGAGCATCAATGGTACAGTCATAACTCTTACAGAGTATGTCAAACTCAAACAAGAAGGTATCACCCATGTCTTCTTGATAGATTCCTAAGGAAAAGGGTTATCAATCTAGTTTTAATCTTCAGTGGAGGCTTCAAAACTAGTCAGAGCAAGATATATGTTAGTAAAGGGAAATGGTTCCTCTTCTTCTTCTATGCACATGGTATCAACTCAACATTAGTTAACTCACACAAAGAATGAGAAAATGAATAGAAGATCATTACTTGTATAAGCAAGGGTTATTCTAAGAATAACTCAAGAGAAGTGTTATATCAGAGAAACTATCAATCACTCCAAAGAACTTCCTAGCTTGACACCATCCCCAACAACGGCGCCAAAAATGTCGGCCTCCTATAATTATTTTAATAAATAAGCCTTCATAGCCATGACTTAGATATTGGACATCTAACCTGAATAGCTATCCCAATTTTCATGAAGGTGCATTTAAATTTTCAACCCAGGGACGTGAACTTGAAATGGGAAAGCATAGTATGTGCACTAGGAACTCTCAAGTAGCCATTTCTAGTCTATAACTAAGAAACACAATACTGAAAGTAAATTTCTTAAAAAGGAAATAAAGCAAATGTTGAACATCAACCAACAACTATGCTAAACTGAAATGCACGATAGGAATAAAAGATATTAGCAACAAACAGGAAACTACTCTGTCTACTTTGGTTGCAGGAATAGACACAAAATGGACTTCTAGTGGCTACATGAACAGTCGATGCTAGATTTTGAACTAAATACGGAATAGGAAATAATAACTAAACTAATTAATCTAAAGAATGGATTACTCACCAAGTGGGCCTCCTTGGATGAGTATCCACTAAAAATAATACAAACTCAAATACTTAAACTCAGACTATCATCTCATCCATGGAAAAATGTGTGAACGAAGTAGCAACATGGCTGTATTGAAAAATGGAGAATGCTTAATACATCATCAATATCTCTAACAACATAATCAATAACTAAGAACCTCCAAGAAGAAGATTCAAATCCTTTTTTATACTACTAGCTAAACAGGGCAGTCAACTCCCACTAACTAAGAGGACGCCATTTAGGGAAAACGAGGAAAAGAGTGGCATAGAAGTTACATCTGCGGGGAATCCAGTCAAACATGCATGCCCAAACGTGGACTTAAGTGTTGTAGTAATGCCATGATTGCTCAATTCCATAAATACAAGGAGGTTACAATTGACTGTTGTGGGGAATCCATTGTCATTGTCCTTCAATTGACTCTTTTGAATGATTCCCTTGCATGACCATTTGTCGGTTTCCTTTCTCAACTTAGCATCCACAAATTATGTTTTGCATAGCAATGTCAGTACACATAATAATTGCGCATCTATAATCAACTTAAAGAACATTCATCAACCATACACAAAATCAATATAGATAATCCACATAATATGCCAATGTCATTAAAACTTCACAGAGATAGGGTTAAACCCAATGTCAATGGTTTGAGCGAAACATTATACAAATATTAACACTTAACTACTAAAGTTCATGAAACTGCCAACAAATGGACTATAGATTCTACCCAAAATTTGGCCAAAAACTAGGCTCATTAGGGATCTTGAGGTGATATAAGAGAAGCTGCACTTTCCATTGCATCCGCATGTCGATTATCTTTTTGTGGGATGTTATCAATGGTGAATGATTCAAACTGTTCCAACAAGGTCATTGTGAGATCCTTATATTTTGATAATTTGTCATGTTTATCTTGGTAGACTCCATTTATTTGTTTGATCACTAATTGTGAATCACCAAAGATCTTAATATCTTTGATACTCATGATTAAAGCAACACGCAATCCAAAAGTTAACCTCATATTCAACTGTGTTATTCGTACATAGGAAATTTAATCAATACGACAAGGGAATAGGCTTTCCTATGGGTGGAATTAATATAACCCCAGTGCCAGAGCCTGTTCTACACTTGGATCTATCAAAATATAATTCCCATGTAGGAACTTTGATTGTCAACACATTATCATCGGGAAAAGAGTCATTGCTAAGTAGTGCTAAAGGAGAAGGAGCATCAGCTAAGTGGTCAGTCAAGGCTTGACCTTCGATTGCTTTTTGTGAAACAAACTTAAGGTCAAACTTAGTCAACAACATCACCCATTTAGCTAGACATCCTGATAGGTCTTTTTTGTTAAAAAGATATTTGAGAGGATCAAATTTTGTCATTACTTGTATTTCTGCATTTAGTAAATAGTGTCGCAACTTACTAGTAGTGAATACAAGAGCCAAACATTGTTTTTTCATTGGTGTGTATCATGTTTCATAATCTATTAGATTTTGGCTAATGTAATAAATAGGATGTTCTTTACCACTTTCATCTTGTTGAGCCAACAATGTTGCAAGAGCATGTGTTGATGTGGCTATATAAAGGATGAATGACTTGCTTGGCATAGTGAGTTGTAGAATGGGCAGAGTTGCAAGGTATTCCTTTAAACTCCCAAAGGCATGTTTACAGTATCGTTCCAATCAAAATGCACATCCTTTTTTAGGATATGTGTGAAAGTTAATGTTCAATCAGCTAAGGATGTGACGAAATCATAGATGGCTTGAATTCTTCCTTGTAACGTGCGCAATTGAGAAATGTTTCTAAGAGGTGGCATGTTGATTATAGCATCAATTTTCTTTGTGTCAACCTTGATGCCTCTATGAGATATGATGAACCATAAAAAAATTCCACTATCTACTCCAAAGGCACACTTTTTCAGATATAGTCTCATGATGTATTTGTGCATCTATTCAAAGATCTTCTGAAGGACATTCACATTGTCTTGTCATGTTAAGGATTTGGCTAGGATGTCATGAACATAATCTTCCAATATTTTATGTATGTAATTATGAAATATCAATTTCATGGCTCATTGATAGGTTGTGTCTGCATTCTTTAATCCAAAAGGCATTATAACCCAACAAAATGTCCCCCAAACAGTTGTAAATGTTATCTTATATTGATCTTTTGGGTTGATGAAGATTTGATTATATCCAAAAATCCCATCCATGAATGACAACAAAGCATGTCCTGCAGTTGAATCCACTATCATATCGATATTAGGAAGGGGAAAATCATCTTTTAAAGAGGCTTTATTTAAGTCACGAAAATCTATACACATCCTAATACAATTTTCAGGTTTTGCAATTGTAACAATGTTTGAGATCCAAGGAGAATAATCAATAGGTCAAATGAAACCTACGACAAGGATTTTTTCAAGTTCTCCTTTAACAAGCAAGGCTATTTTAGGATTCATTTTTCATATCTTTTGTCATACAGTCTTAGCATTTTTAGCAAGAACAATGTTGTGCGTCACTATCTTTGGATCTATTCCTAGCATGTCTGAATATTTCCAAGAAAATAATTTAGGAAAGTCATGGAGAAGGGTTGTAGTATCCTCTTGCTCTTCATCATTAAGTTATTTCCCTATCTTAATTACTTTTTCTTTATCATCTATGTCCATTGGTATATCAATTGTATCTCCCAAGGGAAGCACATTTGATTTAGGAAATTTCAGATCATATGGTTCCATGCTTGTGTCTTTCTCCTTGGTATCGATATCTTTTTGCTTGGTAATGATCATAGCACAAGTAACTTTTCTCTTTGAAGAAGATGTCTTATTATAAGCACCTAACATTTTTTTCAAAGCCTCGTCGTTTTCAAAGTACTCCCATGATGGTGGTGAATCCATATCATGTAATTCAGGATGCTTTAGTGTGAGATTTGTTCTTGGTTTACATGTGATGGTGTTGATGTTTAGAGATGGTTGTTGACTTGCTTTTGTTCTCTTAGAAAAAGAATATCCTAGACCCGTCTTTGTTTCTTTTGTATTTGATCTAGGTGGATCCAGGAAACTTGAAAATTTCAGTCTCAAAATCTCATGAAACCATCATCATTGTGCAAAGCTCGTTGACACGGTCCTGACACAACTTGAATTGTGTCAAAAGGAGATCGTACGTACGAGTTATGCTCGGTCAAAGGTTTAGTCAAACTAGTACCAGAGGCTAGTCAAAGGTCAAAAATTGGTCATCTCCAAGTTGGCATATTTAGCCAATCCAACTCTGACACGTGGCATCATGTTGGCAAAGGGCATGGCATAATTGGTCAATCCTATTCTGTCACATGGCACCTTGATCTTCATTATTCGTTTGAACTATCCACCAAAAGTGTTGTTTGGGGTTTGATCCATTAACCTCCCATTTACCAATATATTCGCCTACCAATGTGCCATAGAATGCACTTTACCCATGATTTGACAATGGTTTATTTTGTTATTTAACTATTTTGGATTTTTTATTTAAAATAGATGGAGGCGGGGGTTGACCATCCGACTTCCCTGCTCCCAAAACTCCTCTCAACCGTCAAGCCATTGTGTGGACTCGAGTATATTTCGGGCCACAATATCTTTTAAAGAAGATTTTAAAAGATAAAACCCCCAAATCCAAACCATAATCCCTATTTAATTGAATATAAACCTTTTTACAGATTGAAAGCCTGAGAAAAGATAAATAACAAGGGCTAAAATAATATATTAAATGATATTCAAAAGGTTTATAAGGGGTTATAAAGGATTTTTATGATGTAAAGGGGGATTTTTAAAAGATTTATTCTATAAAAGGGGATATTGTTGAAATTTACTTATAAAAATGGGAGATAGGCAAGATTTTACAAATCATTTGGTTTTAAACCAAATTGAGTAAATTTTATGTATAAAATGGGGTGTTATGGGTTTGCAAAGGTAACCAAGTGGTGACTTAGAAGTGGTTATTTTTGTGAGATAATTTCTTTTGTGAGAGTTGAATTCTTGTTTAGAGGAAGAATTGCAAGGTGTTATTGTACATGGAAATTGTAAAAGTGAGAGAGATTGTGAGGAATTTTGTGCATGATTTTGAAGCTTGGATGATGTAAAAAGGAATGTTAAAGCTTGGCGTCATTAATAAAGCGGTCCAACATTGAGAAGTGGACCTGGAGACGTAGTTCTTTGAAGGAAAAACTCTGTTATCAAGCTTGTGATCTCTCTTCTTCTTTCTTGTCTCATAATTCTCTTTAGTATTCACTTCTTGAGTTTTCTAATTACGATATTTAGTAATTAGTTTATGGTTTATTATTTTGGATAAAGAACAAGTGAAATCTAATTTTTGTAATTTCAACGGTTAAACAACATAGTCATGCAATTTTGTTGGATCAGGAAAATGTTGTAATTAGCATTAATTTACAAGTGAATTTGTAAACCACTAATTACGGATCAAATTGGTATCAAAGTCTCTTAATAGGAAATTACAAAAGGGAATGTTAACCAGGTTGAAATTGAAGCAAGGAGAAGGTGCACTTACCGAGTTCAATCCTGAGATCAGAAAATGAAGGAATTTTCCACGAGCAAAGATGGCAGCTAAACAAAGTCCTACAGAGCTTGATGAGAAAGCTGTCTAGAAAGCATTTCTCGAAATGCAGGCTATGGTGGAAGTTCTTTTCCAAGAGAGGCAAGAGCGAAAGAGGAAAAAAGAACTCAAGACCAGAAAGAAGGAGGAAGTTGAATCCTCATTGAAAGAAGACAAAGGTAAAGGAGTAGGAGGTGGTAGTGACCCTCCTGAACCTCCATCCCCGTCTTCCTCATCTTCTTCATCTTCTTCTTATTCTTCTTCTTCTTCATCTATCTCTTCTAAAAAGAAACAACCTATGCAAACTAATTCACCTTTGTTAAAATTGGATGTTAAATTTGATTTCCCAATCTATAATGGAGAACTAGATGTAGATAAACTTGATAATTGAATAAAACAAATTGAAGTTTATTGTAGAGTTAAAAAATTTACTGAGGTTTCTCAAAAAATCCAATTAGCTACTCTTCTCCTAGGAGGCACAACTTTAATTTGGTGGGAGAGTAGAACACAGGAGGATCTAAGTCATTATGGAAAAATTATTTCTTCTTGGTTTGAGTTTATAGTTGCACTTAAGAAATAGTTTTATCCATTAGGGTACATGCAAAAAGCAATAATGAATTGGAAATCATTAAGACATGAGAAAGGACAAAGTGTGCATGAATATACACAGGATTTTAGGAAGAGGGCTTTAATTTCAGGCATTCCATTATACACACAAGAAACTTTGTTAAAGTACATAGGTGGATTACATGAGAGTTTGAGACATACAATACTTATGTTTAATCCAACTAACATTGATGAAGTTAGTGTGCAAGCTATCCATTTGGAAACAAGCTCAAGGAATAGCCATGATAATTTGTTGATGAACTTGAGTAAGTAGAAAGGAAGAAAGAAAGGGAAAGAGAAATCACAGTGAACACCTACTACAAAGAAAGAGGACGAAAATCATTATTGCTCACATTGCAAGGAGGAAAGCATGAAGATGCAAGATGTTGGAAACTGCATCTTGATCAGAAGCCAAAGTGGTTCAATGATCGAAAGGGTAAGCAGAAGACTACAACTATCGTGTAGGATCTCGGATCCGGTTCCAATGATGAAACCAAGATCTTAGTTGTGAGTATCACAGGTAATATTCCTTTTTTCAGTACTAATTCATATGCTTCTTCATCAAAGTGTAATGAAGTACCTATTGAAAGTAAGAGGAATGAATTGTTTCATATAAGGGCTATTGCAAATCAAAGCAAGATTGATACACTCATAGATAGTGGACCACAAGTGAACTTAATCTCTAAACAAGTTGTTAAGCAATTGGGATTAAAAACAACTCCTCATCCTAAACCATATCCATTGGGTTGGGTGCATGATAATGCTCAGCTACATGTTTCAAGGCAATGTAAACTCTGATTTGCAATCACATCCAAGTTTGTAGATGAGGTAGAGTTAGATGTAATTCTTCTTGACATCTGTGGGATGGTTCCAGGTAGTCCTTGTATGACAGAAAGGGAATTTTCTACAGGTAACATAATAGGTATCATTTGTTTAAGGATGGAATTGAATACATGGTAAAAGCACATGAAGAATGATAAATTTGTTGTAAACATAGGGCATTTGAAGATGATTGTAAACGTAAGCAATGCTTTAACCCTTATGTCTATAACAACTAGTGATACTAAGCATGGTGATTCTAATCATGGTAAGGTGTCACAGATAGCAGAGTGTGAGGATCAGTTGCAAGCAGAGTCAGGCCTTCAGCTAGAGGTGGTAAAAGAGGGTTTGAATGTTTCATTTTCTAATAATGTTCCTATTCAGAAGATTCAGAATGTTGATACTATTTCCTTCACATAAATGTATTTAGTATTGTTGCTTGTTATTCTGCTAGTTATTTCTATGTGGATGATGAATGTGATAGTGAATATTGATGAACATGTAGTTGATTGTATTAGCAAAGCTATCTCATATTTCTTTGTGTTTGTGATGGGTCAGATGTTCAAAATTTTAGTAGGAAGGACAAATGATACTGGGCAAGTGGGTTGACATTGCCCTAGCTTAAATTTTATGTAAAAAATAAAATTTTGGTGGTCCAAAAGCTTCTCAATGGGGAGGAATGATCCAAGTGGATCCATGAAACTTGAAAATTTCACAGTCTCAAAATCTCATGAAACCAACATCATTGCACAGAGCTCGCCGACATAGTCCTGACGCAACTTGAATCGTGTCAAAAGGAGATTGTACGCACGAGTTATGCTCAGTCAAAGGTTCAGTCAAACTGGGTACCAGAGGCTAGTCAAAGGTCAAAAATTGGTCATCTCCAAGTTGGCATATTTAGCCAATCCAACTCCGACATGTGATATCCTATTGAAAAAATACATGGCATAACTGGCCAATCCTATTCTGACACGTGGCACCTTGATCTTCATTATTCGTTTGAACTGTCTGCCAAAAGTGTTGCTTGGGGTTTGATCCATTAATCTCCCATTTACCAATATATCTGCCTACCAATGTGCCATAGAATGCGCTTTACCTATGATTTGACAATGGTTTATTTTTTTATTTAACTATTTTGGATTTTGTATTTAAAATAGATGGAGGCAGGGGTCAACCATCCAACTTCCCTGCTCCCAAAACTCCTCTCAACCATCGAGCCATTGTGTGGACTCAAGTATATTTCAAGCCACAATATCTTTTAAAGAATATTTTAAAAGATAAAATCCCCAAATCCAAACCATAATCCCTATTTAATTGAATATAAACCATTTTACAAATTGAAAGCCTGAGAAAAGATAAATAACAAGGGCTAAAATAATATATTAAATGATATTCAAAAGGTTTATAAGGGGTTATAAAGGATTTTTATGATGTAAAGGGGGATTTTTAAAAGATTTATTCTATAAAAGGGGATATTATTGAAATTTACTTATAAAAATGGGAGATAGGCAAGATTTTACAAATCATTTGGTTTTAAACCAAATTGAGGAAATTTTATGTATAGAAAGGGGTGTTATGGGTTTGCAAAGGTAACCAAGTTGTGACTTAGAAGTGGTGATTTTTGTGAGATAATTTCTTTTGTGAGAGTTGAATTGTTTTTGAGAGGAAGAATTGCAAGGTGTTATTATAAACCAAAATTGTAAAAGTGAGAGATTGCGAAGAATTTTGTGCAGGATTTTGAAGCTTGGATGATGTAAAAAGGCATGGTAAAGCTTGGCATCATTAATAAAGCAGTCCAATATTGAGAAGCGGACCTGAAGATGTAGTCCTTTGAAGGAAGAACTATGTTATCAAGCTTGTGATCTCTCTTCTTCTTTCCTATCTCATAATTCTCTTCAATATTCACTCCTCTTCAGTATTCACTTCTTGAGTTTTCTAATTACGATATTTAGTAATTAGTTTATGGTTTATTATTTTGGATAAAGAACAAGTGAACTCTATTTTTTGTAATTTTAACTGTTAAACAACATAGTCATGCAATTCTGTTGGATCAGGAAAATGTTGTAATTAGGATTAATTTACAAGTGAATTTGTAAACTACTAATTACATATCAATATTGGGTTCTATAGGAACTTAAATGCCTTGTTCGTGCTTTCCACATCTTTTACCATTGTATCCCAATTGTTTCACGAGTTCATAAACCCTTCCATAAAGTCTTTCCATTTCTTTCGGGTTAGACAGTTGTTGATAATCTATCTCATCGAAATTTGTTTTGTAAGTTGTATTTTATTCCAAAGTGGATGAGGTATATGCTTGGGAAGATTCTTCCAAATTTTGAGTTGACATAACCGTTGGTTGTTCTTGTCTTTCATCCTATTTTCATGTGATTATATACTCACCCATAAATGAAGGTGTGAATTCTAATGATCCCCAATCATCACCTAGCAATTTAGACACGGGTTCGTCTTCTTATTTGTTTGTCTCAAGAAGTTCTATCTAAGATGTTAGATTCAATGTGTTAAAAAAACTTGTCGTTCCTTTTTCAAGTTGTAAGCAGCTTTTAGGTTCGGGGTCTATTTCAACTTGATAAACTTTGTTGTTATAGACATATTTCATTATTCGTTGAAGGGTCGAAGGCACCGCATGCATCTCATGAATCCATGGTCTTCCCAAAAGAAGATTATATGAAAGATCATAAGGCATGACATGAATAGGAGTTTGCAAGGTAGCCATTTCAATTGTAATAGGTAAGGTAATTACACCGAGAATTTGCTTTGTTATATTGTCAAATCCTCTAATAGATAAGGAATCAGGTTTGATTTTCAATTTATCCACAAGTAATCTATCTAGAAGTTTCACACTACACACATTAAGGGCAGAGCCATTGTCAACAAGGGTTTGTTTGATGCCTATTCTATTAAATTGGGCTATTATCATAAAGGCTTCATTTTTCTTCCTTAATTCTAATGGAGGGATCTCATGTTGATGGAAGGTAATGTCTACATTAACTATATTCATTCCTTGTATTAGAGCTACCACATCATTTGCATTCATACCGGGAGGAACCACTATTTGTTGCAATGTTGTTTGGAGCATACTGTGATAGTTTTGTGAATTATGAAGAAGTTCCCAAAGGGATATCTTTGCAGAAGTATTCTTAAGTTGCTCAACAATATCATACTCCCTAACATGTGAATTTAATCAAGGAGCACTAGGCAATATGGGATTGAGAAAAGGTAAGGGTGTTGGGGTGGGTTTTTGTGGTTGTGGATTATTTTTAGTGTTATATGTGTGAGCAACAACATCATGCTTAGGTGGGTAAAGGGGAAACTCAGGTTTAGGTGGAGGTTGAGGCTTATGTGAAGGTGGGTAAAGGATGAGTTGAGGTTGAATTAAATTGACATATTTTGTTTTAGGTTTCTCACAACAAACCTCAGTGGATGGATTTTGTGAGATGAAGTTCTGAAGGGCTTCATCTAACATGTCAAAGTTATCACTACTAAAAGGTTTGCAAGGGAAGTTATATTCGTTTGGTTTGGGTTTTTCATCACAAACCTTAGTGGATGATCGTAGTGAGAGGAAGCCCTAGAGGGCTTCATCTAATGTATCCAAGTCATCACTACTAAAAGATTTGGATGATATAGTTTTTCTAAAGTGAAGCATTGTTTTTATTGTTTCATTTGATGTGTTTAGATTTTTGTTTTCATTTTATGATGCTAGTTCCACAAAATTAAATGATGCTAGTTCTAATGTAACATAAATTAATTGAATTGAAACAAGAAAGCAATTGAGACAAAAAAACAACTTAAGAAACTGGAAACTAAATTCTGAAAATAGTGATGCCAAATGTGTACTGGGACTAAGTCACCCAGGGTGACAAATGAGTCCCAGTAGGGGTATGTTTTTAGTTTTTCTAATTTTTTTGATGGATTCCTATGTGTTATATGTTGTAAAATGCAAATCTAAAGTGCAGATACAAAATTTCACTATTGTTCAAGGAAATGAAGTGCAATAATGCAAGCTTAAATGAGCTTTTCACTAATGCAAAGTATGAAACCCTATAATGCAAATGAAACAATGAAAAAGGCAATGTAATCTATTCCTAGGGTGTAAATGCACTCTAAATCAAAAATAGAATGTTCTAAATGCAGGTTCACTAAAATGAACCATAGATTTTTGGGATAGGTTACTCCCTTACACTTCTAGGGTTTTGCACCTAAAAGGAGAGTGGAATCCCAAAAACCTTGATGGCTCACTCAAGAATATTCCCTTGAGATTCCAATGCAAATATGATTGAAATATTTCTAAGGGGAATTTCCTAGATGCAAAGAGTTGATAAAAGAGATTGATTATTAATGCAAAACTAAAAAAATGCAAGATGTCTGAAAACACGCAGTGTGATATGCAAAAAGAAAGATAGAATACAATATAAAACAAGATGGAGAATCCAAATAGAAAAAGTGCACTTGGAAACTAATAAAAGATAGAGTGAAGACTGTAAATGTCTCTGAAATTCTAGAAAATCTAATTTTCTGGCCAACTGGGACTCATATGCCAAGCTGGGCGACTTAGTCCCAGATAAGGGTTTCTACCTAGAAATCAGTTTCAAGGAAATGGGTACTGGAATCTGCAAACTGATCTGAAAAATACCTCTAGTGGGACTCATATGCCACTGATGGTGACTTAGTCCTTTTTCGCTTTTCCAAAAATTGAAGTTACAGATCTATACTCCAACACCTGCACTTTGTTCCTAAATTGAAACTTGGATCCGATTCTGTGAAAACACCTACAAAATATAATATTTTTTTTTTTAATGGTAGGTTTCCACGGTCAAACCCCTAGTTGGTATTTAAACCTTGAAAGAGATAATGAAATATATAGAAAAACCCTAGCCCTAAGTGCATCTAAGACTAGGAAGTCTAAAGCAAGATGCAACCCTATTCTAACATGCAAGAATAAGATGCATAAGTGAAATTTGAATAATGCAAGACTCACTTTAAGAGATCCTAAATCACATTAAAGGAATATTAATGGCATGTAAACCTTCCTTAGGCTAAAGATAGAGAGAAAATGGAAGATGAAATCACTTAGAAAACAAGTCCTTAGGCTTGGATTGATGGCTAGTTTCATCTCTCCAACCTAGAATTCTTAATGATTCTCCATAGGCATCCATGATCAACCATAAACAATGTAATATCTTGGACAAAAATTAAGCTTGAAGACCTACAAAAACCCTTGAATGTTGTCCTAAAGCTTCAACTTTGTTGTAGATAGACTTATGAATCTTCTTGTGAAAGATATTCAACACTTGAATTTTGAATTTGTTTGTTAAAAATGACTAGATGATGTGAAAAATGACCTAAAACTTATATTTATAGGCATCAATACCTAATTAAACATTATTTAGACCTCACAGGCTGACATCCATCAAATATTTGAATTAGGTTGGTGATTTTCCCACTCAAAATTGAAAAATCCCCCAAAGGGGACTAAGTCGCCACCCTAGGCGACTTAGTCCCACTAGAGGGGACTCATTCACCCAAGGTGGCGAAAGGGTCCCATTTGAGGTTTTTGAGGTGGGTTTTCTGAAATTTAAATAATTTGTGTTATTTGTCAGGATTTGTATGATTTTTTAGTGGAATAAGCCTCAAGGTCCAAAATAATGGGTCTTAGGGGCCTATAAATGGTAAGTTTAAGAAATTATTAATGCAAGGATGCCCAAAATAGGTCCAAATTAAGTGTGAAATTGCCTCTGTCTTCAAGAGTATACAATTTTCTACACTACAAGGAGGATATCCAGATGCACCCCAAAGGGGTGGATCTATTGGGGATAGGCGAATGCACCCAAGGGGCAGATCTGTAGATGAATAGTGTATATTCCCAAGGGGAAAATCCACCAAAGGAGTTAGAAAAAAATATATGTTGAATAGAAAATATAGAAAAATTAACACTTAGATTGGATGAATGTATGCAATAGCAAGCCTACGGATGCAGGAGAGGCTATCAATGGTCCTACAACTGGCGACATAGTTCTTGGAGGATGATGGGGCATGTTTGGATGCATTTAGGTTATCTTATGTAGCCAAGATGCTAATGATTTTGGCACACATGCCCCTATTGACAACACTAGTGGAGCCCTAGAGCTATGAGACGAGCACATTTCATCTCCTGATAGGGGAGATGACCATGATTCTAGAGAATGTGTTGCAGATCTTGAGGTTTCAATCTAAGGATTGAGAGTGCTAGTATCGAGTGTACAGGTTGTGCCCGAACTACTATAGAGGATTTTAAAGATGACTGACTTTCCCACACAAAGGAGGGCCCTAGACATCAATGGGTGTAGAGAGCTAGTGCTAGGGATGGAACTATACATATGTGGATTGATCAACGAGGTGCTCTTACCTAACAGGAGTGGGAGGTTCTTTAGCTTGACGCTAGGGAACATGGTGATAAAGATAGTGGAGCAGGCATGGTGGTATGCATGCATCCCATGTTTATTAGTGAAACTATATAGGGACATGCACATAGTGTGCTACAGGGGGATTGAGTTTAACCCACATCACCCTACAACATGTGCATGGGAGAATATCAACATGGTGCATCCACTTGGGGAGAGGATGAAGAGGTCAATGGATAAGCCCATGGTCTTCAGTTGGAGGTTGGGGTTGAGATATCAAGAGGTGTGGATCATGGCACCATGGAGATGACTATTGGACAAGTTAGAGGAAAGGGATATTGTATGGAGTTCATATAAGGAGATCAGTGATTGGGAGGAGGATGAGGAGTGGTGTCAATATATGTTAACTCCATGATACATTATAGGCCAGTATCTAATTTTGATCAAGAGATACATGCTTGATTGACTGACTTGACAATTTAGGGTGGTGTAGGACATTCTAGAGGGCAGGGAGACATTTTCCCATTTATCACGAGAAATAGGTGAGTGGGGCTCATAGATAACACCGATGGTAGTAGCACACTCATGGAGGCACTTGGAGGAGGCCATTTGGGACAAGTAGGGTGGTGTAGATGATCTATGGGCATTGATGACAAGTTATGTGGAGTAGTGGGGAAAATATAGACCAAAGGAAATGGTGTCGACAAGGGGTGTACCAATAATGGGGTGGATGGAGGCAGTGATGGGGGAGGCTAGGAGAGCAAGGAGGAGGAGGGTCATCATCTGTGTGGAGCGATGAGAGAGGGAGGACATTGTGGAGGAAGATATTGTGGAGGAGGAGGTGTCGAGATTGAGTGGGGAGGGAAAGAGAGGGGAGGGGGGAGGGGGAGGAGGTAAAGGCACAACAGATAGAGGTAGATGTGAAGTAGAGGAGGCCACCTAGTATTCCTCCTTTATAGGATATTACGTCTCCACGGTAGGAGGAAGGGCAACAGGGGGACAGTGATTTGGAGGGGAGGATAGAAACTACAAAGAGTTGGATTTCATAGTTACAAGGATTGTTATAATAGGCCCAGGATGACCTTGCAACATGAATGACAAAGAGAGACAATCTATAGACATGAGTGGACAACTTGTAGGGTGATGTATAGGTGATCACCATAAAGAGGAATAAATAGAGATTATCTTGGGATGCTTGGGATATGGAGAGGGCATGGTTTTAGGGTGACCAAGGCCGCTATAGGATATAGAAAGATACTAATAGAGCCCAGGGGGAGGAGTAGGGATCGCAGATGGCACAACAAATTTTGTGTGTACGAAAGTAGATGCAGTGCTACAAGGATCTGTATTATGCGGTCATCCTAGAGGCTAAGATGCATCCCAATTTTTAGAGGCAGTGAGCTCAAGTCAAAGCAGGTCCCAATCATTATGATCAAGATTCGTGAGGAGTGGATCAATGGGGCTCCCACGGGGAGGTGGAGGGGGAGGAATGACAACATCAAGGGAGTTCCACAATCCTCAATACATTCAAATGAAGGGAACAACAGTTAGGGAGGATATACAAGTGGTAGTTTTGGTATGATACATAGTTTTTTGACGGATGAGATATGAGTCATCATGTACAAATGGTATGATTTATTTTGATCAAGATAGTGATCTTGGGTGTATATATGTATTTTATGATTATTCATGACCTTTATTGTATCATAGTCATTCACTAATATGATGGAAATTTATATAGACTTTTATTGATATGGACATTTGATGGATTAATGGGCATGCACATGAACATTTTATTATTTTAATGATGCATATGGATGTATGGTGTCTATGGATGATTATAGTTTTGTGGATTATGGATATGGATGCTCACTATGCATGTATGATGTATATGGATGATTGATTATGTTGATGATGCATATGGATGTGATATTATAATTCGATGCACATATACGATTATGTATATGCAATGTATGTGATATTATCGTTTGATGCACATGTATGATTCTGTATATATGATGTATGTGAGATTATGGTTTGATGCATGGTACTAATGATTTATGATGTAAGATGCAACTATATGTGTGTTATACAAAGGTCATGGAAACTAACATGTGTTATGTAGGATGGATATGCTTGTATGTTTACATGAGCTCTAATGATGATGTAATGATGTGTGATACGTATTGATGATATGTGATGTGCACTTATGCATTTGATTTTATGTATGGATGTAAATGAAAAATGGAATTCAAATGGATTAAAATGTAATGCAACTAAATGTGATAGATGAATTTAATTATATGATGAAACTACATAATGGATGTAAATGAGTAATGCAATGTAATTTGAATGCACCTAAAACAACTAAATGCAAACTAAAATGATAATGAAATAATAAAAAGATTCTTAAAATCAAAAATTATAAACGACTTTATGCAACTAAAATGATAATGAAAAGATGAAAAGATGATTAGAATAACAAATTCTAAGCAACTTAATACAAATAAAATAATAATGAAATGGTGAAACGATGCTTATAATAACAAATTCTAAGTAGCTTAATGCAAATGAAATGATAATGAAATGGTGAAAAGATTCTTAGAGTAATAAATTCTAAACAACTTAATGCAAATGAAATGATAATGAAATGGTGAAAAGATGCTTAGAATAACAAATTCTAAACAACTTAATGAAAATAAAATGATGAAAAGATGCTTAGAATAATGAATTTTAAACAACTTTATGCAACTGAAACGATAATGAAATGATGAAAAGATGCTTACAATAAAAAGTTCTAAACAACTTTATGCAACTAAAATGATAATGAAATGATGAAAAGATTCTTAGAATAACAAATTCTAAAAAACTTAATACAAATGAAATGATAATAAAATGGTGAAAAGATGGATAGATGATAGGTGAAACCGTAGTTTATCAACCAAAACCAAACCAAGCCTGATAAGGAAGATGGAGGGGGGACACATTTGCACATTCAAAACCAAATAACTAAGAAAGGAATAACAAGAATAGATATGAAAGATATGATGATGGGAATGGTAGATGGTAGGATGATATTTTGAGAAAATTAATAGTATTTATTAAACTAATATGTAGTGAGAACTTAATTTGATATAGCATGAGATACTATGTACCAAGGTATGAGGAACTAGGGTGACTTTGTATCAAATGCATGGGACTGACACAAAAAATAAAATGAGGTTATTCCAACATCACACAAAGTTGTGGCAGGCTTCAGAGGGTCTGATGTTGGAAAGCCACAAGCACATGAGGATGCCCTAGCGCAACACAAGATCGCAACAGATCTTGGTGGGTACAACGCAAGACAACCAAGAAAATATGATCACAAAAATCTAAGATATGCCCCTACTCCCACCAATCAAAGTACACCATGATATGATGGATCATGGAGACCTTAAGTGGGTATAGTGGGAAGCTCAAAAAGATAAACAAAAAATTAAAAGCACCTAAGAAATAACAATAATTCTCAAATATCCTTTACCATGAAGACTTTGGGTGGATGGATGTGGTCTGATGTGAGGAACGATATATCTTGTGAAGACTAAAGATGGATGGGATAGATTCTAGGATTCATATGACAAGGGATAACCAATAGGTTTTGAAACCTCGAGGAGCTAATGGATTTTGTTGCAAGAACTAGCTTGATGGGAAATCTTGGAGATACACAGACACAAAGATGAGACCTAACGATCAAGATATACATAGATGGGACCTAGGTTATGATGCAAGACTAACCTTATGTACATGATATACAACTGACGATAGCCGACAAAAGCCTAACTAATAAAAAATGGTTGAATATAAGGAGTACATTAGGACCCAAGGGGTGCATTCTAAGATAAAAAAAAATGAAGCTCAATAATTAGGATAGAAGATACAACTTATTGAATTCTAAACCAAAAATATACTATGAGGTGGATAGAGGGATGGGGACAGATAATGGATGTGAAGGAGATAGTGTGAATAGGATGGATAGGATATGAGGGTGGATAGGGTGAAAGCGCATGCAAAAGAAGGATTTAAGGTAAATAATGATTAAGCCCTATATGAATGGCGCCTATTGTCAAGTTTTCACCAAATAAACTTGTCCAAGGTGCCACTAGGGGTGGTTTTCACCATAGGATGACTTATTTATCTTTACTATTTTCTATATTTTTTAGGTGTGTGAAAGATGTGAGTAAAACATATTCTATATCTGTTTGAGTAGTAATCAACAATAACGAATAATTAGGTAAGGATGAATTAGGTAGAATATGTGTGTGTGTGTGTGATGCTTTCAAATGGTGGTACTATTATCCTTAAAGTTATATTTAATCTTATGTACTAAAATTTAAAATGCTTAATTGGATGAATTATCAATAAATAAAATCATGAGAAGTAGCCTAACCAATATTGAAATTATTATTATGATCTAACCTTACTAATATGATGCGAGCTAATGTGCGGGAATAATAATCATGTTAAAGGAAAGGGAGGACCATATATACATAAGCTAAATATCTCCTTGTAAAGTTGTATATTGTGAAACCCTTTGACCTAAGAGGTAATTAGGTTTAGTGTTTTAATGGTTTAATGTGTGGGTTATGTGTAAGGAGTTTTGTGGGGTAATTAAATATTTATGGGTTTTAATATTGTGGGTCAAGTTTAAATGTGATTGGGAGAGAATTTAATTGTGAGTCATGTGATGTAAGTGGGGTTAGTATTTGGGGACCTCAGTTAGGTTTAAATTTCGGATGGACCTTTGAAAGGATCTTTAAGGAGTGTTATTTGGTCAATCTTCTTGGTTATAGTGAAAAAATAGACCCCTAGGGTCTATACCTTTGAGGTAAGGACCTATTGGACATGCAATAAAGCCCCTAGGACATGATTTAACCCCTTAAAATCTCTCATTAAGAAAATTTACGAGTTTTGGGATTGAGTGGAGGAGAAGGAATGGAGATACCAACCCCCCCCATCCCCATAACTCATTTATGAGAGGAGACCTTGTGGGATGGGATGTCCAAGTGCATATCTCCATATTAAAAGAGAGATACCCTCATTCAAGTAGGGGAGTACACTTCACATCTACCCATCCAAGGCTCCCAAGTTGCAACTCCTTTATATCTTATTTGTAAAGAGAAAATTATTGTTACCCACTTCTCCTTTTGGATAATTTTCTAGTTGAGTTTTGAAATAGGAGAAAGTTTTAGAGAAGGATGGAATTATTGCTTATGGAGATGAAGATTTCAAGTGTAGGGCTTGTAGAAAGATAAGTT
Source organism: Sequoia sempervirens (assembly GCA_007258455.2). Lineage (NCBI taxonomy): Eukaryota > Viridiplantae > Streptophyta > Pinopsida > Cupressales > Cupressaceae > Sequoia > Sequoia sempervirens. The sequence goes on from VDFB02047397.1 coordinate 124,100,294, forward strand.
ACTCTTCCATTTCTTATGGTTATTCTTGTCAAATTTTCTTTGTCTCTAGGTGCTTGTGTTGTACAAATAAAAAATGAGTCAGTGAGAATGTTTGAGCGATATTTTATGTAACAAAAAATGATCTTGGTGTTGAGCTATTACCATTGAACTCAATGGATACATAGTGGTTTCTTCTTGATTGAGTTTTTGGATAGAGCCCATGATACTTATGATATCGATATGGCTAAGTGGAGAGAAATTTTTCATTCATAGGCATGTTGTTTGTTTCATTTCTATGTATCAATTGTAATATGGAAATTTCAAGTAAGGAATTTGTATCTTATTGTAAAAGGAGAAGAAAATACTCTATGATCTTGTGTTAAAATAAGAGTTTGGGATAAAGAGGTGTTTACATTTGGTATTTGAAAGAATATGATATTGTTCATAATGTATGTGATAGGCTCTTGTGTTTACACCTTGAAGGAGAATGTTGTATTTTGTTAATGGAAAGAGTATAATAGACCTATGTTACAAAAGGGGTTGTTGTAAAAGATCTTGCAAGTTTTATTTGAAAATTATATTAACTTCATGTTATTGAGGATAGAAGAAAAGATATTTCATATTTTATTTGGTTTTTGTAGCTTAATCAAGAGGAATGTAAGTGATGGAAGAAAGGATATATTGTCCACTCACTTGAAAGAGTAATTAAATATATAGCTTAGTATATATATATATACATGCACATAGTGTTTGAAGTGTAACTAAACAATTCAACTATGTTGTAACTATTTATTGATGCAACTATTATTAAGTAACTGTTGATAATCAAATGATTGTTATTTATCAAATTAAATCAAATAAAATAACATGGTTATTAATAATCTATTTTAACAAATCATTAACTAATAATATAACTATGAAGATTATTGTAGTTACCTCAAGTGGCCCTTGCTTGAGTGGCTACAATCTCACAATATCTTAATCAAATCTCAAATCCATCGAATTAACTAAATCTATTTTCTTTATTCCATTTTGAAATTGTAACTCAAAGCTGATAACAAGAGTGTTTCAATACAAAAATCTACTAGATCTTCGACTCATACAAGATTTTCTATATATAGAATCTGAATATTCTGACTATTCTAGACTCTAAACAAATTATTAACAAATGTAAACTCATCCACAAAAATAGGGAGAGGACTTATTCCTATCCTAAGAAAAATTCAAATAAAAAAAAAATCATAGGAAGAAGCGTGAGACTCATAATCATATTATATCTCTTAATCACAAAGAAGGTAGTTATAAATGGAAACATGTAGAACATAGCATAATTCACATTTATGAACCAAGATCTACTAATGTCATAAATTTATAACTCTTCATCACAAAGAAGGTAGTTATAAATGGAAACATGTAGAACATAGAATAATTCATATTTATGAACCAAGATCTACTGATGTCATAAGTTTATTCTTATCTTCGTGATTATCTTCATTGCTAGTGACAATATCAGTGAAAAAAGAATTATTTATAAATAAACTATTCCCACAGTATTCATCCACTGCCTCCTTTAGTTGCATGGACAACAACAAATTTTGTTGTAGGGTAAAAGCACAAACCTGTGTCACACTTTATAAAGGAATTGGCCAACAGCAAAAAAATTATGAACTTCGACCACATAAAAGTGGTCTTTATGTTTTGAATTTCAAAATGGTGTAAACTAATAAAATGTAGAACTTTTGGTGTAGTTTATTCCTGTAATTTTTAAAATTTAAAAAAAAAAAATTATTATGTTTTTATCAATTTAAGGACAAATTTTGGAATGCTGAAAATTTCATAAAAGAGTGACTTCACGGGCCGTCAAGAAATAAAATGAAAAAAACTTCATTTCTCCCTATTTTTTTTTTCCAAATAGGTAATTTCAATATCCTGTGCATGGAAAAAAAAAATCACATTTTGATGTATATTTTTCTCGTAATAACGTTTTAAAGTCAAACATGTCAGAATTTGACAGTTTTCACGGGCCGTCAACTAATTTCAATTTTTTCAATCATTTTCAAAAAAAAAAATATACCCTTTTGAAGTAGACTCTCTCCTCTTATGCCTCATATAATATTTAGAACATTTTAATAAATTTTACTATCATTTTTTTAATATCAAATCAGCCTCTTTTTTAATTTTTAAAACCTACTTGCATTATTTTAAAAATAAAAGATACCAAAACTAATCAAAATATTATAAAAATTATATATTTGGATTCCACACTTCAAGCTCTACAAAAGGGTATTTTTATTTTTTGCAAAAAAATCAATCTGACTAGAGAAATACTCTGTCAAAAATGAATGTTTCAGAAAATCTTGAAAAATGATGAGTAAGCTGCCATGTAGGATGCCAACTAGATGTTTTCGGCCGACCAGGTTTTGGCCAAAACCCTATCGGCCGGTAATGAATCGGCCAAAAATTAATCGATCGGAAAGTTATCGGCTGATAACTACTTGACCGAAAATGAATGAAATAAAATAAAGTTATTTTTTTCCAAATTTATCAAATTAAAAAAATTTGAAAATAACAAATATTTCAAAATTTTCTCGACTATTTTCGATTAAAGAAGATTTATTTCAACATTTTGGAAGGTTTATCATTTATGAAATTTACAAGACGTATTTCGACAAAAAAAAAGGCATTTGGAGAAGAGGAGAGATATTTTTAAGGTGTATTGATCTTTAATTTATTTAATTGATTATGTTTTTTATTGAAAATGCATTTGAAGTTTGTTTTCACTTTTTTTTATTAAAATATTAACATCAAAGAAATATGTGTAGAAATATATTCATTATTCAATTAAAAATATTTTATGTTTTGCATGTTTATGTTTATTAAAAACTTTTGTTTAAATATTTTATGTTTATGTTTTGCATCTAGTTACAAGTTTTTTAAAATATTTATGCTATATTACATGTACATGTTTCATGGAAAGCTTATGTGTGTACAAATTTCTATGTAGGCAATCATTCAAATTTGAGTGTAATTTGTGATGGCAAATCCAAGGACTAGATCAAGGAAGTATGAATGAACACGAGTAAGACAAAGAAAGAGAAAAGCGGATGAAGGAACATCTACTGAACAACAACCCATGGAAAATATTGATGATCAAGGTGACGTACAGGTATAAGAACAAACTGAACCTAGTACTAATATAAATGTTTTGGACTATGGTATGGAAAATTTGATGGAGATGGATGAAGATTCTCTTTTCAATAATATTTCATCTGAAGATATGTTATCTGAAAGCACATTAAAATTACACTCTAAAAAAATATGGGATGAATTTTTTGAAGAGAAATCTTTAATTGGAAGAGCACAGTTAATTGCAAAGTTATTTAGACGAAAAGAAATGACCCCTATTTTGGAGTTGTTAGGGGTTGATAATAGGAAAAAGTCATCAGATTTAAAACAAACAATTGTTGAAAACCTGCAAGAAGCATTAGAATGTATTGAAAAGAAGAGTCGGTCTAGTGATTTAAGTGTTGCACGTAGAGCGTTGATGACTGTAATTTCTAGTAAGAAATTATCATATAGAAGACAAGTTCAAGCAATTTCTGAATTAATAAATGTTTCTAGGAGAACTGTTCAAAGATATATTGAAAAGAGAGATGAAATAGATGGAAAAATTGAGAAAAATTGGGTAAATATTTGTAGGGTTCCTTGAAAAGATAGAATTTCAAAAGATGTAAAGAAACAAGTTGTTGAATATTGGACCACCCACTCTCGTGTTTCTTCCAATAGAAGGGATACTATACAAATAATAGGTGATGGTGGTACAAAAATTTCTCATCCAAAACATTTTATAGATACAACACAAAGTGAACTTTTTGAAGCATTTAAACAAGAATTTTTAAATGTGAAGATTTGTCAAAGGATGTTTGAAACACTACTACCATCATTTGTACGTATAAATAAAGTACGTGAAACTTGTTGTTGTCGAAATCATGTTGAATTTGATCTACACCTACAATCATATAGAAAAGTTATGGCAACAATTGATCGAAATTTAGCCATCCCTGGAAGCACAACACAACTTGTGAAATCTCTTCTATGTGAAAAATCAGAAAATTCAGATGAATTCAATGTTCAATGTATAAAAAATGTATGTAATGATTGTGGAGATTTGAAGAATCTTTTACATGTTGACAATAATGAAATGCAAGTCACTTGGAAGAGATTTGACTATGAGATATACTTAACGAAGTCAGGAGTTGAGGCCAAAAAACTTGTTCTCAAAGACAGTGGATTGCCTTACAATGAATTCATGAGTAAATTTCTCAATATCATATATCCACATATCCAACATTGTCATGGTGCAAGATGGAAATCTAAGCAATTTCGTTATTTAAAGAATTGTTTTCCACCAGGTTGTATTCTCTCTATTGTAGATTTCTCTAAGAACTATACATTTAGTCCTCAAACTGAGATTCAAAGTCAATATTATCATTCAGAGCAAGTTGCAATCTTCGTGCAAGTTTGCTACAGGCATGCAAAGTTAGCGGTCGATGGAATACAAAGTAGCAAAGATGATAGAATTATCATCAAAGAGGTTCACTTTTATATTAGTGATGATATGAATCATGATAGAAGCTATGTAGCTCATTGTTTCAAAATGTTTTTTGAAGACCTAAGATGGCGTGGCATAAATCAAGAACAACATTGGATATGGTATGATGGATGTGCTGGTAAGTACATTGGTTTTTAAATTATTTTTAATTAATTTATATTTACTTTTAAAACTTTGAGACTTAAATTGTTTTTTGAAGATAATTTGGTTTTCAAGTGTTTAATTATTTGTAACTTCACTGGACAATTTAAGTCTACAAAAGCCTTTGTTTGGTTAAGCAGTCAACATGCTAGACGCAACACCAAATTTTTGTGGAATTTTTATGAGAGTGGACATGGAAAAGGAGAGCACGATGGAGTAGGAACATGTGTGAAGCGTGCACTTTGTCAACATGAACTTGCTGGTATGTCCAATTTAGCTTCATACTTTTTAAAAGATTAGATATATATATATTTAATTTAACTAAATTAGAATTCAAATCCAAGCCTCAGGTGGGAGGAGGATGGCGTTTGCGTGCTCTGCAAGCCGAGCTAGGGCGATCGTGCCCTAGCTCGTTCTCTGTGTGTTGCTCGCTTCTGCGTTGTGGGGGGGGTTTTTTGAAGCTATCGGGGCTGTGGTGGTGGGGTTTTTTTCTTTTCTGGAGGCCTTCTTGCTACTGTTTGGGTGGCTTGTGGGTGGAAGGGTTTTGATCCTGCCCTTGGGGTCTTTTCTTTTTTCCATTTCTTGCTAAAGTGTCCTGGGGGTTTGCATGCCTGCTGGGGATCTTGTTTTTTGCTATGCCGGGTGGGGAAACATCTGGGGTTAGCCCCAAATTGGATTTCCGTTCAGCATTTGGTTCGAAGCCTTCGGCGCATGGAGTGAATGTTTTTGATAATACGCTGTTTTCTTCAGAGATGGAGATGAATGATCTAGGATCGGTTAATGGTTCCCGAATTACGAAGATTAATGGGTGTTTGGAAAGATGCAAAGAGCGACCGAAGCTGATTATCCCGATGGAAATGCTTGCAGATGATATTGAATACTATTCAAGGCACTCTTTTTATTGCAAGTTCATGGGTTTGAGAGTCTCGCTGCATTTTTTGGAATCCTGGGCTCAACGGACTTGGATGCCGGAGGGGGAGATGGAGATTAGGCTCCTTGCGAACAACTTTTTTATGGTCTCTTTTGATTGCATGGCAGATCGGAATAAGGTCTTCGAGGGTGGCCCCTATTTTTATAACCAGGTGGGTTTGTTTATCAAGCCATGGCATGCTGGCTTCAACCCGACTGAGGCAATACCGAGTCGGATTCCAGTTTGGGTTCGGTTGCCGTGGTTTCCAGTTGAGTGTTGGCGGGATGACGTGTTGCATTTGGTGGCTTCAATGCTCGGTAAACCTATTGGGTCTTCACAACAGACGCAGTACAAAAAGGTAATGACTTTTGCTCGTATCTGTGTAGAAATTGATTTAAGCAAGCCACTACCAGATTCTGTTGAAGTGAGTGTTGGATCATATACTTGGGTTCAACAGCTAGATTACGAAACCCTACCTTTTCGGTGTCGTCTTTGTCATGAATATGGTCACTTGCAGCGTAGGTGCCCTAGGGCTAAGCCTGTGGGGCCCCAACCTTCTCAGCCTTCTCGTAATCCTCCTAGGACTGATAATGGTAAGGAGCCTATTCCGGGTGATGGTAATGGAGATGATGGTTATGTCCCTGTTAAGGCTCGCAATAGGAATCGGGGCCAGAAGCGGACCTTGAGGGAGAGGCAGGATGATGAAACTTTTAATAGGTTTGAGGTGCTGGATGATCTCAGCCAGGAGGAAGTGAATCCGGGGTTGCTGAACTTGGATCAGGGAACTTTGGGTACAGGACAGGATGGGCCACCATTGGAGGCCATGCAGGATGTGCAGGAGATTGGGGTTGGGCAGATGGATACAGATCAACAATTGATTGTCCAGACTGAACAAGAATCTTCTATTGGAGCTTCGAAGAGTGGTGGAGGTGGCTCCCCATTGCCCCTGAAAGGTGGCAAGGATGTGGGGAAGAGCTCTTTGGCCTCCTCTCGTTTAGGTATTCAGCAAAATGAACTGAAGAAAGGGGTTGGTGACAGGACTTCCAAGCTGGGAAGGAAAAAGGATATGGAGAAGATTAAATTAACTGGGGAAACTTTGGTGGAGTCAGGGTCAGTCAAGACTCTTGATTCACATTTTTCATGCCCCCAGAAATGATTGTTCTCTCATGGAATGTAAGGGGCTTGAACAGTGGCCCTCGACAAAAAGCTGTTCGTGATTTGGTTAGGAATCATTCTCCGGATGTTCTTTTTCTTCAGGAGACTAAATTATCTGTAGATAATATGTTGGCCATGGCTCCTAAGCTATGGAAATATGGTGAATGCCAGTGTGTGGGGGCTCTTGGTGCTTCTGGAGGGGTGGCTTGCTTTTGGAACCCTCGGAAGATTTTCCCCCTATGGTGGATGTCCTCTAGATCCTCTATATCCCTTGTCGCCTCTTGGTATGAGACTGGTGAGTGTATTCTCCTCTCTAATGTGTATGCTCCTGTTGAGTTTCTGGGTAAACAACTTCTATGGTCCCATCTTCGTTTTGTTCGTAGCTTAGCTCCTTACCATCCGTGGGTTATGGCTGGCGATTTTAATGCTATTGTGGAATTGTCTGAGAAAAGAGGTGGAATTCCTAGGTTGGAGCCTTCTGCTCTGTTATTCAGAGATAGCATTTCTGAATTAAATCTTATTGATGTTCTACCTAGTAATGGTCACTTCACTTGGAATAATAGGAGAATTGGTGAGAGTTGTGTTGCTGAGAGGCTAGATCGTTTCTTGGTTTCCTGTTATTGGGTTGGAAACTTATGGTCCACTCGATCTGAAATTCTTGATTGGAGAGGTTCTGATCATTGGCCTATTAAGCTTAGTATTATCTCTGCACGGGGGCCTCGGTCTCCCTCATTCAAGTTCCAGCTTATGTGGTTACGGGATCCCACTCTTCATGATTATGTGGCTGAGTGGTGGCGGATTGGTAGACCAACTTTTGGTACGGCAATGTACACATTCTCCAAGCTTCTTCAGTTTGTCAAATATCAGCTTAAAAGGTGGAATCGGCGATGTTTTGGTAATATCTTTCATGCTAAGGTTGCCGCACAGGAGGAGTTGAATAATATTACGCGGTTGATTCGTGAGAATGGGGCCTCTGAGGATCTTCTAAGGGAGGAGGCTAAGACTTTGAAAGTGGTTGAGGAATTTGAATTGCGGGAAGAAATCTATTGGAAGCAAAAGGCCCGGGTTGAATGGTTACAGGAAGGTGATAAAAACACCGCCTTCTTCTTCAATTCTGTGAAGGATAGGAGGCATGGTAATTCCATTCCTTTTCTGGTGAATGATAGGGGTGAACGTCTTGCCTCATTTCAAGAAATCTCTGCTGAGGCATCTCAGTATTTTGCTACTTTATTTAGGGAGGATTCACAAGGGGGCTCTGTTGAGGAAGCACAGGTTCTTTCTTGTATTCCTCAGTTGGTCTCCAGGGAGGCGAATGAGTATTTGATGAAAGATATCTCTCTTGATGAGCTGGAGGGGATTGTGTTTCAGATGAAGAAGGGTAAAGCTCCTGGTCCCGATGGTTTCCCGATTGAATTTTTTCAGGAATTCTAGGATATCATAAAGTTGGATCTTCTGGCTGTTGTCCTTGAGACCCAAAGGAATAAATAGATGCTTCGTGCTCTGAACTCCACCTTCCTTGCTCTCATACCCAAGTGTGAAGGGGCTGATAGGTTATCTCAGTTCCGGCCTATCTCTCTTTGCAATGTGGCTTATAAAATCATCTCAAAGTTATTGGCTGAGAGACTGAAGAAGTGGCTTAAAGTGTTGATTTCGGAGGAACAGAGTGGATTTGTGGCAGGTTGGCAGATTCTTGATGGGGTTGTCATTGCTACGGAGACCATCCACTCCATGGACAACTCCCATGAGAAGGCTATGTTCATTAAGCTGGATATGGCTAAGGCTTATGACAGGGTTAGATGGTCTTTTTTGCAGAAGATCCTTGTTGCTTTTGGTTTTGGTGAGGAGTGGATCCAATGGGTCATGAGTTGTGTCACATCTGTTTCCTTCTCAGTTTTGATAAATGGAGATCATTCTGAACTTTTTGGTGCCTCTAGGGGTTTGCGCCAAGGGGATCCTCTTTCTCCGTATCTTTTTCTGCTTCTTGTGGAAGGCCTTGGTCGTTTGTTGAAAAGAAGGGTGGAGCTTGGCATCATTCAAGGTTGGCGATGGGGTGGAGACTTGCCTCCACAATCTCATTTGTAGTTTGTTGATGATACTGCCCTGATGGGGATGGCTACTGTTAGGGAAGCTACTAACTTGAGGCAAGTGTTGGACATATATCTTGTTGCTTCAGGACAATTGATTAATGAGGAGAAGTCTTCCATATTCTTCTTCAACATGCCGAGCCCCATACAGAGAAGAATTGCTAATATCTTAAGGTTTCAGATAGGGGTTCTCCCTTTGACTTATCTGGGTTTCCCAATTTTTGTTCGCCATCTTCCCAAGGGTTCTTGGCAGATTATTATTGATAAGCTCCGTGCAAAAGTTAATCATTGGACCCACAGATGGTTGTCTTTTGCGGGGCGGGTTCAGCTTCTCAAGTCGGTGGTGCAGGCTCTCCCTACCTACAGATGTATGCTTCAGGTGGCTCCGATGGGTTTTCTGAGGGAGTTGGATTCTCTTGAAAGGCAGTTCTTATGGGCGGGTAGTTTGGCTTCTTCCAAGTGGAGCCTGGTTAGGTGGGATGTTGTGTGCAGCCCAAAGCAATTTGGTGGTCTTGGTCTTCGACAGTCTGCGTTATCTGGAGTGGCTGTGGCTGCTAAGCTATTTTGGAGATGGTGTGTGGAACAGGATCAGCTGTGGGCCAGGATATTATCTCATAAGTATTTCCCGGGGATTCCACGGCAGGATCTTCCTCGTTACCCTCTTGAGGGGAAAGGTTCAGTGATTTGGAATACTCTTCAGAAGGGTGCAAAGCTTATTAAGGAAGGTTTATTTTGGATCTGTAGACGAGGAACTGAGGCTCTCTTCTGGTCGGATTCTTGGGATGGATTCCCTCCACTTACTTCTCAGTTCCCCAATCTACTTCCTTTGTGCCAAAGATTTCTCGAGGCTGGCTGGGCTAGGGTGAGTGACTTCAAGTCTGTTGCTTCTTTTGGTCAGTTGGAGGTAGCTCATTGGAAGGATCCCGCAGAGTGGCCAGATTTGGGACTTGCGGAAGAAAGTGTTGAGCTTCACAAGATTCTTCATAGTAGGAGTTGTAGTTCTCTTCTGGAAGAAGATATTCTTGCTTGGACCCATAATCCTAAGGGGGTTTACTCTGTTGCTTCTGGTTATCAGGTGTTATTGGCTCAGAAGCTAACTGGGGCAGAGGTTCATTGGTGGAAAAGGGTGTGGAATAAACTCTCGTGGCCTAAATGCAACTGCTTTGTTTGGACTTTGGCTTGGAATAGGTGCTTGACCTGGGATAACATTCGTAAACGGGGATTTCAAGGACCTTCAATTTGTGTTTTGTGTGGGGGAGCGGAAGAGGATTCTTCACATTTGTTCTTTCGGTGCCCCTTTGTTGTGCAACTTTGGCATTGGTGGTGGGAGGTGTGGAAGCTTCCCTGTATTCATGCGTGCTCTTTGGTTGAATTCTGGGATAGTATGGGAAGACCTCCTTCTATGGCTTCCTTTTTGCAGGAAGTTTGGTTCGTGGGCCCTACCTTTCTGCTTTGGCAGATTTGGTTGGAGCGGAACCGCAGAATTTTTCGTGATCAGAAGTTGGTGGGTCGGCAAGTTTGGATGCGTATGCTTGGAATGGTGCAGGAGTCTGTTTTAGCTAAATGTGATGTGGTTTTCCCCTTGGAGAGAGGTGATGCTGAGTTGGTGGCCAGACTAGGTCTTCAAGAAATTCATTCATCTTTTGTCAGTTCTAGGAACTGTAGGCATGGGAAAAAGAGGGTCCAACGGGTTGGAAGGTGGTTACCTCCTCCCAATGGATTTTTAAAGATCAATACTGATGGTTCTTCTAGGGGAAATCCTGGGCCTGCTGGAATTGGTGGGGTTGGCAGGGACTCAGCTGGTTCGGTGATTTTTCTATTCTCTATACATGAGGGGGTGAAGACTGTTAACTTCATGGAGGGTCTAGCAATTCTTCATGCTATGGAGAGGGCCCTTGCTTTGGGATGGAGAAAGGTTATATGTGAAGCTGATTCACAGATTTTGATTAATCTCTTGAATGAGCGAAAGATATCTGATATAAATTGGCAGTTGGCTTCGGTGGTTCAACGGATTCTTCAAGTTAGTTCTCGGATGGAGGAGGCATCCTTTGTTCACATCCCAAGGGAGTGGAATCGCGCTGCTGACTGCTTGGCCAAATGGGCCTCTGAGCAAGATAGTGGTTGGAAGGTTGAGGATTGGGATCAAGTTAACCCTGAGCTGCATCTGGATTTAGACCGGTTCTTGGAAGAGGATAGGAGGATACATGGGGATAGTTGATTTTGTTTTATGTTGTGGGGTTTTCGCCTTGTTTTCTGGGACTGGGTCCCGTGGTTATTATTGTAATGCTCTTTTCTGATTTCTAATAAAGTTTTTACCCCTTTGTTTTCAAAAAAAAAAAAAATTTAACTAAATTAAATTCTTTTAAGTTCTTTGAAATTAATAGGTGACAAATTGTACCAACTTGTGTGTAACTTGTAGGTAATGCCATACGGAATGCAAACGAAATTGTTGAATGGTGCAAAAAGTCATTTTTCTGCTCGCGACTCAACATACAACACACGGTATTTTTGGGAAGTTACAGGTATGTATGTCTAGTCAAAATTTGTTTTAAAATTTTGAATTTCAAAGTTCAAGTACATACATGATTTCAAATTGAATTTTCAAGTTTGAATTTAAATAGATATTGATCGATCAAATCCTTATAATTGTCAAGCAATTCATGGTATTAGAAATCTACATCAAATCATGACAACGGGGAGTAGTAGGCCTTATGCAATGAATGTGAGAGAAAAATCATGTTTTTGTATTGATTGCATTGAGGACAATGCAAATATTGATCAATGTGAGAATATTAGAGATGGGTATGTTTCACAATGGGAAATGAAACAATTAATATCAATGCCTCCTTTTGTTGAAGATGACAATGTTGATGTCTATGATCCACTATATTCAGCTGATTACGAACGTGTATCTGATTTAGTTGTTATAGGTATGTCCAAATTGATTAATTTAGTTAAAATCAAGATTTAAATTTATATATATATATATATATATATATATATATATATATTCTATGTTTAAGTAAGTTTCAAATATAAAATATAATTTTTTACAACTTTTAAATGTATAATTTACTTAAATATGTAAATATGTGGTGTGTGTACAGGAGATATTTTTGTTGTAGTTGCAGATCCTGAAAATGTGGAAGGTGTAGATTACTATCTACTAAGATGTACACAACCAAAAAGAAAATTGTTCGAATCGATGACAGATGGTGATGGACAAGAGTATCCCATTGGATCAGTCATTATTGAAGGCACATATTATCAACAAATAAAGATAGATAAAAATGGTATTATATTTGTTGATTATAGGCCAGGACAAAAGGTTCTACATTACAGTCACTTAGTTTTGGCAACAAAAATAAATTTAGAAACTTTACCTAAAAGAGGACGTGCCAAACAAAAGTGGAGGTTGCCTATTGAAGATCATGAGAAGATTTTAGAGATAATTAAAGATAGAGAGGATCCAGATTTTATGTACCAGGAGCTTTAAGTTGTTTTTTGGATACATGTGTACACATTTATGACTCCAAATCTAGATAATTTATATATTTGTATTGATTGGACATGTGACATGATTTAGAATGGTTTTTTTTTTAGAATGTGACATGTATGTTAGATCATATATATGCTTGATACAAAACCCAGTGACTTTAAAAATGTTTTAATTTACATTTTGCCTAAACTCCTTTAAATAATCTAAATTTCCAATTGCATTTTTACATGTTGGACATGGTTCATTCTTTTAAACTTTCACTCTTGAGAATCTCTAGAAATTCCTTTATATCATCTCTCTAGATTCCTTGATTGTAAATTTTTATGTTTAACACATGGAATTGTTAAACTTTCACTTTCAAATCTTTGAATTTAAATATTTGTTCAACTCCACCTATATACATGAGCTAGATTGAATATATATACGTGCAACAATATGTACAAAACCTAGTCTATGTTCCAATTTTGCATTTAAATTTATTTATGTTCCGTGGAATCTTAAGTTCACATTCAAATCTTTAATTTCATTTGAACATTCAACTCCACAAACTTGTATAAAATTATCTAGTTGATTTGGTGTTTTCAAGTGGTGAAGAATCTAGACATAAATGTTGTCTCTAGTTTTCTTTATTTTTTATACATTACTAATGCACGACATTCAATAATTTTAAATGATCATTTGGATTTTCATGTATCCTAATCATCACATCCTAATTTTATTAAATTTTCATCAGGTAAGCATCCCTCATCCTAGAATCATTTAAAAATTATCCATCTAGATCCATCTCAACCGTACATCCATTCTCCATCCTTAATAATAAAAAAGCATCACTTAAACATCAAAATTTGGTTACTTGGTCTCAATCTAGTCCATACATCATATTGTCCTTTCGTCATCACCCAAAGTTTTCAACATCTAGGGACCTTATCCTTAATCTAGACTATCATCCATTTCAAATCCAATCTCCTAATAAAAAATCACTTGACCTTATAATTTGATTTCATCTTTAAAATCCAAATTTGCTTAAGAATATTAGCTCCTATCTTTTAAGTATAGAACTAAATTATTTATCCATTTTGTTAATGTTAGATTGTATCCAGGTTCTCTTGGTTTGTCCTTTCTTGTTCACCTTAAGGTGCATTGGAATATATGAACATTGTAGTGAATCATAGTGATGGTGTTTGGGGTGCTTGAGATAGCTACATTTTGGCATCAATTTAGCTTTGTTTACCATGTATAGCTTGAGACCATGTATGTAATTTGGTCCATCTTTCCAATACAATTAAATATGGATTGATCAATTTTTAATTTATATATAGAAATGTCATCCAAGAGATCTACTTGATCAATTTTTAATTTATATAGAATTGTCATCAATTTTTAATTTAATATTAAATGTGCATGTCTTTCAAGATTTAAATATATATATCAATTTCTAATTACATATATATAAATGTTCCACATGGAATTCTTAAACTTTCAAAACTAGAAATTTGATTTCATTTACATTCAACTCCACTTATAGCTTGCATGCTTTATTTGAATTATATGGTTCATTCTTAAGTGAACACTTTCAAACATATATATATATATATATATATATATATATATATATATATATATGATTTCATTTACATTCAACTTGACACAAGTATAGCTCATCATCTAGTTCAAGAATTCTTTGCATGCACATTCAAATGAACATGTGTATTAGATTATATGGAATTAGAAATTAGGTTAATGTAGAGCATGATATATGCACAATTTAAATGTATTTAACTTTTACTAACTTTAAAAATGAACATTTAGAGCTTTAAAGAATTCAATCTAACTATCATCTATTTCCAATTGCATTTTTATGTTCTACTTTAAAATGTATAGCATTAATCTCAAGCATATTTGCATTCAATTTTTTCTATTTCTTGACCTATTTATTAAAGACAAATTCATTTGAACTATTTATTTAAATTAATTACATGTACATGTCCATCTTTTAATTTTACAAATAGCAACCATTAGATAGTGGAGTCCAACATTTTGATTTCACAATGTATTTAGTTATCTATATATGTACAACAAGTGCATTTGAACAAGTTACCATAATTTAAATTTAAATAAAGGTACTTATAGATGTAATGTAAGTGAGTTCATCAAACCATAATAATGCACATATATAACAAACCTCTAAGATTCAAACCATAAAACATAACTGTATGAATGTGACATGTAAATTATAACAAGTATATATATGTGTACCATAAAACATAAGTATGTAACACGTCCAAATGTTCAATACATAAATCATAAAAAGTGTCTCCAACATGTAATAAAATGATCTCAGACATGTAATAAGTATATAAAACAAATCTCAAAGAGAGGGATGTCTGGTATGAATAGAATCATCAGATCTATGGCTCGATCTCTCCCTCCACCTCTCCCTCGATACATGGCTCGATCTCTCCCTCGACCTCTCCCTCGATCCATGGACCGATCGCTCTGCTGATCCAAGATGTGTGGATCCATGTCCCGATCCAATATCTCCCGATCTGTGTCCTGAGCCTTGTCCCAACCCCTGCATGTGTTCAAGTACACATATATATGTAAAATTATCTAAAAATTTTACAATGTACTTGAGTTCAATGTGTTCAAACTTAAACATCAAGTAATTAGTTTTTTAAAATTAAATTTAAATGTACCTCATCTGCATACTGCATGGGATCGCCATCATGCTCCAAATTTCCAAAGTCTGGGAAATCACCATACTGCTTAAAATTTTCAAGTACACAATTTCAATCAGGAGTTAAACCCCTAGAAGTTTTTAAAATGCATTACATAAATTTTTAGAACACAATTTTAAAAATATATACATGTATTTAAATTATAAATTGAAAGTACCTGTTGTGCCTGCTTGATGGCTCTACCAATGTCACTAAGATCACGAGAATGTAAAGACATCGTAGGGGGCTCTATAGCATGTACAGTATCAGTAGCAAAAAGAAGTCAACTATATGTCCTATGGACAGGATCAGGTGTCGCAGTAGCCTCAACGTGACTTGTAACATCCTGATGACCACCTGGACAAGCTAAAGGATCAACAGAAACATGATGTGCATGAGATTCTGTAGGCTGATGTGGAATATCCTGAGCTGCATTTGCCACCTTGTGGCTCATATGTGTATGAGGATATCATTGTCTAATAAACTCTGGTACCCTGTCAAGAGAAATCCCATGGTCCTCACTGATAACCTAATATGCTACTAGTAAATCAAAAATTGAGAGTCTACACGTATTACACAGAGTCGTGTGGGTCATATGCTCGACATCTGCAAGAGTAGGTAGATCGGCACTAATAAATGGATCATACAATGTAGATGTAGCCTCAGTGGGAGGAAGGTTGATCTGTGGGCGTAATAAATATCTACCAAATCAGATGAAATCTGATCAATCTGCATCGTAATAGAGGCAATGTTTTCAAAAATCTGACTCTGAGTGGACCCTATTGCTACCTCCCTTGCTGCTGCCAATTCCAAACGTTTTGGTAAAACCAAAAGGTTTGGGCCAACTAATGCCCTCTTGTCCACAGGTGGTGGCAAATTTGAAGGTCTAAACTATGGTTTGTCAAAAAAATGGCCTTTACCTTGGCCAGCATGCTCAGGATAAGATGTGTAGTCCACCTCTATATGTAAATGAAATTCTGCATATAACTGTTTGACAAAATACAATGGCAACTCATCATTGTGAGGCCATCTATGATGTGCTGCCAACCATCTAGGGTATATGAATGGCGCAACAAGAGGATCTTCACACCTCGTAACCACATATCCTCTAATTTTATTTTTTCCTCTATAAAATGGGAACATGGATAACACATTTTCACCTGAAACTAATTTGGCAACTTCTCTATGTTTCACTGTGCCAGTAACACTCCTAGCAAGAGAAAAATAAAACTGTTCAATGCTGATTTCATCATAAGGATTGTATGATCGAATTGTCTCAATCATCTTAATAATCTCTTGTCTAATAGTGACTAATCTATCTCGATTAGCCAAATTGGGGGAGTTGTGAATTGTTTGCTCTAAACATTTTAGAGCATTGTCCAATCTAGCAATACTATCCTGAAATATATTTGATCTAGTTTGAGCTTCTCGCTCAGAACGAGGGGAATGATGAGATCCCTCATCGGCCATGATATATATAAATAGATAGAGATCTGCATATCATTAAAACAAAATTACATAATGAACTAAACAAATTTAAATTGAAATTTTTTCAAAACTAAAAAAATATATATTTAAATTAAAGGTAAAATTTTCAAGTTTCAAAACTAGAAAACATTTTTGAATTTAAATGTATCTAATGAGATCTAGTTCAAACTTTATATCTATCGAGCTATGTGAACCTATTAAATCATAGGCATGCATGTAATATTCAACCAAGAGTAAATATGGAAAAAAAATATTTATCCTTTCAACCACTCTATACTAAAATTTTGATCAAAATAAAAAAATACTCTTCATTACAATTGGTCATATATGATCTAGCCTTTCTTTGTAATCAATTATTTTTTAAATCAAACACTAGAAATTATAAAAAGGTTAACATTTCCTTAATTTTTCGATCTAACTTAAAACATATTAAAGTAATAAAGTTAAAATTCTTTGAAATAAATTCCTTAGGAATAAAATATAAACATATAGATACATGTGCATATATCTGTATGTACACATGTATGTATGTGGGAGTGCATGTATATATATATATATATATATATATATATATATATATATATATATCTGTGTGTGTGTATGTACATGCATATATATATATATATGTGTGTATGTGTGTATGTATGTATATGTATGTATGTATATGTATATACATATATATATATGTCATGCACATGATATATATATGTGTGTATGTACACATGTATATACTCAAGTACATACATACATACACACATACACATATATATACATGCATGCACATACATACATGTACATACACATATATATGCATATACATACATACATACATACATACATATGTATATATAATACGTAATGCATACGCACATACACATACACATATATATAATACATACATACATACACACATACACATATATGTGCATGTACATATGTATACATGTACATACATATATATATATGTATATACACATACATACATACATACACACATGTACACACATGCATACATACATGTACACACATACACACATACACACATACACATATATACATGCATGTACATACATATGTATACATACACACATGTACACATATGTATATATAATATACATGCATATACATGCACATTACACATATATGTGCATGTACATATACATTCATGCACATACATATATATGTATATACATACATACATACACACATGTACACATACATACATACATACATGCATACATACATACATACATACATACATACACACATACATACATACACACATATGTATATATAATACATGTACATGCATATGCACATACACATATATGTGCATGTACACATATACATACATGTACATACATATATATATGCATATATACATACATACATACATACACACATGTACACATATGTATATATAATACATACATACACACATACATACATACATGTACATAAGAATATATAAATCATTCTCATTGGTCTGGGTCATGCTAAGGTTTAGAAAACCACTCCTGGGTGGAAGATTAGGATCCTAATTGACTTGTGGTACAACCAAAATACATCAAAATAAAGATTAAAAATATACTTTCAAATTGGAAAAATTAGAAATACTAGTGACATGAGATTTGAAAATGAAACACTAGTGGACTGGCTAAGGTTAGTTAAGGTGTATAAAGAGATTTCACAACAAATACCTAAAAAATAGAGCTCCTATTTTCTTATACAATATTCTATGAAGTTGATGCCTTTTATATGATTGAAATTAAAGTGTTGAAATACCCTTAAATCTAATACCTAAAAGATCGGAGCTACACTATTCAATGAAGTTGATGACTTTTATATGATTGAAATTAAACTATTGAAATAGTAAAAGCTGATATATAATATTCTATAAAGTTGATATCTTTTATATGATTGAAATTAAATTGTTGAAATAGTAAATGTTGTCATTTCATATTGATAACCTTATATATGAATGATATGTGATAGCAAAATTTTAGGAAGTATGTGATGAAATTTTTTGACCCCATCTCAAATACATCTCCTTAAATCTAATACCTAAAAATCAGAGCTCCTATTTTCTTATACAATAATATGAAGTTGACGTCTTTTATATGATTGAAAAATAGGAGCTATAGTATTCTAATACCTTTAAATCTAATACCTAAAAAATAGGAGCTATAGTATTCTATGAAGTATTCTATGAAGTTGACAATTTTATATGATTGAAATTGAAGTGTTGAAATACCCTTAAATCTAACACCTAAAAAATAGGAGCTACAGTATTCTATGAAGTTGACACATTTTATATGATTGAAATTAAAGTTGTTAAAATACCCTTAAATCTCATACATAAAAAATGGGAGCTCATATTTTCTTATACAATAACTATGAAGTTGATGTCTATTATATGATTGAAATTAAAGTGGTGAAATAGTAAAAGCTATCATTTCTTATTGATAAGCTTATATATGAATGATATGTGATAGCAAAATTTTAAGAAATATGTGAATGAAACTTTTAACCCCATCTCAAATACATCCTCTTAAATCTAATACCTAGGAATTCAGAACTCCTATTTTATGAAGTTGACACCTTTTATATCATTGAAATTAAATTGTTGGAATACCTAAAACCTGATGTGGTTGTGTGGATATGTTTGCTCGGTGCTTGTAGATCACATAAGAGTATAGCATTAGGAGAATTTGTTGCAGGACTCCTCTTTGGGTTGGATTGTAAAAAGACTGCACCTTATGTTCTTTTGTCAAACATTTATTCAAAAGCAGGCAGGTGGAGTGAAGTTCAACAGGTAAGAAAATTCATGAGTGACAGAGGAGTTAAAAAGACACCAGGTTGTAGTTGGATTGAAGTTCATAAAATGGTACACACCTTTTGTGTGGGAGATAGATCACACCCACAAACACAGTATATCTATGCAAAGTTGGACGAGTTGTTTTGCAAGATGAAGGAAGCAGGGTATATTCCAGATACGAGACCTGTATTGAATGATGTAGAGGAGGAGGAGAAAGAATTACTCCTTGTACACCATAGTGAGAAGTTGGCAATTGCATTTGGATTGTTAAACACATCCCCTAAAACAACTCTGAGAGTTGTCAAGAACCTTAGAGTATGTGTTGACTGCCATTCTACAATCAAGTTTATTTCAAAGATTGTTGCAAGAGAAATTGTTGTGAGAGATGCAAACCGTTTCCACCATTTAAAAATTGGACAATGTTCTTGTGGAGATTATTGGTGATACAAAGCAAAACAGAGCCTATAAATATAGGCTTCCACTAGAACAAGGTGCATGATGTCAGAGATGCATTGGTAAGAGGGCTCAGGTTTTGTTTCCACTTTCTAAAACGTATTGCTTCTGATTATTTTCAGAGTTACTATTTTATGTTCTTTTGTCAAACATTTATTCGAAAGCAGGTAGGTGGAGTGACGCTCAACAGGTAAGAAAATTCATGAGTGACAGAGGAGTTGAAAAGACACCAGGTTGTAGTTGGATTGAAGTTCATAAAATGGTACACACCTTTTGAGTGGGAGATAGATTGCACCCACAAACACAGTATATCTATGCAAAGTTGGATGAGTTGTTTTGCAAGATGAAGGAAGCAGGGTATATTCCAGATACGAGACATGTATTGAATGATGTAGAGGAGGAGGAGAAATAATTGATCCTCGTACACCATAGTGAGA
The DNA here is from genome assembly GCA_007258455.2 of Sequoia sempervirens. Lineage (NCBI taxonomy): Eukaryota > Viridiplantae > Streptophyta > Pinopsida > Cupressales > Cupressaceae > Sequoia > Sequoia sempervirens. The sequence goes on from VDFB02047397.1 coordinate 124,120,587, forward strand.
AGTTGGCGATTGCATTTGGATTGTTAAACACATCCCCTGAAACAACTCTGAGAGTTGTCAAGAACCTTAAGAGTATGTGCTGACTGCCATTCTGCAATCAAGTTTATTTCAAAGATTGTTGCAAGAGAAATTGTTGTGAGAGATTCAAACCGTTTCCACCATTTAAAAATTAGACAATGTTCTTGTGGAGATTATTGGTGATACAAAGCAAAACAAAGCCTATAAATACAGGCTTGCACTAGAACAAGGTGCATGATGTCAGAGATGCATTGGTAAGAGGGCTCAGGTTTTATTTCCACTTTCTAAAACGTATTGCTTCTGATTATTTTCAGAGTTACTATACATTTAATTTGAAGAAATGGTGTTCTATTGTATGCATCTCCACTTGATGTATTGACAATGTATTTATTTTGTAAACTATGGAGTTGCAACAATGAACTATTTTTTCAGTGCATGAGTGAATTTAGAGTGAAACTTGAAATTTAAAAATGATATTTAAAATTCTTATTCTAAACACATACAAATCTCAGATGGAGCCTAATTTCAATATGCTCTTGTGGATGCTAACTATTGTGCAAACTCTTTGGCAAAATTACGACTATTTAATTGATATATTTAAAAATAAATCAGAGGTTTTTCATATAGCTGTATGAATTTCTGAAAGGAATGGTGAATATATAAATTTTTCACAACATTCACTACCTTTCGGCCAATATCCATCACAAAACTTGATTTTTGCATTTCAATCAAACCCTAACAAACGAGAAATCACAAATTTCCTTAAACTTTATCACAAATTTCTCAAACTAAACACAAATGAGACGAGAAATCAAACAATCCAGTGAATGCCCCAAATGGAACCTGGCAAAATATAGTCGCTGTTGTTGGTGATCGGCCGACAAGCTCTTGCCCTCAATACTTTCGCCTGAGCATTCCAAATAGTGGGCCTGGTTTTTTTTTGGATTTTATTACCGCTTTTCGGTCGATAGAGTTCCGGCCGAAATAATCTTGACTGAGCAGGTCTTTCCAAATGGGCGCCATGCTGACACTTTTCGGCCGATAACGTTTCGGCCGAAAGTAACTCGCCCAAAAAGTTTGAGCCACATAGGCGCCATGTGGCTGCCTTATGGATTCGGCCGAAACTTTATCGGCCGAAAACTGGTCGACCGAAAGTAATCCGCTCGAATTACTTTATTTGGCCGAAACTGTGACACAAGTTTGTGCTTTCACCCTGTAGGTGAACATTCCTTTTGTTGTGGGTTGACAGACAACCTTTGTTGTAGGTAGTTGGTCCTTTGTTGCACAGAGGTTAGTTTTTCTCAAAAGCATTTGTACATCATTAATGAGATCAAAATTAACATAAAACACTCATATTTTCTAAACATTCACACAACCATTCAACAATATAATATATACCATCCCCATTTCTTTAACACTTAGGATAAACCAAAAAGTATGGATAATTTCTTGGAAATGTTAAAAATGCCATGAGAAATATGAAACTTAAAACAAGAAAATGAGGGTAATTTATAGACTCGTCAAGGGTTACCTAGTAAATGATAGAATTTTTTATTAAAATTAGTTGATATGATTCCAAGTCCATAACCAATTCCATAGCTTGTTACTAATGATTGAAATCAAGACCCACAATCAATAAAAAATTAAGTTGTGGGAGAAATAGTAGTAGTTCCAAAGTGAGTAGTTCATGCATCATTTATTGAATCCTAGGTACCATAAGGACCTTAGAAACCTATATGTGATAAAACCTTTAAACCTAACATCTTATGTGTGGATCCACCTATTCCAAATACTTCAACGATAATGAAGATATCAAAGGAAACTATAATTCATTTTTTGGAATGTGATCCATTAGTGGTAGAGACAAATGCAAAAATTACAAAACTTGCAGTCTAAGAATAGGTAGGAAAAGCTGGAGAAATGGGAAAGGAAATTTACCTTGTTTATTAATCTATTGAAACAATAGAAAAGTAATCTAGAAAGCTTGTGAAAAAGGTGAAATAATAATTCATGTATGTAAAGAATTCTTTTTATATTTAATAGCTACCATATAGCTTGAATCCACCATAAAGCTAGCTAAGCTATAAAGACATCTCATTGAGCATCCTTACCTATCCCAACATATTTTCTAGCTCACTCCTTCCAAATCTAAATCTACCCCTACTAGGTGCAAATATAATTATCAATAAATACATATTATATCACAATCATAGTCTCTTCACTATTCATTGTTATAGCTCCAAAACTAGCAACATGAATGGATCAACAATACCAATAACAATATAACTAGAACCCTCACTTGCTTACCTACCACCGCCATCAATTGTTTCAAATCAAGATCTGGATGTTCTAAATTGACACCAAATAACAAAGGTAAAGGCATGAATAATAGTAGCTATAGGTGGTCCAATAGGTGTCTAAATGTAGTAAAACTAGTATTAGATATAGAAGAAGATAGAGTAGATCCAACAAATCCACAGCCTACAACACCGAGATAAAAGGTAGTAAAATATATCCAACAACAACGAAAGAAAATATAGAAAATCATCTAGTTGTTTTATATCCTCCAAGAATAGTACCATTTCTAGATCTAGATTCAAAAGAAAAACAAAAATATCTAGTGGCAGCTGATCCTTCAAAGATAAGGGTAGAGGTCAAGGGTAAGGAGGGAAATACAATATAAGTAGGTGCAATTGAAGCATATAGATCTATTAATCGAAGATCTTCTTTTATAGACATATATACATATTCACTACCAACGATCATGAGAGAAGCCTACAAAATTAGTTTTAGATTGAGAGTTTGTTATAGCACCCAAATAGATCTAAATCTATATCCATTTCAAATATAAGTGGAAGCCACAAAATATAAAGAGTAAAGGTGGGAGCTTCAATTATAGTCATAAGGAGGATAAGGTGAAATCAATTTAAATTGATTACTTTTTCATGCACCCACCCACCCCGCTTCAAACAAACTAAGGATTGCAATATTGACCTTAAAATGGAAGTAATTTATGTTATTGAATTGGTTATGTTGTAAGTGCTTCTAAAAAATCTATTGCAAGATCTTCATATTGAACTATTGCTAGATTATATACATTATATAAATAGCCACCCTATCATTCTTAGCCATCATTAGGGTGATTCAAGAAAATGAAGTAGTTCAAAATTATTGTCTCTAAAATAGTCCTATATGTATTATTATCCAAGTACACACAACTTTGATATTAGTCAAATTACCCTCTTATTAGTAGTACACATACTCCCCTAAACCCATAGAAAAATGAAGGCAACACCTAGCTAATAATGATATAGATATTAGTAAAATATTAGAGATGTGTATCATGTTAATATAATGATAATCCAACCTTGTTGAACCACTCATTATCATCCTTTTCTCCATTGACCAAGTGTGAGCATCTCTCACCCCTAATCCCATAGTAGTTGCAACGTATACAATCAAAGTACTCAGTAACACTCATTGATTGTGAATGTTACAATTCTATTGACATCCTTTCTTATTTGAGAGGAATAACTTATTTACCTAGAGCTAGATATTATTACAAATTAATCTATTTGGAAGGTTTTGGGCACCCCAAATTTCATCAATCCACTAAACATGCATCACTCCCACACTTTAAATAGCCAATTTGAGAACCAACATTGAAAGAGTGTCTTAGGTTTACCTTATTCATTCCTAGCCCATCCATAAAGAAAGGCTTCCTAGATAGATTATTTATAGAATCTTAAGAATCAATACAATAGTTTGGTTCACCAATATAATAATGTAAAGTCAAAGTGGTCTGCTTCCAAGTATCACTCTCTTCTAGATCAAATGGAAAACCTAGGTTATTTAACATAATATCTTAATTCCCTAACTTTGAATAGATACATAACTTGACTCAAAATGACTAAAGTGGTTCCAATCTAAAATATTATTCAAGTGCACTTTTCCTACATATAAAATCTTCTTAAGTTGGATTGCTTTACTCGCTAGCATGAGATTTTAGAACATGAATGAGAATTCACTTCCTTACTTGACATTTAGTCACTCGTTTCATTCTTGGTTTCCTAGTCTCACTATCCACTCTTGATGGAAAGTAAAAAAATTCATGTATGTATTTGATTGATAGGTTAGGTCGAGGGTGATAAAAAATTTATGTATTCAACTTTGGCCCTATAGCTCCCTACCATTCATTAGTGGTTTTGGTGGTCATAATGTTAGTAGGCTAAGTTGTTATTTAGCACTTACTCATGTAATATACTATCTAATCTTATTACCTTAATAAGGAGGCTAGTTGGTACGAAGGTAATTCTCTATCTCTCTCTTTCTAGCTTGTGCACAAAGTTTCCTAGATTTCCATTCATAACACAAGCTAATGTAAAGGGGTACAAAAACTACAAGAATAATGTGGATAATTAGTGATGAAAAAAGTCACCCAACCTATACAAACTAGTCAAGCCTATGGTGTATAAAATAGGAATCAAGGCTATGTCTTGCAAAATTAGAATCAAGGTTATGCTACATAGAATTGAGGATTCTAAGGAAATTATCAAGTTTGTTATAGGTGTAAACGATTGGTAGGTGGAAAAATGGTGATTACAATGGTGGTCAATCATGTCCTCTAGTGACTTGTTATACTTGTGGTAAGGTAGACTACACATCCCATAATGTGCATTTTTTTGTTTTTATATGGATTCTATAGTGGTGATCACAAAATATAGGACCACATTACCTTAATTCAACAAAAATATGCAAACAAGGGAGTGTAAATGACCCTAATTTTTTTGTTAATACACCACCAAAGAGAGATGTCCAAGTGAACACTTGAAGCAAATCTAGCTAAAAGAAAACACAACAAGATACAAAGAAAACTTGGAAGGACAAAGTGACTTTAGCACTTGAAGTTCAAAGACAACTAGAACCAAAGGATCAATAAGTAATAGTACAAAGTTGTGTCACACTTTCGACCAACATATCAACACAACATAATTTAAGTATTTCTAATTAAAAATCAATTTTGGTTAAACATATGATCTAGTAAGATTCATTATAGATAAGTTAGATAATTTCACAACTTTTCCAACAAAAATTGTTGGCTAAATGCATATGTAGCACCATTTTAAGGCCAATTTACCAAAAAAAATAAAAAAATTTAAGGTTTGAATAACACTTACTCATGTAAATAATACTTTTTTTAAATTATAAAAATACCCTTTTGTAGATTAATAATTTTAGTTTTCAAAAATATATATATAGTAATAGTTTAATTATTATATATATTTTATATTCTATTTTTACTAAAAGTAGGTTATCAACACAAAATATTAGGTTGATTACCATGCCAAGGAAAAATATTAAAACTTATTAAAAAAATATGAAAAAATATGATGTGCTAGATAAAAGAATCTATATCAAGATGGTATAATTTTTTTTCTATTTTAGATCAATATTTAATATGAAAGTTGACATCGAATGGAAATAACTATTTTTTAATACACACACATTTAAATATTTATTTAAAAATATATATTTATCAAAATTGGAAAAAAGTATATCCATGCACTTAAGTTTCAAGTTATAAATATACACAAAAAAATTAAAAGAAAAAAAAAATTACTATAAAAAGATTGACGTCTCATGTAACTCTATTTTTCAGTATTTTATCAACAACTAAATTATAATGCCAGTTTATTAAAAACTATTTAAAAGTAATTTTTTAATTTTTTTAAAAAATATAAACATAAAATAAACTAAAAAATACACATTTTACTAGTTTACATCACTTCAAAATTCAAAATATATGTCACTTTTTAGTGATTCAAGTTTAAAAGTTAGATTAGCGTTGGTTGTTTCCTTTATAAAGTGTGACATAGCTTTGTACTTTTACCCCAACAGTATATTTTCATATAGGCTGCAAAATTGATATGCACTACTCAAAAAAATAAAGTTGTGTAGAAATTAGTTGAGCATGATGAGTAGAAGGTGAGATATACAATTCTCAAACTTACCCACAATGGAGGAGTCTTGACTAAATTCAAAAACCTTCTAAAAGAGGCTTCATGTTTATAACCGGTTGCCCAAAGAGTGAGTGCAACAACACCCCCTATAAATACAAAACTATTAATTTAAGTGAGTGAAGCCCTTAAAATAATGATTAAGTGAATTCTTAGCTAAGAAAGACTAGGAGAGAACTTGACACACCCTCAATAGATAGTAGGGGATTCCATTAGGACCAAGGAGTGCAAGGACACCCACTTCTAATTAAATTTGTAGGGACCCAATGCAAAGTAGTAACACCCAACCCTAATTATATATGTAAGGACCCAACATATCCAAATGAAATCCAACCTCAATTATATAAGTAGGGACCTAATAAAGTGTAGCAAAGCAAATAGATGAGAAAAGATAGAGAAATCCCTTCTTATAGAGGGGATAGATGAAGCTACTAAAAGCAAATACCTTCCAACCCAAGCTATTGATAGAGGAGGGATAATAAGTGAAGTAAGAAACAACCCTACCCCTAGCCAAGAGAGTACACCAACCCTAAGATGTAGAAACTAGCAAAGCGAGAAACACCCTTGCTTACCCTAGAAAAGAAAGCAAAAACTCCCTCTCAATAGTTGGGGATGGAAGTGCTTTTCTCTAAGTGACTTCACTTTTCCCCCTCTCTAATAGGGGCTTTCTCTACCTTCATTCACCTCTTCACTTTGTTTCACTATGTTGAACTCACTTGGCTAAACATTCACTTTATCATTATGTTAAGAGCTTCACTCACTTGAATTAATAGTTGTGTCAACCCCTACTATCTATAGGGGATTTCATTATGCTTGATGAGTCCGGTTTATGGTTCAATTTTGATAGAGTTTATTATCCATTTGTTGTAGTTGTCGTAGACTTTGATACTTGGATGTTGATATTTTCATGTTATTTCCTCGAAACCATGGACATTGGGCATAAGCTTATTTTTGTAACCTTTAAATGATATTGAAATGCTATATGAACTATCTATGTTAATTTTACATGTGGATTAATGAATGTTACTTTAAGATAGTTACAGATATGCAATTGTTGTGTGTACTAATATTGTTATTCAGATATAATTAGAGTCTACAAAATCAAGGAAGATTCTTCCATCTGGTCATTTGCCATCAAGGTCAACAAGGTGATCATTCAAAAGTCAATGGAGGGAAGACTCTCAATGGAGGGAGATTCTTAGTTCAAACTGAAAGATTCTAACTTCCTTGTAAATGGTCTCAATAGTTTGTTGAGTGAATATAGGAGCTATTGTTATGCTAGATCTGTCGTTAAGGAAAACCGGTTTGACTAGATTTCATGCATGCATAACCTCCTCTCAACTTTTTATGCTTTCTCTAAAGTGGCATCCTCCTAATCTATTGGAGTTGACCGCCTTGCTAGGTAGTTAGTTAGTAGTTTTTCTTCCTATAAATAAGACTTGAATGATCCTTCTCAGAAGGTTGATTAATCTAATGTTGTATTTGCATTATTAGTTTTTCAGCAATACAGTTATGTTGCTCGATTGTACTCATGTTTTCCAATGAATAAAATGAATTTATAAGTTTGTGCATCTAAGTTTACATTTTTCTTAAGGGATACTCATCCAAGGGGGCCCACTTGGTGAGCATTCCATCCTTTAGTTATTACTTTTTGTTCAACAATTAGTTAGAATCTGGCAACTGTTTGTTCCTGCAGCCACTAGAATTCCATTTTGTGATTGTTCCTATAGCCAAAGCAGATAGAGTAGTTTCCTATCTGTTTTCTCATTTTTTTATTTTTTTATGCACTTCAACTTCGTATAGTTATTGGTTGATGCTCAGCACTTATGTTATTTCTTTCCAAGCAATTTACTTTCAGCATTATGTATTTCCTAGTTTTAGAATGAAGATGGCTACTATGGATTCCTAGTGCACATACTGTGCTGACCCATTTCAAGTCTGCGTCCCTAGGTTTACAAGTTAAATGCACCTTCATGATGATTGAGATAGCTATTTAGATTAGATGTCCAATCTCTGAATCACCATTGTAATGGCTTAGTTGTTAAATCATTGTAGGAGGCCAACATTTTTGGTGTCGTTGCCAGGGATGGTGTCAAACTAGGGATTTATTTGGAGTCATTGATAGTTTCTTTCCTATTCAAGTATTTCTAAAAGTTTGTTCTTAGTACACCCCTCATTTAGGAAGTAATGACCCCCCTATTCTTTCACCAATTCTTTGTGTGAGTTGGTTGATGCTGAGTTGATACTGTATGCATAGAGGAAGAAGAAGAGATGCTTATGGGAGATTCCTTCCTAATGATCCTGATCTATTTCAGCTAGAAGAGCTTCCAAATCTGCCTAGAGAAGAAGAAGAAGAAGAGCCACACCCTTTCACTAATGCATTTCCTGATCTGACTAGTTCTGAAATTTCCTCTAAAGACCAAAATCAGATTGAGAACCCCTTTTCTTTGGAACTCCATCAAGCAAGCATGGGCGATGCAAATAGAAACAAACCTAACCAACCAACCTTTCCTTTCCCCATTGCTCTTTAGAATGAAGTTGACAACCTCAAAAATATCCCTGCTTCAATCCTTCCAAATTTCTATGGACTTGTCACAAAAGACCCTAATACCTTCTTGTTTGAGTTTGATATCCTCCGCAGAAGCTATGACTATACCATTGATGCTCATTGGCTTAAGTTTTTTCCTACCACCTTGAAAGAGGTTGCATTAATATGGTTTATGGACCTAGGAGAAAATACTATGGAGACCTGGGATGACATGAAGACAAAATTCCTTTAGAAGTACAAGGAATATTGTAGGGGCAGTGACATGAGAGGGGATGACATCTTTAGGATGCAACAGAAGGAAGATGAGAGTTTGGAGGATTACATTTCAAGGCTTCTATTTTGCTTGCAGAAATCTCCACATCATACACTGAATGAGGAGTCCCAAAAGTTGCTCTTCTTGAGAGGGATTAATGAGAGTTGCATTGAGGCTTTGCACCTGATGGTAGGAGGAGATATCTCCCAAGCTCCTTGGGAAGATATTAAGAAGCTATGTCAGAATTATTCTAGGGAAGCTTCAAAGAAAGGGAGAGCTTACCAATCCTCTATGGGTAAGTCATCTACCAATGGATTCTCAAGGATGGAGATTACTCACTTGTTGTCAAACTTCAAGCAAGACATCATAAACAATATGGCTACCCAACTGGATACACTTCAAGCTAAGAAGAAACAAGAGGAGGCAAAGGCAATGTTGGTAGAATATTGCCCTCATTGCAAACAAAAGAAGAAGGACTGCAGATGCAAGATGGTAGCTAATATTGATAGTAAGGAGATTCCACCTAAATTCAAGCCAATTGTAATGCCCCACCACATAACCTTAAAGAAAGACGCAAAACACAACGAAAGCGTAGCATTTTTTTTAAAGTGTAATTATAACATGTAAAGTGAATTACACTTAACACATACATTCTCTAAGATACACGACAACACATTACATTTAAATCTCATATACATAAGTAATCTAACCATAGCATATAAATATTACTCATGATATAAAGAACATACATCTAAATCGTTTAATTCATCTCATAAGATACAAAGTACATTAAGAATCATTTATAGCTTGCATTCATTCCATAAAATAGTTACAAGAACACATTTCCAAAATGAGGAAAGTTAAATAAAAATGTTACAATTACATGATACAAAAATCCTCCTCAAATACAAATGAGGAGTAATACATATACAAATATCTACTGATACAAAGTACAAAAGACATTAAACATGTCAACTGGTACATGCGAGCTCTCCCATCTGGAAGATCTTGCTATTACGAACATGAAGTGGGAACCCAACGGTGTAAGGTGCACGTTCCACCCAACCAAGTGGTACCTGAAGGCCCACCCCCTTGCTAAGAGATAGTAAAAGGGATTCCTAGACAAAATCATCTACCTCTAGACATAGGAAAACTCAAAACTAAACTACACAAGTACAATACACAACACGATGGTTACATTACTTCCAGAGTAAAAGAATCAAGTTTTATCAATTTCACAACACATATTGTTGTTATAGGAGGAGTATCACACATAATTTGCCATGGGTTACCTTGGCATAACCTTCCTAGGCTACCGGACCCCCATCCTAGGTTACCTTGGCTACCTCTGCCAGCCACCGGACCCCCATACAAACTATGCTTCTCATCTCACCTCAAGCCTAAAGAAGTGCTTGAACCATGAGAGAGACATTCATTATCTTTATTATTATGAAAGTTACCCATTCATTAATTCTTTTTAAGTTATCACTTGATTAAAAACCATCAATGAGTTACCCTAGTGCCTCTTCGTGTGTTGGACCCCACTAAGAACCACTCCCCTACTGACAACACGAGGATCTAATCCACAAACCATGGGTAGAAAAGGTGCACAAAATTCGATAAAAAATATCGAGCATACTGCAAAGGACAACACATCCCGTTCATAGTAACTGGGTGTTCAAACTAAATCATAACCAAGTGCACTTCCCAAGGTAAATAAAGGGTTGAATTACAACTCACAATAACCCCCTCATAAATTAACATCTAGAAGACTTACAAGTACAACAGTCTAATTTCCCCCAAAAAGTAAATAGAAGAAATCACAATACAGTAAGCACTTTAAGCAGGAAATAAGGCTATGATTAGGATTTCCTAAATTCAATCTTGAAAACAATAACATATTGCTTAAATTAATCTAACTTAAAGCAATATCATTTACAACAATAAAATAATTAAATCTATTTGTTTTTAATCGTTTTCTCAATTTCTTCTATTTCAAAATCAATTTCCTCTTTTAATATATATATCATTTAAAAATATTCTATCTTATGCATTTACATGCATCTAATTATAAAAATATATCTAAATATATATATCTAAATATTTAAAATTATTTACCACTTTGCAAATCATAAATTAAATTAAAACATATTTAAATAAATATATATATATATATACATATATACATATATATATAAATATATATATAATATATATATTTATATCTATAAAATAATAATCAATTAAAAATCGCATATTAGAAAAAACTTAGTCGAATCCAATTATATGGTAGATGGAATGAAGGTTTTGGTTTGGCTATTATTCACAACCGTCGGCTCCCATTCATGGGCGTTGGCTTATGTGGGGGCAGCGCTGGGCTGCTCCCACCATCGCCTCCCTTTGGGGGTGGCGACTGTGGGAACAACCACAGCCCCCCCACAAAATTTTAAACTTATAATTTTTGTATAAAAAATTTCATGTGATTCTTTAATATCATTGTATAGAAATTCAAAACGTTTTTTCAATAAAATTTTCTACAGGATCTTTAAATCCATGGTATAATATATATATATATATATATATATATATATATATATATATATATATTTATTTATATATGCATATACAGAGTGTATATATATAAATATATATATATATATTTCAAATACAATTGCTTCAATTGGGCTAATTTTAACAAAAAAAATTAACAAGAAATAATTTCAGAGAGGTTTTCCAATTTTTACAAGCAAATAAACTAATTTGACAAAAGAACAATTTTAAATGATATACTTCTACAGGAAGATCTTTCCAATACAAATAATATTTTTCCCCAATTTTAACAGGAATATTTTTGAATCTATTCCTATAGAGATTTCTAAATTTCTCTATTGTTTTCCTCTATGTTATCTATTGTTTAAAAACAAATTTCAACACAGGCTCTCTGATTTCACTATAAAATTTTCTACAGAAGCACTAAAATATTCATGAAAAAATTTCATACACAGAAGACTTACAAATTTACAAAATAATTTAAAAGTTTCTAGACAAATTATAAATTATTTTGTATAGGCAATCTTTCTAAATTGCAAAACAATAAAAATAATTAAAGGAACCTGTATCCGGAAGCTTGAAGAAGTGATGTTTGATGTAAAGCTTCATCTACAGATTTCAAGTTTTCCAAAGCTTCCTCCATTTTCCAGAAGAAGAAAACCAAAAACCAAAAAAACTAAAGCCCAAAAACTTTCCGAGAACCTCCTTATCAATTTTTCAACAACTTCTTCATAATATCTTTTTCATTCCCCTGAAGTAACTTCTTGCCTCTTTCAGTTATTTCATAAATTCTCTCTGAGAATAAATTCTCAACAAGAGTGTTTAATATTTTTTTCTAACACACATGTCAAAATTAAAATATCTTTCAACCAACTCAGATATTTCCCTTTTGATATTTACAAGAAATTTATGCTATTTTAATAATTCAAACTTCACAAATTAACATTATCTATTTTATGCAATTTATAATTCAAAATCACATAATAATTTCTAAATAAATTTAATCCAACTAATTTAATTACTTAATAATATGAATTTAATCACAAGGATTAAATTACTTTACAAAATAATTAAGTTTAATTAATTAAATTAAATACAAAGCTTCTAACAATATTAATTAAAATTAATTAAATAAACACTAAAATCATTAAAAGCATTAATTTAACATTAATTTCCACATAATGAACCTTGCAAAATAATTAAATAACAAGGAAAACAGGGGCAACATGACAACTCAACATAACTAGACAAAGATTGATGACACACTGTGACTAGGGTTGTGGCTTGACAAGGAAAACCTTGTTACTATCTCCCAATCAATTGTACCATTGGGAAATGGACACACTCAAACATGTGAATCCAGGTGGAGCCGATGTCCTATACCTACAATCTTGCAATCAAACATATGGCATACATGTATATATATATATATATCATGAACACTCACACCGTGAAGTGAAAATCATGGAATCGCAGGGCGCTCGCAAGCTAGTGATGCAATCTTGTTCTCTTCACCAACACAGTGTCACATCAAGATTGATGTAATTAAATATCAATTAACTACATATGAGCATATATAACAATATCAACTCAAATAAATAACTATGCTAATCTGAAAGCATGTCACAAATATAATTATCCATGTAGTGTATTGTGTGTGGGAAACGTTAGTATCAAAATAAGATAATAAAAACACACCAATGCAACATTAAACTAAAGAAAACTAAATAAAATATGAAATCAAATAGAGCTTCTTTAGAATCATTCCATTGTCCTCTATCTCCAGTGATTTGCTTGAAGCTGCTGCTCTCAGATTGTATAAGCAAAGCTTCTCAGAATGGCAACCTACAGAACGAGTATGCAAAGGGAGAGTACTTCTCTATCCTATATGCTGGTGGAGTGAAATGTTGATGTTCGGATATACACAGGGGCTGTAGATTATGCACAAGGGTTGTGGATTATGAATGCTATTGAAACTATGACATGAAGATGATAGGCCATGATATGGAATGCTGATATGCTAAGCTATGCTATGCTAAAAGCTAGAATGCTATGGATGCTAAAAGGCTATGCTATTGCAAATTGGCTATAATTTTCCTGTATGAAAGCTTCTCTATTTTCAAAGACCCGACAGTCTTTTTTATAGATTTTTACAGGCAAGAGCCTGGCTAGCAAAGATCAATGGTTGTGAGATTGTTTGGTAATTTTGAATGGTGAGAGATGGAGAGGTTGAGAGGAAGATGGAAGATGTTGGGAGGTTGGAGAGAAGAATAGATATTTGTCTTCAACCCACGAGAACAACTTTGCTCAGAGAAATTAATTTTCTGTTTTGAAGTTGTTTCACGGTTGTTGCAGATAATTCCAAATTAAATAAATAAATAAATTTATTTAATTTTATATGTGAGTTTGATATTTGATTTTAGGACTATAGAAGATTTAATTAAATATTTGGAATATTTAATTGTGAATAGACTTTAGAAGAGAAGAATATTTAATCTTTATTTGAATAAAATATTCAAGCCAAGATTATTGATAATTAATATAAATAAATCGTAATGTTATTTAATTAATTAAGAAATGGATAAGAAAAGTGATTAAATAAACTTATTTATTTAATCGAAATGAAAGAATGAACAATATAAATAAATTATTTAGATTTATTTATATTAATTCAGAGATTTAATTAAATATTAAAAATATTTAATTAATTACCAGACTATTGTGATGTGACCATTTTTAGGTGTATACATTTTGCCCCTCTTTGAAGTGATGTGTTTTACGCATTGCTTCAAAAAAATTTGAAATTTTCCCTAGATGTTCATTGTCAAATGTTGATAGGTATATGCCCCCTCGGACAATGAATCGATAAGATTTTGATTTTTGTGATTTTTTTTTGAATTTTTAATTTTTTTAATTTTTATGATTTTTAAGATGTCGATTCATCGTTCGAAAATGATGATTTGAAGAAATTGACGTGGAAAAATATGAGATGAAAAATTGATAACCTAAATTGCCCCTGTAATGATAGAATGTGATAAAATGCCCCAATTTTGCCTTTAAATAGGTTAAAAATGTCATTTTCCATGTCATTTTCCCATTTTAACCTAGTAAAAATTGTAAATTTTGAGCTATGGGGTGAGAAAGATGGCACTTCCTATCCACCAGCACCGTTTTGAGTGCATTTGACGACATCAGTGGCCAACGCACTATGGGCCTACGGTATGTACCCCGTTAAACCTTTAGTGTTTGAAATTTTTCCATTTAGGGCACGTTTTCCAACCTTTTTGTACCTTTATGCATTCTTTTAGAGCCCATTTGTCTTTTTATAGCGCCCTTTATGTTTTCCATAGCACCCATCATTTCTTAGCACCCATGAGAATTTTTGCAGCAGCCATGATAATTTTTGTATATCGCATTTTGAGGATTCTAGTGATGGGTGAGATTGTGATATTTCACAGCCGAGAGGCGGGAGGTACTAATTCTTTGAGACGGATATTAGGGCACGTTTTCCAACCTTTTTGTACCTTTATGCATTCTTTTAGAGCCCATTTGTCTTTTTATAGCGCCCTTTATGTTTTCCATAGCGCCCATCATTTCTTAGCACCCATGAGAATTTTTGCAGCAGCCATGATAATTTTTGTATATCGCATTTTGAGGATTCTAGTGATGGGTGAGATTGTGATATTTCACAGCCGGGAGGCGAGAGGTACTAATTCTTTGAGACGGATATTTAGAGATGATCAGATTGCAGGATATTATATCTCATGGGCAGAGATGACAGATTCGTATGCACCCTTACCTTCCGTTCTTGCAGGCTTCATTCGAGGCATTTTGTGCCCTGACCATAGGTCAAAGGGTTTTGTAGTCTGGTGGGGTCATGTACTTGAGAGTATGGTGATGCAGGGTACATGGTATGCTTGGAGATCATGCATGCTTGCACACTTATATGATGAGCTACACCATATTGTGTATGGTGGAGGCTAGAGTTTAGCTATTGGTTATTCACTGTTACAGATATGGGCATGGGAGCACTTTACCATTATGTGACCGTTGACTCGAGGACAGTGGCCTGTCGGTCGACCATACAGATTTAGATATAGGTCAATGTCATTGCTCAGCCGAGGTTGGGTAAACTGGATCATTGGCAGCGTCTTCTAGATGATCTCGAGACAGTATGTTGGTGACCCTATGTAGATTGTGAGGCATGGCCAGAGGATGCGAGGGAGATTCCCTATGTGTTTACTTCCAGATATTGGATTGGTCGTACTCCAAGAATTATTGAGAGGTTTCTTCTTGGTCGAGTGTGGCGACAATATGGTCGGCCTCAGGGTATGCCACAGGGTTCATCTATTTATGCATGTCAGCAGCAGGAGATTATAGTGTGGGGTCTGCGGATTTCTTATGATGCAACAGTGGTAGAGTTCACCAATTTGGGAGTACAGACGTGGGATTACAGACCTGATATTCTTGACGGGGGGATGACTCCAGAGTATGGTTAGTATGTGCTAGAACATCCTGCACCATGATTATTTGATCCTGATGAGCCTTCCGCTCCAGTTGTAGAGCAGAGACCATCGATAGGGGAACATCGGCGACAGTGAGAGACAGATTCAAAGGGTGATTACTCCAAGGAGGATGATGATGATGAGTTAGATGGGGATGGAGATAGCAGTGATGAGGACATTAGGGTTGATAGTGGTGGAGGAGGTGGTAGAGGTAGCAGAGGTAGTGGCAAAGGTGGTAGAGGTAGCAACAAAGGTAGTGGCCGAGGTGGACCTCAGATGAGACATTCAGCTCCATCGTCTTCAATAGATCTAGTGGTGTTGAGTCAGATATCGACCTTGCAGAGTACAGTGCAGAGCTTATAGGATCAGTTAGCACAGGCATAGACCTTGGTTACACAG
This sequence comes from Sequoia sempervirens, assembly GCA_007258455.2. Taxonomy (NCBI): domain Eukaryota; kingdom Viridiplantae; phylum Streptophyta; class Pinopsida; order Cupressales; family Cupressaceae; genus Sequoia; species Sequoia sempervirens. Next base: position 124,136,877 of record VDFB02047397.1, read on the forward strand.
TTACAGGGACAGTTGACTACAGTGATGGCTGAGAGAGATACAGCCAAATGGTAGGGTGAGCAGGCCATGGCCCTAGCTGACAGTTTGCAGAGAATAGCAGCAAGTACCTCGGTCAGTGACATGATGAGAGAGGTGACCAGAGCCACCTGGGAGGCAGAGTTTTGTAGGACAAGGTATCATGATGCAGTGCCACCCAAGTGGACAGTGAGTTACACACAGTCTCAGTCTACACATAGTCGCTCTCGGGCTACCAGCAAGGGTGTATCACAGCCATTACCTCTAGGAGGTTCATCAGGGGCAGGTGGAGCAAGTCCATCAGGTGTAGGTGGGACAGGTCCCAAACCAGCACCATCAGAGGATAGCACATCATAGTGCATTTTGCATGATATCTTATATGTCTTATTGATACTCTGTTGAGACATTTGTATACACACTGATATGATCCCATTTTTGATGATGTATATTATTTGACACCTTTGTACATTTTGACCTTCATTTTTGAGATATATGATATGCAGTGATGATTTATTATGTGATGAATGCGTTTATTTTCTATATGCATGATGGTTTATGTGATTGTTTCACAATGTTATGCTCATGATTTATATGTATGCATGATTCTTCAGATATGAAAAATGAAAGTGCAATGCTATGATATGATTGCAATCTATTGATGAATGATTTTATGAATGTGAAATGATGGATGGTACCATTTATGACTACCCATGATTTTCTTGTTTGATTTTGATGTATTCCTTTGTTTTTATGATTTTCTGATGCAAACATGTATGAAAAATGTATGTGATGATATTCTTATGAATTTCAAAATGTACTCAGTCATTTATTCAAAAGATATGAAACTTTGATACTTTGTCGGCTTGTGGGAAAATCTATAAAATGCAAAAATGCAGATTCTAAAATGAATGTAATCTACACTAACCATGCAAGGGGGTAAAAGCACAAAACTTTGTCACACTTTCAGCCAAATAAATAGTTGTGAGCGAAATATTTTCAGTCAGAAAGGTTTTGACCGACTAGGATTCAACCAAAACCACATGGCCTATTACGTGGCACATAGGTTTTGGTCGAATAAGTTTCGATCGAATCCCAAAAAGTTAAAATTTTTCTTTTCCCGCTTTGAAATTGGCTTTGAAATTGCATTTTTTAATGTGTGAGGTTTCTATAGAAAGGGTTTCGGTAGAAACAGTTTCCATAGAAAGGGTTTCGGCCAAAACCCTTTCTATAGAAATTGTTTCTACCGAAACTGTCTATGTGGCATCCTAGTTGGCAGCCAACTCGGCTTTTTTCAGAATTTTCTGAAACTTTCAACTTTAGCTAAGAATTTCTTTAGTCAAAATGTTTTTTCTGCAAAAAACAAAAATACCCTTTTGTAGAGCTTAGAGTACAAAATCCAAATATATAATTTTTTAATAATTTGATTAGTTTTAATATATTTTATTTTTAAAATAATGCAAGTAGGTTTTTAAAATGAAAAAAGAGGTTGATTACAAATTAAAAATATAGTAAAACTTATTAAAAAAATTTAAATCTTATATGGTGCAAAAGAGGAGGGAGTCTTCTTCAAAAGGGTATAATTGTTTTTTTGAAAATGATTAAAAAAATTGAAAATAGTTGACGGCCCATTAAAACTATCAAATTCTGACATGTTTGACTTTAAAACGTTATTACAAGAAAAATATACATCAAAATTTGAATTTTTTTTTTTCTATGCACAAGATATTGAAGTTACCTATTTGGAGAAAAAAAAACTAGGGAGAAATGAATTTTTTTTCAATTTTTTTCTTAACAACCCCTGAAGTCACTCTTTTTTGAAATTTTCAGCATTCCAAAATCTGACCTTAAATTGATAAAAACATAATGAAAACTATTTTTTTAAAAATTTTTAAAATTACAACAATAAAATTCATCAAAAGTTCTATATTTCATTAGTTTACACCATTTTGAAATTCAAAACATAAAGACCACTTTTATGTGCTCGAAGTTCAGAATTCTTTTTGCTATTGGTCGATTCCTTTATAAAGTGTGACACAGGTTTGTGCTTTTACCCAGGGTATCTGTACAATATTGCCATTCTGAGAACTTATTTGTACTTTTTGTGTCATCATAGAGCATTGAAATGTTGAAAGTTAATACAAGTATCAAAGGGTATGTTAGCACCAGTGATGACCTAAGTATTGCTTTCATGATTTTTGATATAGCAAGATAATACAAGCATCTAGGTATAATTGAACTGAGATGACCTGAGTATCGCTTGCACAAACAAACAAGAGTTAACCCATTTCCCATGCAAATTCTGAAATGTCATCAATGATACTTAGTAGACCATGTCTCGAGACCAATTTGCATAGTACTAATGATTTCCTCGCAAACAACAAACAAAGAAAAATCATACTCCTTCCTTGCTTTTCTAGTTCAATACATCATCGAATTGCTGTAGAGATATGATGGAAAATCAACCAACAATTCAAATTTTTCCTAAAGTATTTCAAACATTATTCAGATTAAGATCATCCAACTTGGTTATCAACAACTGTGTTTTGATTAACGTTGTTTTGACCATGTTGTTTGATTTCATTGGCATTGAGTGATTGTTTTGGTGTTGTGGTTGATTTGATGCGTCAATGTATGTTGTGTTTTGTCAAAACCATCATTTGTCCATTTGTGATATTCTAAAAGCTTGTTGCCCCTCTCTTGTTTAGTCTGTGTTTCTGCCCCCAGTGTAAACACAACCTAAATATGATGGATATGTATAAATTTCATCAAGCCATGACAAAACACAAGGATTCCTGTTGCATGATATGGATATGATAGATATGTACAAATGATAGATATGGATAGAGGATATCGTAAAGCGAATGCAAGAAATAAGATAATAGATAGAGGAGCCCATTTTGATCACAACTAGCACCTGTTTACCAGGTTTCCACCACTTGTTTTTATTATACTTTTTTTTCTTTTTTTCTTTTTTCTTTATTAGGACCTTTTCTGATTTTTTTGTATTTTCTCAAGACTTTTTCTGATTTTTTGTATTTTCTCAAGACTTTTTCTGATTATTTATGTATTTTCTCAGGACTTTTTCTAATTTTTTGTTTTGTATTTTTTCAAGACTTTTTCTGATTTTTTATGTATTTTTAGACATAGAACTTCTTCAAATGAATGATGTTGATTGACTCTTCAAAAAGGTCCCCTTCTGATGTAGATAATTGATATGCTCTAGAACCTTTTGCTGCAATGATGACAAATGGACCAAGCCAATTTGGTTCAAATTTTCCTTTCTTTTCTCTATCTTGTTGATTAAGTGGATTTTCTTTCAAGACTAAGTCACCTACTTAAAATGTCTGTGATTTAACTCTATGATTGTAGCTATGGGACATAACTTCTTGATAACCCTTCAAATGATCAGCTGCATGTTGATGTCTTTCATCTAACAGTTCTAGCTCTTGTAGACGAGATATTCTATAGTCTTCATCATTTATCAATCCCTTCAATGAGACCCTAAGCGAAAGTATTTCAACCTCTAATGGTAAGATCGCTTCTGCTCCATATACCAGGGCATATGGGGTAGCTCCTATTGGTGTGCGAATGCTAGTTTTGTATGCCCACAAAGCTAGATTTAACTGGACATGCCAATCACGACCGACATCATTTACCGTCTTCTTCAAGATCTTCAAGATTGTTTTGTTTGAAGCTTCTGCTTAACCATTTCCTTGTGGATAGTAAGGTGTAGAGAACCTGTGTTGGATGTGAAATCTTTCACAAAGTTCATCAACATCCTGATTCTTGAAAGGCCTCCTATTATCAGTAATTATAGAATTAGGAATTCCATATCGGCATATAATATAATTTAGGATAAATGAAGAGATTTGTTTACCGATCACAGTCGTTAAAGGAATGGCTTCGATCCATTTTGTAAAATACTTTGTAGCTGTGATGATGAATTTATGCCCATTTGATGATGAAGGATGAATTTTTCCAACAAGATCTAGTCCCCACTAAGAAAAAAGCCATGTTGGAGTGAAAGGCTGCAGTTCCTGTGCAAGTGCATGAATAAGATTCCCATGAATCTAACATATTGAGTGATTCGCAAACTTTCTGGCTAGAAGCCAAAATACCACTGAACTTCTTGTAAGGCTTTTTCAGAAGAGGAGCATACCATCAAGACCACGTCGGTAAAGGATATCGGCAATCAAGGTATAAAGGGATGATTGGCGTATGAAATTCCTTTTCTAGTTCCGGATAAGATTTTATTTTTCAGGTAGGTGCCATATAAAGGTGAATTCATATGACTTGGGTTCAGGATTATCATAGGCGGGAGAAAATAGTACCAATGTTTGATTTTCTGATAATTGTAACAAAGAAGCAATTGTGCCATTGCATCTGCAGGGATTTGTGAAAATCACAAATGTGCATCAGTATGATGCTCACCAAAGATACTTTTGTTGCTGAAATTTATGAAGTATGAGGGGAATCTACTCCTAGATGACTTAGTTGGAATTAGGACTGGTGGATAGATAAGATATTGCTAAAAGATTAAATGTTTCTTCACACTTTTCCTCCCATTTGAATGGGACATTTTTATGTAATAGTATGTGTAAAATGGTAAGCTTTTATCTACCAGTTGAGCTATAAACCTCCTGATGGATTGTAGTCACCCTTGCAGTGATCGGAGCTAACTGATATTTCATGGTGGTGGCATGTCGATTATAGCTTGTACTTTTTCTAGATCAACCTCTATGCCCTTTTCTGAAACAATGTATCCCAGGAGTTTTCCAGATGTAACGTCGAAGACACATTTCTTTGGATTGAGTCAAACATTGAACTTCTCCATTCTAATAAAGATCTTTGACAAGATTTCTAGATGTCCTTCTCTTGTGTTGGATTTGGCCAATAAGTCATCCCCATAGTCTTCCATGAAGGCGTGCATCATGTCATGGAAAATGGTTGTCATTGCTCTTTGATAAGTTGCTCCTGCATTGTTAAGCCCAAATGGCATGACATTCCAACAATAGGTACCCCAAGGGCGCGTGAACGTTGTTTTATCTTGATCCTCTGGTGCAATCTTTATCTGGTTGTATCCTGAAAATCCATCCATTAATGAATACATTGCATGACCAGTAATTAAATCAACAATCATATCTATGTTTGGCAAAGGGAAGTCATCTTTAGGACATGCTTTGTTCAAATCTCTAAAATCTGTATAAATTCTAATCCTTTCGTCCGGCTTTGAAATAGGTACAATATTGGAGATCCATTCTGCATAGTCAATAGTCTGAATGAATCCAACATCTAAAAGCTTCTTTAACTCTTCTTTAACCAATAATGCAACATGTGGATGCATTTTTCTAAGTTTTTGCTTCATAGGTTTTGCCCCTAAGTTTATAGATATATGATGCATTATCAGATTAGGATCTAACCCTGGCATATCAACATATGACCAAGCAAAATTGATTTGATTCTCCTTCAAGAACCCTATGAATTTCAACACTTCTTCCACTGTTAATGATGCTGCAAGTTGCAAGATTTTTGGCTGCTCTGTTGTACTTATGTTGATTGATTATGTGGGCTCAATCAAAATAGAAGATCTTTCTTGATAATGTTTGGGAAGAGTGTCAAGTTTCTCATCCTTCAGTGCCTCAAAAAGGTTTTCACTGTCGGATTTGCTCTTTATTTTTCTCTTGTTGTGATCTACCACTCCTGTTTTTTGGTTTTCACCGATAGATCCATATTTTATTTCATTTATTTTGTAGCTAAGAGACTTGACACCCTCCCTATCAAAATCTTGAGTATGAGATTCTTTGATGGAACAATTGTTTTCTTGATTAGATGAACAAAGGAAATTTATAATATCCTCATCATCATGGAATGTAGGGATATGGATAGGTGCATCATTGTCCCAATCAATAAGTTTCAGATAGATTAAAGGCATGGAATCATTAGGTTGGGTAAGGTCTTGAGCTGTCAAAGCCACGATATGGTTGTCATTTTCATGATGGAAAAGGTCTATAATGGTATTCTCCTGTCAATTATCAATCTCGTTAAAATGTGAATCGTTCTCACTTGAGTCATGATCGCTTTGTAAAACATAATCAAGTGGAAGCCTTGAGCCCTCCCCTTGTAAGAACATGGGTGAAAATTTGTGTATGGCATCCACCCTTTTCTCTGTTAATAATGTATCATCGGAAACATCATCCCATTCGTATTCATTGGAATCAGTGTCTGAACTATTCTGCAATTGGAAAACTGATCCATAAAATTTTTGTAGAGTGACATCTTCATGGGGTTTATCTGAAATTGATTTTCCTTCATGAGTTTGTTGTGCTTGCTGTGAAGTTGACTCTTTTGTATCTTTACCATATCCAAGTCCTGTTTTATCCTTTGGATGTATTGAAATAGGTTGAATTGGCTCAATGATTCCTTCTTTCCTTTTTCCTATAGGACCATTTCCTTCATAGTCCATTCTTTGCATGATGGTATATCCTTTTCCATATTGTTCAGTAGGTAACTTGATGTGCAAGTGAGATTCATCTTCATCTTTGTATAGCCAGCTTAGGATGTCCCTATCTTCAACTTCTTCCTTAGTGGTGTTAGCTTTAATGAATTGTCCATCGAACTTCGTGATTGGAACAGAAGCTTGAGATGTAGATGTTGTTGCGATCTTTTGATTTAATAGGGTCGGCTGACCATGTGACCTCAGAGAAGGAGGTAAAATAGAAAGAGATAGCCAATATTCGCCTACTCCTTTGTCTTTAAAATGTAGCTTAGTGTCAAGATTCTTTGTCAATTCTTGCACTTGGCCTTGTAGATTGGAAGAAGAAGCAATAAAAGCTTCCCTATTGTGCAGCACAAAGACGTCTTGAGTTGCTCGCAGATTTGAACAAGTTTGGGTGCTATTGTAATCAGCTTGTATAGTTATTTATTTTCCATCATACGGAAACTTGAGGCATTGATGGTATTTTGATGGTACCGCCTGCATATCATGAATCCATGGACGACCCAAAAGTATGTTATAGGAAAGATCATGATCTAGAACCTGACAAAATGTATTTATGGATCATGACTTCAAGATAAAGTGATGAATTATGCGGATGTGTCATGGAGGCATCATCTTTTTTGGAGAATGAAAGACAAGTGGGGGAAGACAAATGTCCCACCATGGCTTGAAATTTGTTTACATCCAGATCAATGTCTATAGTTGTGTTTACAAGAGCTTCTTCTAAAATATTCTTATGTATAGGGGATATTTTGAGAAGTTCAAGAATGGAGATTTGAGTTGATGTTTTTCTCAGTTGATCAACTAGATTATAATTACTTGAAGAAGGAATAGCTGCCTTAGATGAACTTCCTTTTAAAACAAATTTCTCTTGTCCTCTCGTAGTCACATTAACCTGTTGATATTCTTGTTTTTCGTTGATTTTGATAACATTAACCCGTTGATCATTTGCATAGATATGGCGGATTATGTTGGCTTCAACATTATTTATGCTTTTCACTTTGGTATCAGATGTTTCCCCCTTTTGATAGTTTGGTAAAGGATCTTTGAATGCTTGATGATCGTCATTGGTATGATGTCCTTCGATTTTGATGGTGCCATTGTCAATTAAATCTTGTACTAGATTTCTCAAGGCTTGACAGTTATTTGTTCTATGACCTTTACATTGATGATAATTGCAATAATACGAGTCATTCCATGATGGTGGTTTGACTCGTGGCTCAAAATCTCTTTTTGGAGGTAAGGTGATAACCTTATTATCGAGAAGCTCCTTGAGAGCAGACTCAAGAGATTGACCCAAAGTGGTATAATTTCGTCGGTTTGAAAAGAATGGAGATCTTGGTAGATTTGATGTTTGGGTATTGCCCAGATTGTTGTTGAAATTACCACGATTATCCTTGTTGTTTTGATTGGTCATGATTTCTTGATTGGAGTTTTGTCCTTGTTGATTGTTGTTTCCTTGTTGGTTGGTATTTGCTTGTTGGTTGTTTCGTGGAGCACTTGATAGGTTGAAGATAGATGGTCTTGTTCGTAGATTGTTTGCATCCACTATACCATCATTGACAACATTTTTATTTATGTTCCAAAACCTTGTTTTATCATTGTTGTTATGGTTGGATGAACTTGGATTATCAAGTTTTTTTACTCCTCTTTTGACCAAGGCCCCTTCAATGGTGATTGTGTTTTCAATCAATTTTTCAAAGTTATGAGGACAATGAAGATTAAGCCTGTAGCTTAATTCTTGATCTAGGCTATTGATGAAGATATCCATCTTTTCCTTTTTAGGAATAGGATGGGAATATCGTGCAAACAATCTTCTCCATCCTTGCAAAAATGTAGTGAAAGATTCCCCTACTTTTTGTTTCACTTTACAAAGATCAAGCATGGTTATTTGGTGTTGGATGTTGTAGGCGTATTGTGATATAAACTGATTTATTAACTCCTCAAAGGTTTTGATGGGGGGAGTGATCTTGGAAAGCCACTCCATGGATTTTCCACCCAAACTTCGTGGAAATAATCGCATTAAGTAGGTATCTTCATAAGAGAATTCTAGACTCATATTTCAGAAATCCCTCACATGTTCAATGGGATCAGTTTTTCCATTATACCTATCGAATTTAGGGATTTCACGATGTTTTGGAAAAGGGATCATTTGAAGACTCCTATCAAATGGATAAGGAGATATGTCATCCAAAACATACTTCTTTGTTACACCCCCTTGCATTTCCTTTATTTTCCCTTGTAATTCTTTTATCTGTTGAGTAAGGGCACTAAAATCATTAGGAGGAGTTTTAGGATTGTCTTTAATCCCTTCTATATCAAAATCGGAAGGTAATTTAGCTCCTTGATTAGCTAATGAAAGGAAATATCTTTCTTTGTTTCGTTCTAAAATCCTTTCCATAAAAGTATGGAATCGGGGATCCTACTCTGCTTCTTGAAGTTTTTCTTTTGTTATCTCTTCAATATGAAATGGATTATCTTCCTTCTCACTATTATCACCCATTTTGCTTGTGGTACTTTCTCTTTTGTCTTTTTCTATGTGCTTTCGAGATCTCGTGACAATAGGCATAAGATTTGCCCCAAATTCTACTAACTTTTGATCAAAAGAAATTGGATAGTGCAATTTTTGATGGTTATGAAAGTTAGGATAGAATGAAGATTCTATGACTTAAAATATTTATAGTCTTTAGCTCATGTTTTTCCTTGATTGAAAGGATGAAAATGCTGTTGGCAGGAATTTAAGCAAAAGATCAAGAAAAGATGATTTTGCACTTTATGAAGTTTGATTGTAGCTTCATAAAAAGATGGATTTGTGAGAAATGCCTAATGCGATTGAGTTTCTCTATTGTAGAAATTGATTTGGACGAGTAGAATATTCAATTGCAGGTTGGGGAATATAACAAGAACGAATACACTGACTATGGTTGTGCCTTTGAGAAAGGGCTCTTCTTTGAAAGAAAGCTTGTGAGTATAATGGTTCTACAACATAATCATCAGTGAAACCTCTAACACAATCATGATATCGATGGATAAAGGTTCTATGTTTAAGTAAAACCTTTCAACTTTGATACAAAAATCGTCTTTTCTTCAATAGCTTCTTGTAGCTAAGTGGTTTCTTTGGATTTTTGATTCATTTGATAATGGACTTCTTGAAAAAGGTTGTGGATTTCCAATCTCTTAACATGAGGGTAATCAATGTAATTGTGAGTTTTAGATGATCTTTACTGAATTAATGTTTTGAAGACACATCAAGCAATTTGTAGAATAGTTGTTTTTAGGTCCTATACTAAACATCAAGTGTATGATCACAATGTTTTTCAAAAATTGTTTTCACAGGTTTTACACATGACAAATAGTTCAAATAGACTCACTCTTAGTACTCAAGTAGGTCACCATAGTAATCAATAGCCCACATCTTCAAACTGCGTTGGCTCACACAACCATGTCACCTCCGAAGGGGCGCCCATGTTTTTGTCTTTTCCAGGTGCATACTCAGAGTGATGGAAGTGGATACCGGATCCCCTGAGCAAACAGTCCTTGGCAGTTATATGGTGAGTATCTTGGGGGTAGATTCTTCCCTCCCCTACACTGTGATTATTATGGTGTTCAAAAACTGACTTCGGTTAGATACTACACTAAGTTTGTAGTAAGGGTTTCCGTTCGGTGCGGCAAATGATATACTCCCTCGAGAGACCTCCCAACCTTTAGAACAAAGGATTTGGGGATGGTTATCTTGCACACTACTGGAAAAAAGAGGGTTTCCCCATATTTGCTTTAAATTTTATAGTGGGGCAGAATAGCCTGGCTTTGGCTTGAACCCACTTGAGTCGTTCCTCTTGGGTGAGTACTTTTTCCCACAAAAGAAGCTCTCTAAAAGGTATTATCAAAGCTTGAAATTGCATGAAATGAAATAGATGAGTTTGGCATTTTGATCACCCAGTTAAGGGGAGAGCATAGGCCTATCACCATTTTAATCAAAGCAAACAAGAGTTCAATTTTAAGCCCAAATGAACAATTTTCTATGCTAGGTGAAGATATTGCTTCACAAAGACATGGAGTTCTTTTTAGTCCAAAATAAAAAAAATGAAGTGACCATCCTAGGATTGATTCATTCCAATTAAGTGACTATCCTAGGATTGCTTCATTCTTTTTAAATTTCTTACTGGCCACGGTCGCGTCGGATCCAGTCAAATCATATTTAAATTACAGATTACAATTTGCAGACTTTTAAAAAAAAATATATGCTGAAAATAAAAATTGCACTAAAACAGTCATCAAGAGCGCTATAGAATCACTAATGGGTGCTGAGGAATCACTTAAGGGTCCTATGGAACCACTGATGGGCATTGAGGAATCCCTAAAGGGTGCTATGGAATCACTGATGGGCACTGAGAAATCCCTGAAGGGCGCTATGGAATCACTAATGGGTGCTGAGGAAGCAATGAAGGGCACTATGGAACCACTGATGGGCGCTATAATAGAGTTAAAGAGTGCTAAATAGGTGTGAATTGCGTTGAAGCGTGTTTAATGTGCTAATACACTCTTTTAGCCGTAACCTGTCAGAAAAACCTGTGAAAAGATGTTAAAATTGGGGCAAGTGCCTCACGGTGGGCGCCAAAAATGTGTGTGGGAAATGTTAGTATCAAAATAAGATAATAAAAACACACCAATGCAACATTAAACTAAAGAAAACTAAATAAAATCTGAAATCAAATAGAGCTTCTTCATAATCGTTCCATTGTCCTCTATCTCCAGTGATTTGCTTAAAGCTGCTACTCTCAGATTGTATAAGCAAAGCTTCTCAAAATGGCAACCTACAGAACGAGTATACAAAGGGAGAGTACTTCTCTATTTGATATGCTAGTGGAGTTAAATGTTGATGTATGGATATGCACAGGGGTTGTAGATTTTGCACAGGGGTTGTGGATTATGAATGCTATTGAAACTATGACATGAAGATGATAAGTCATGATATGGAATGTTGATATGCTAAGCTATGCTATGCTAAAATCTAGAATGCTATGGATGCTAAAAGGTTGTGCTATTGCAAATTGGCTATAATTTTCTTGTATGAAAGCTTCTCTATTTTCAAAGACCCGGCATTCCTTTTTATAGATTTTTACAGGCAAGAGCTGGCTGGCAAAGATCAATGGCTGTGAGATTGTCTGGTAATTTTGAATGGTGAGAGATGGAGAGGTTGAGAGGAAGATGGAAGATGTTGGGAGGTTGGAGAGAAGAATGGAGGTTTGTCTTCAACCCACGGGAACAACTTTGCTCAAAGAAATTAATTTTCTGTTTTGAAGTTGTTTCACGGTTGTTGCAGATAATTCCAAATTAATTAAATAAATAAATTTATTTAATTTTATATGTGAGTTTGATATTTGATTTTAGGACTATAGAAGATTTAATTAAATATTTTGAATATTTAATTGTGAATGGATTTAGAAGAATTAATTAAATATTTGGAATATTTAATTGTGAATAGACTTTAGAAGAGAAGAATATTTTTAGAAGAGAAGAATATTTAATCTTTATTTGAATAAAATATTCAAGCCAAGATTATCTGATAATTAATATAAATAAATCGTAATGTTTATTTAATTAATTAAGAAATGGATAAGAAAAGTGATTAAATAAACTTATTTATTTAATCAAAATGAAAGAATGAACAATATAAATAAATTATATAGATTTATTTATACGCAGATTGAATTCAGAGATTTAATTAATTACCAGACTATTGTGATGTGACCATTTTTAGGTGTATACATGTATCATCACATCTAAATATAAAAACAATCATCACTCCAATGTCATCCATCAAATAACAACATAGCATCAAGATCTATCAAAGTAAAAACACACTGTCAGAAAACATAAGCAAAACGAAGGGGTACTACATCCTGCCCCTAGGATCAAGCTTACTCCTAGAAGCCTGCGAATAAATAGGGATAGATTTCCCTCATCCTAGTCGCATCCTCCAAGGTAACTAAAGTATCATCTCTACGATCCCATTGGACCCTAACCTACTCAATATCTCAACCCCTGAGGATTACCTCCCGTCACCGAAGGATGTGCATAGTTCCCAAAGAATGATGCCTATCCTCCACAAAAAACCTCTCCAACTGCACCTTGGTGTTCGGCCTAGTAGTTATCCACCGCGGTAAGCACCCTATGTGATCTACCTGCATCCTCTACTATCAACTTTAAAGCCGTTGGCCTCTAAGTATAACCTGATGTGCCCTTATTGGGACATTGTCACACTATGTGACCCTGTTAACCACATGAAAAGCACCTTGTACCTCTACTAAATCCTCTATAACCAGGAGGACTACCAAACTACTAAACACTGCCCTAGTTAACTGTAGATTGTGAACTCTAGGATAGTTGATCAATACGATCATGTTAAGATTGTTGCCAACTCTGATATCTTTTCTTCTGGATCCAACTACCACCAAGTTGAGACTGAGAGTGTTGTTGTTGTTGAACACTCTGTGTAGGAACCTATTGTGTTCTAGGTGGTCCAACTCCCTAAGCCTAGCCACTACATGAATTAGGTCCTGTAGCTGAAGCATTACCTATTTGTACTCCAATATAACCACCCAATGCCATCACCAAGTTCTCCTCTACTAATCTAGCCTTCTCTACTGCTATCTCCATAGTCTTAGGTTCAAAAACCTAAACACCACCACTGATCCTGACATTTAAACCCCTAATGAAATTTTTAACAAGCATGCCCTCATCATCACCAATGCCAGTGAACTACTTGACCTTGTAAAATTGACATTCATATTGTTCCACTAATATGGCTATCTATTGCAAAGCATGAAACTCATCTCAACAATGTTGTCGTCAATGGTCACAAAGGAATCTAGCTCTAAACCTCTCTATGAACATATCCCAAGACACAGAATTAATGTCAATATGGAGCTTCTACTCCTCCAATCTCCACCAGGTAGTTGCAAAGTCTCTCAAGTGCATGATCATACATCTGGCCTTGGTGTTGCTACCATAAGGGTGCATAGAAAAACACCGGTCCAGGTCTATCAACCATGTCTTAGCCTCTAATCTGTTGCATAAACTATCAAATGTAGGTGAACGGTCTCTAAGTAAGTATCTCATATGAGCGGAAATGTATGCCTCTAGTAATGTTGGTATTACTCTCTCACCAACATTAATCTAATATTTGTCTTTCCCTGGGCCAAGGCGAGCAAGAGTCTCCTCTAACAAACGATGCAACCGAGTGCCCTCGATCCCTGGTGGATTTTAATTCTGATCACCGCCTCCCAAAGCATTTTGGGAAGCCTGATGTTCCTCATGATATAAGTCATGGGTAACATGGGGAGGTGAATCATGCTGACTACCTCCATGACCGCCTCCACGGCCATGACCACGACCTCTACCATGACCTCACCTAGGTGGCATGATCCTACACAGACACATCAAGGTATGAGACAAGATACGTAAACTTAAATCCTACACAACTAACAACTTTATAGGTTCAACATTATCCCAGAGCACCCAGTGTTAAACTTGAGCTTTGATACCATGTGTAATTCCCCACCACGTAACCTTAAAGAAAGACACAAAACACTACGAAAGCGTAGATTTTTTTTTTAAAGTGTAATTAGAACATGTAAAGTGAATTACACTTAACGCATACATTCTCTAAGATACATGACAACGCATTATATTTGAATCTCATATATAGAAGTAATCTAGCCATAGCATATAAATATTACTTATGATATAAAGAACATACATCTAAATCGTTTAATTCATCTCATAAGATACAAAGTACATTAAGAATCATTTATAGCTTGCATTCATTCCGTAAAATAGTTACAAGAACTCATTTCCAAAATGAGGAAGGTTAAATAAAAATGTTACAATTACATGATACAAAAATCCTCCTCGAATACAAATGAGGAGTAATACATATACAAATATCTACTGATACAAAGTAAAAAAGAGATAAAACATATCAACTAGTACATGCGAGCTCTCCAATCTGGAAGATCCCGCTATTACGAACATGAAGTGGGAACCCAACGGTGTAAGGTGCACATTCCACCCAACCAAGTGGTACCCAAAGGACCACCCCTCATGCTAGGAGATAATAAAAGGGATTCCTAGACAAAACCATCTACCTCTAGACACAGGAAAACTCAAGACTAAACTACACAAGTACAATACACAACACGATGGTTACATTGCTTCAAGAGTAAAAGAATCAAGTTTATCAATTTCACAACACATATTGTTGTCATAAGAGGAGTGTCACACATAATTTTCTATGGGTTACCCTGGCGTAACCTTCCTAGGCTACCGGACCCCCATCCTGGGTTACCTTGGCTGCCTCCATCGGTCACCGGACCCCCATGCAAACTATGCTTCTCATCTCACCTCAAGCCTAAAGAAGCACTTGAACCACGAGAGAGACATTCATTATCTTTATTATTATGTAAGTTACCCATTCATTAATTCTTTTTAAGTTATCACTTGATTAAAAACCCTCAGTGAGTTACCCTGGTGCCTCTTCATGTGTCGGACCCCCACTAAGAACCACTCCCCTACTGAAAACACGAGGATCTAATCCACAAACCATGAGTAGACAAGGTGCAAAAAATCTGATAACAAATATCGACCATACTACAAAGGACAACACATCTCGTTCATAGTAACCAGGTGTTCAAACTAAATCATAACCAAGTGCACTTCCCAAGGTAAATAAAGGGTTGAATTACAACTCACAATTCATAAATTAACATCTGGAAGACTTACAAGTACAACAGTCTAATTTCCCCCAAAAAGTAAATAGAAGAAATCACAATACAGTAAGCACTTTAAGCAGGAAATAAGTCTACGATTAGGATTTCCTAAATCCAATCTTGAAAACAATAACATATTGCTTAAATTAATCTAACTTAAAGCAATATCATTTACAACAATAAAATAATTAAATCTATTTGTTTTTAATCGTTTTCCCAATGTCTTCTATTTCAAAATCAATTTCCTCTTTTAATATATATATATATCATTTAAAAATATTATATCTTATGCATTTACATGCATCTAATTATAAAAATATATTTAAATATATATATATTAAATATATATATAATATATAAATATTTAAAATTGTTTACCACTTTTCAAATCTTAAATTAAATTAAAACATATTTAAATATATATATATATAATAATCAATTAAAAATCGCATATTAGAAAAAACTTAGTCAAATCCAATTATATGGCAGACAAAATGAAGGTTTTGGTTTGGTTGTTATTCATAGCCGCTAGCTCCCATTCATGGGCGTTGGCTTGTGTGGGGGCAATGCTGGGCTACTCCCACCATTGCCTCCCTTTGGAGGCGGTGGCTGTGGGAACAGCCATAGCCCCCCCACAAAATTTTAAACTTATAATGTTTGTATAAAAAATTTCATGCAATTCTTTAATATCGTTGTACGAAAATTCAAAATGTTTCTTCAATAAAATTTTCTACAGGTCCTTTAAATCCATAATATAAATATATATATTTATATATATGCATATGTATATACAAAGTGTGTATATATATATAAATATATATATTTATATATATGTATATGTATATACAATGTGTATATATATATAAATCTATGTGTAAATATTTAAAATACAATTGCTTCAATTGGGTTAATTTTAACAAAAAAAATTAACAAGAAATAATTTTAGAGAGGTTTTCCAATTTTTATAGCCAAATAAACTAATTGGAAAAAAAAAACAATTTTAAATGATATACTTCTACAGGAAGATCTTTTCAATACAAATAATATTTTTCCCCAATTTTAACAGGAAGATTTTTTAATCTATTCCTACAGAGATCTCCAAATTTATCTATTTTTTTCCTCTGCGTTATCTATTGTTTAAAAACAAATTTCAACATAGGCTCTCTAATTTCACTATAAAATTTTCTACAAAAGCACTAAAATATTCACAAAAAATTTTCATACACAGAAGCCTTACAAATTTACAAAATAATTTAAAAGCTTCTAGACAAATTATAAATTCTTCTGTACAAGCAATCTTTCTAAATTGTAAAACAATAGAAATAATTAAAGGAACCTATATCCAGAAGCTTGAAGAAGTGATGTTTGATGTAAAGCTTCGCCTATAGATTTCAAGTTTGTCAAAGTTTCCTCAAAGAATTCATTTTTTCCAGAAGAAAAAAACCAGAGCCCAAAAACTTGCTGAGAACCTCCTTATCAATTTTTCAACAACTTCTTCAAAATATCTTTTTCATTCCCTTGAAGTAACTTCTTACTTCTTTCAGTTATTGCATAAATTATCTCCGAGAATAAATTCTCAACAAAAGTGTTTAATAAATTTTTCTAACACACATGTCAAAATTAAAATATCTGTCAACCAACTTAAATATTTCCCTTTTTATATTTACAAGAAATTTATGCTATTTTAATAATTCAAACTTCACAAATTAACATTATCTATTTTATGCAATTTATAATTCAAATTCACATAATAATTTCTAAATAAATTTAATCCAACTAATTTAATTACTTAATAATATGAATTTAATCACAAGGATTAAATTACTTTACAAAATAATTAAGTTTAACTAATTAAATTAAATACAAAGCTTCTAACAATATTAATTAAAATTAATTAAATAAAAACTAAAAGCATTAAAAGCATTAATTTAACATTAATTTCCACATAATGAACCTTGCAAAATAATTAAATAACAAGGAAAACAGGGGAAACATGACAACTCAACATAACCAAACAAAGACTGACAACACACTGTGACTAGGGTTGTGGCTTGACAAGGAAAACCCTGTTACTATCTCCCTATCAACTTTACCGTTGGGCAATGGACACACTCAAATCTGTGAATCTAGGTGGAGTCGATGTCTTGTACTTGCAATCCTACAATCAAACATTTGGTGTACATGTATATATATAAATCATGAACAATCACACCGTGAAGAGAAAATTGTAGAATCACAGGGCGCTCAAAAGTGAGTGATGCAATCCCATTCTCTTCACCAATACAGTGTCACATCAAGACTGACGTAATTAAATATCAATTAACTATAGATGAGAATATATAACAATATCAACTCAAATAAAGACCTATTCTAATATGAAAGCATGTCATAAATATAATTATCCATATAGTGTATCATTACATCTAAATATAAAAACCATCATTGCTCCAATGTCATTGTTCAAATAACAACATAGTATCAAGGTCTATCAAAGTAAAAACACACTATCAAAAAACATAAGAAAAATGGAGGGGTACTACACCAATCTAGGTTGAAACTGATCAAGTCTACTACATTGCACAAAGGAGGCCATGGACTCCAAGAAAAGGTATGCCACCAGATCCATTATCTTTTATTGGGCCATATTTCAATTCTTACTCATTTGGTAACCAATGGAAACCCCTGTATCCATCCAATTATGGAGGATATCCACCATATCCTTGGAGTAACTCTCCAAATACCTATCCTAATCATCAAAACTCTCCACCCTAGTGGCAACAACTTGAGGGGAATTGGCGAGAGTTTTAGGGAAATTGGAAGCCACCTCTAGGAAACTAGTAGCAAACATCTCAATGGAGGGGAGGACAACAATGGCCAAACCAGACAACCAGTTACATGCAACCACCTTCTCAGCCCCAACAACCTGCTATAATTCCTCCTCCTACTAGTTCAAGCTCAACCACACCTAGACCTACTCAGCTACCAGCTCAACCCACACCTAACCCAAATAACAAACCATAGCAGCAGCAACCAGTATATTATGTTGATCCAAATCAATTTCCTACATATGCTGTGAGTGTAAGTGATATCCACTTGTGTTCAAGAACTACTTTTCTAGCTCCTCCCATGCCCATTATTACTAAGCTTCCCGTGGAAGAGGAGGAGGAGCATCTAAATGTCCCCATTCAACCAAGTGCACCTAAAAACCCTCAACCAGTCCTAGTCCAATAGACTAAACAAGAACCACCATTTCCTCAGAGATTGGAAGTTGCTAAGAAAAAGGAAGAGAAGGAGGCAACAACCTTTGTCATTTTAGATCAATTGAAGCATATATGTGTCAAGATATCTCTATTTTAGGCCATAAAAGATGTTCCTATATATGGAAAAGCAATTAAGGAAGCATGCCTCAAGAAGCCAGGCAGGAAAAAGAAAGACCCCACTATGGTTCATGTGGTGGGACAGCTAGCTGAGATCATTCTTGGGAAAGTGAGTGTCCCCAAATACAATGACCCAAGTAGTCTTGTGGTAGGAGTTGTTATAATTGGGATCCAAATAAAGAATGCTCTGACTGATTTGGGAGTAGCAATAAATATAATGACAAAGGATATCTTGTAGCAACTAAACATTGCAAGCATGAGATCTACTCCTACTATCCTACAGCTTGCTGATAGTTCCACTGTTAAACTTGATGGTATAGTAGAGGATCTTGTGGTAACTCTAGACTCTTGGGAGTACCCAGCAGATTTCATGATTCTTTCTCCTAAAGGTACACTAGGCGAGTATCCCATTATTCTTGGAAGGCCATGGTTAGCAACAAAAAATGCCTATATTGGATGTCGATTAGGATACATGACCATTTCTTATGGAAAGAGCATCAAAAAAAAAATTATCTACCCTCCTGCTCAGCCATCCCAAGATATGGATAACCCCATATGGCCACATGTTGGTGAAGAGACCGAGGAAGTTAATTTTGTGGCACAGCTTATGATGTTAGGTAGAAGTTATTTCATGTAGCTTTAAGAGGAAGATGAAGTATTATCTAACATAATCCAAAACCATTGTGAAGTAGAGGAAGCATCATCCTTTCATACATCTAGTTCTGCTAGTCCAGTGAAGACCCTTTTGCCCGCTCTTCCTATAGCCAAAATTCCTACAGCAACAGGTATGCCTAATATATTTTTGCCACATGAATTCAAGGTACCAAGAATTAGTGAAACAACTATGATAGAGTTAACCACACAAGTGTAAGTGTCAGAAGGAAAATACTTGAATATTAACAACAAATTGAGTCAAGAGCAGTAGTAGGCTTTGACAAACCTGTTGAAGACCCACCAGCATGCATTTGCATGGGACTACCATGATATAAAGGGGTTAGACCCCAAGATCTACACTCATAGGATATACATCAAAGATGATTGTACACAAGTGAAGCAGCCACAAAGAAGAATTAACCTTGCATTAAGAGAAATTGTAAAAGGGGAACTACAAAAATTGTTAGATGCAAGATTTATCTACCCCATTTTAGATAGCAAATGGGTGTCTCCATTGGTGATTGTGCCCAAAAAGGGAGGGAAGTGGCAAGTTTTTTTTATTATAGAGAACTCAATACTACCACCAAAAAAGATCACTTTCCCCTTCCTTTCATAGACCAAGTTCTAGATTCACTTGCAAGAAAACAATACTTTTCTTTTCTAGATGGATTCAATGGGTATAACCAAATCCAAATTGCACTTGAGGACTACGAGAAGACCACCTTTACCTATCCATGGGGGACCTATGCCTACTCAGTACTTCCATTTGGCTTATGCAATGTACCTACAACTTTTTAGAGGGCATTCATTAGCATATTTTTTAGATATCTCACATGATTGCATGGAGATTTATATGGATGATTTTAATACCTATGGTGTTGATTTTAATGAAGCATTGGAAAACATTAGGAGAGTCTTAAAGATATGTGAAGAACATAATCTATCTTTAAATAGTGAAAAGTGCTTCATGATGATGTAGGAAGGTGTAGTCCTTGGCCACTACATCTCTCACCAAGGAATTCAAGTAGATCCTACCAAGATTGAGGTGATCACTAATCTACCTATACCTGCAAAACAAAAAGATGTTAGAAGTTTCTTGGGACATGCAGGTTACTATAGGTGTTTCATCAAAGATTTCAGCAAAATGGCAGCACCTTTGTACACTCTCCTAACTAAAGATGTTGAATTCCAATGGACAGAAGATTGTGACAAGGCATTCTCTGACTTGAAAGCAGCTTTAACTCATGCTCCTATACTCAAAGGTCCTAATTGTGAGCTTCCTTTTCACATTCATACAGATGCATTAGAATATGCTATAGGAGTAGTCCTAAAACAAAAAAGAAGCAATTGAAAATGCTATTTATTTTGTCAGCAAAAACCTACAAGGAGTTGAATTCAATTATACAATGACAAAAAAGGAAATGTTGGTAGTAATATATGCACTTAACAAATTCAGGCACTACATAACAATCTATCATATCTTTGTGCACACCGATCATGCAGCCATTAGGTACCTCATGAATAAGCCCCTGATCTTAGGAAGGCTAGCAAGATGGTTATTGTTGATGTAGGAGTTTGACATAACCATTGTGGATAAACCAAGGAAGGCCAATGTTGTTGCAGACTTTCTTTCAAGGCTAACTACATTAGAGGACAATCAAGTCATTGATGACTCTTTCCTTGATGAACACTTATTTTCCATCAGTATGCATACACCCTGGTATGCTAACATAGCTAATTATCTGGTCACAGGGAGAGTTCATCCTCACTTCTCTCCAAAAAAGAGAAGGGTGCTCATTGAGAAAACCTTTCTTTTCTCATGGATTGCAGGATGATTGTTCTACACTGGACTAGACCATGTCATGAGGAGATGTGTGAGGGAAGATGAGACATATGATATATTGCATGCATGTCACAATGAACCCTATGGAGGGAATTTTGCAGCCAAGAGGACAACAATAAAGATTTTGAACATAGGATATTACTATCCCGCACTCCACAAGATGCAGGGAAATATACAAGGAAGTGTGACAAATTCCAAAGCATGGGCCGGCCAACCAAATCTGATGAGATGCCACTTTACCCTCAGGTATTAATCACTCCATTTGATAAGTGGGGATTGGATTTTGTAGGACCCATTGATCCTCCATCAAATGGTAAATCCTATATCTTGGTATGCACTGATTATGTAACCAAGTGGGTAGAAGATAAGGCCATGAAGCATGCAAGAGATAATAAGGTTGCAAAATTTCTTTATGAGGAAATTTTCACACAGTATGGGGTTCCAAGAGAGATAGTGACTAATCAAGGGGCTCAATTCACCTCAACCCTTGTTATAACACTATTCAATGAGTACAACATAAGGCATAGGAAATCTACTCCTTATCACCCTTAGGCCAATAGCCAAGTTGAGGTGAATAATAGGGAAATTGAAGCCATTCTAACCAAATCAGTGGCCATCCATAGGAAGGATTTGGAAAATAGGGTACCTTAAGTTTTTTTGGCCTATCGAACCACCTAGAAAACAACCACAAGCTTCACTCCTTTTGAGTTGTTGTATGGAAATACAGCTATGATGCCCATTGAATTTGAGCATAAGACTCTTAGGACTGCACTAGACTTAGGGATGGATATCTCTGAGGCACAAAGGGATAGAATCATGCAGCTGAATGATTTGGATGAGATGAGGAAGGTAGCCTTGCATCACATAGAGGTAGTGCAGAATCAGAGAATAAAGTGGCATGACAAATTCATAAAGGACAAGAAATTCCAGCCAGGTGACTGGGCACTACTCTACAACTCAAGGTATCAAGATAATGTAGGAAAATTGCAGACAAGGCGGCTAGGACCATATGAGTTTGTTGAAGTCTTCTCCAATGGTGTTTTTCAACTCACTACCATTGACCTTGTCAAATTTAAGTTTCTTTTCAATGGTCATCGTCTTAGGTTGTATCACAAGCCAACTTCCACGGAGAAATTCTTGCAACAATTTACTCAGCATGCAACACCTAAACTTCCTATAGCTGAAGGAAGCAGACCTAGTGTCCCTCCTTCTGGATAACTAAGGTACGTAACTTGTCATAATAAAGACTTCCACTTTTTTGGGAGTCCACTTCTTTATTCATTCACCCATTCACCCATCCATCTCCACCTTTCTCTCTCTTCCATCATGCCGCCATAACTTCCCTTTATTCCACTCTGCTTCATTCCATCTCCACTTTCATTAATTTCTCAACTAACTTCTTAAAAGGTGACTGATACTTCCTCCATATTCTTTGCAACAAATATTCCACAAATTCAGGCATGTGCGCATCAATTTTTAAAATCTTAATTGTCTTTTAGTACATTCATTTAATTAATGTACATTAATATAGGCATTCACCATAGCATGTAATTATTCCTTGCCCCTGTCAAATCACCATTACTACATCGCATGTGAGGACACATGCTCAAATTTAGGTTGGGGGGAAGTGTGAATACCATGTCCACATGTCAGTCCATGATGATCCATGTCAGCAAAGTTTAAATTGGGACAATTTGAATTCTGAGTGAGGTGACGGCTTGCATGTGTGAGATGACATAAACTACCGCCATTTTTCTTGATCGTATCCTTCATTTATTACTCCTTTATTGTCTTTATTTCCTTTGTCATAATCCTGAGTTGCCAAAAAGGTAAAATTCAGACGATATTGGCGTTAGGAATTTTGTAGCGTTGTAGGAAGGAGAAATTTGGCTTTTAGACGAAGATTGCAGGAAAGGAAACCTTGCAGAGTGATTTTTCAATTGTAGACAGTTGAACAATGGGAGGTGGGTTAATTAGAAATGAATGCACAGTTCATGATGTTCTACTATAGGATGCATCTACCCAGGCTAAGTTCAGAAATTGTGGGAGGTTAGACTATTTCCTGAAGCTGAATGGCTATAATGAAGATGTGTTGGAATTTGCATAGACATTGTCTAAAGGAAAATCCATGGTAAAAGGGTTGGAGGTAATAGCTACTAAAGAAAGGATTGCAGAAGTTATAGGGTTTCCTGCCGACGATGAACATTACCCTACTACTAGAGACGCCAAGTCAGCTAGGGATGAATTTATAGAACCTGGTGACCCTCCATTGAATGTGGACAACCAAGGTACAAAGAGAGCCTCTCTGCATGAGCCATGGAAGCAAATAGTTTTCTACATCATAAAGTACATCACTTGTGAAGGCCGCCTGTCAAGCCTACATTTTGTGCACTTTAAACTCATGAATCA
Organism: Sequoia sempervirens; assembly: GCA_007258455.2. Taxonomy (NCBI): domain Eukaryota; kingdom Viridiplantae; phylum Streptophyta; class Pinopsida; order Cupressales; family Cupressaceae; genus Sequoia; species Sequoia sempervirens. The sequence continues at coordinate 124,160,442 of VDFB02047397.1, forward strand.
TATGAGGCATGGGAGAAGAATGAATATGCCAAACATGTTATATCATCTCCTTTCAATCATGGTGGTTGAAACTCAAAAAGGTATGGATAATTTCATTTCCCACCATTGTTTGATCAAATTATTAGTAGAGAAGTCTCTGCAGGATGTGTTTGATATGACTTGGGAAGAATTCTTAAATATTGTTCAAATTAGACTAGAGCATTTGTAACCTAGGGTTTTTCCTTAGCCTCGTAGGGTTAGTAGGAGAGTGAGCAATGTTGGAGCCACTCCTGGAGCCTCAACTTCTAGCACAAGCCCTAGTGTAAACCCTCCTATAGCTGAAAAAACTATAGAAATTAGTTCTTCTGAGACAGAACAATCAGACAAAGAAAGTTCCTCTTCATACTCTAATGATGATGTCCCTCTTGGAACCCTAATGCGAACTAGGGCACAAAAGAAAGAGGTAGAAATGAGTAAGGGAAAAGGTAAAAATAAAATGGAAGAAAAAGAAATGTCAAGCTCTAAGAAACAAAAGGTTGACACTATTCTTCCTCCAGCTGAAGAAAAACATGAAAACCCTCCTAGAAAATCAAGACCAGCTGGGCCATACTTTGGTGTATCTCTGGAAGGAAGCCCTAGACCTTGCATAACATCACAAGAAGACACAGATGTCCCAATGGGGCAGGTGAATCTTGAGGAAAAGGACATATTTGAGGAAGAAGCAAATATAATGTTTGCAGAGCTTGTTGACATCGCAGAACAAGTTGAGAGTCAATAGTATGAAGAGAATCAGGAGCTCCTGCAGCGAGAGAAAGAGCAAGAGTTCCTGCAGTAAAAGAAAGAGAAAGAACCCCTACATCCAAAACTGGGAGAACAATCAGCTCCCCTGCAGCCGAAATTGGTTGAACAATCAGAATCCCTGCAACTGGGGCACATGAAGAGCAAGCATTAATGCCAGGAAAATTTTTGGTAGGAATACATAAGCCCTCTAATTTTTCAATGCACATGGTAGCTATGAACTTATGGAGTGAAATGAAAAGGAGGGGAGAGGAATGGAAAGCAGAGAAACACAGGCTAAAGGAATAAATTAAGAAGAAAGATGAGGAGATTGAAGAGAAGAATACATAAATTGTTGTTTTAAAGGAAAAGGTGGACAATATAGCAGCCTTAGTACCTCAAATATTAGAGTGCAGGACTCCTCCAAGGGTCTATGATCTATATTTGAAGGAGAATAATCTTCCTTTTAAACTATCAAGGATCATTTTAGGTTTGAATCCTTCCATTGAGACTCCTCTTAAATTTTTCCAAGCTTAACAGAGTGCTCCTCCTAAAATGAAAAATTTGTTGTGTGAATTATATTTGCATAATTATGTTGTGTCCCAAGATCATGATTGGAATCCATTGTTGTATGTTGAGGATCTCCAATTAAGGGCATTCATGTCTTGGATACAAAATGAAATTAGTTGGGGATAGCAGTTTAGGACTTCTAGGAAAATAGAATCTAACACTCCCCTGCCCATCAGGGCTGAAAATAGAAACCCAGGAGACATTTTAAGGGAATGGCACAGATTCCTTTACAGACCAAGTTATAGTAGTAGGATCCTTCCTAAGAGAGAAGTGGTTTACACAGAATATGAGAAGGTAGAAAAAACCACAAGAGAACCTATAATGGGATATCTGTCACAGAGGTGGAACAGTTTGACTAATGAGTTGAAACAAGTTGAGCCTCACTCCATATAGAACTATGTTGCAACACTTAAAAGAGTTAGTCGGTATATACAGATTGGAAGGACAAAGGGACAATTATGGCTTCCACTAACTTTTCAACCACCTATCCTATTATGGCATGTGCCAAATTTTAGGTATTACTAGATTGATATAGCTGCAGAAAGGAAAAGATGGAATAGGTTGGATAGCAAGCAAGGGTCCTATTGGGACCCCAATTCATTCACTGCAAGAACTAATGTTGGGTAGTTGACAGTTACAAATTTTAGGGTATTGACTAAGCAAAGAAATAACTCTTCCTCTGCTGGAGAACCAGCAAAACCTTAGGTTGGGGGGAGTGATGAGTCCAATTTATGGTTCAATTTTGATAGAGTTTATTATCCATTTGTTGTAGTTGTCATAGACCTTGATACTTGGATGTTGATATTTTCATGTTATTTCCTCGAAACCATGGACATTGGGCATAAGCTTATTTTTGTAACCTTTAAATAATATTGAAATGATATATGAACTATCTATGTTAATTTTACATGTAGATTAATGAATGTTACTTTAAGATAGTTACAGATATACAATTGTTGTGTGTACTAATATTGTTATGCAAATATAATTAGAGTCTACAAAATCGAGGAAGATTCTGCCAGCTAGTCATTCACCATCAAGGTCAACAAGGTGATCATTCAAAGGTCAATGGAGGGAAGACTCTCAATGGAGGGAGATTCCTAGTTCAAATCAAAGATTGTAACTGCCTTGTAAATGGTATTAATAGTTTGTTGAGTGAATATAGGAGCTATTGTTATGCTAGATATGCATTAAGGAAAACTAGCTTGACTAGATTCCATGCATGCATAACCTCCTCTCCACTTTTTATGCTTTCCCCAAAGTGGCATCCTCCTAATCTATTAGAGTTGACCACCTTGCTAGGTAGTTAGTTAGTAGTTTATCTTCCTATAAAGAAGACTTGAATGCTCCTTATCAGAAGGTTGATTAATTTGATGTTGTATTTGCATTCTTAGTTTTTTAGTAATACAGTTATGCTGCTCGATTGTACTCATGTTTTCCAATGAAAAAAATGAGGTTATAAGTTTGTGCATCTGAGTTTACATTTTTCTTAAGGGATACTCATCCAAGGGGGCCCACTTGGTGAGCATTCCATCCTTTAGTTTAGTTATTACTTTTTGTGCAACAATTAGTTAGAATTTGGCAACTGTCTGTTCCTACAACCACTAGAATCCCATTTTGTGACTATTCCTGTAGCCAAAGCAGACAAAGTAGTTTCCTATCTGTTTTCTCATATTTTCATTTTTGTCATGCACTTCGACTTCGTATAGTTATTAGTTGATTCTCAGCACTTACGTTATTTCTTTCCAAGCAATTTACTTTCAGCATTATGTCTTTCTTAGTTATAGAATGAAGATGGCTACTATGGATTCCTAGTGCACATACCGTGCTGGCCCATTTCAATTTTACATCCTTGGGTTGACAAGTTAAATACACCTTCATGTTGATTGAGATAGCTATTCAGATTAGATGTCCAATCTTTGAATCATCGTTGTGATGGCTTAGTTGTTAAATCATTGTAGGAGGCCAACAATGCTCACTCCCTAAGTAGTGAGTTGTGAAACACCACTAAATACTCAATTGCCAATTTTCTCTAAATTTTATTATATGATTCACTCACAATAGTAAATGGAATTTAGTCTATAATCACTATATGACCAGTTACCATCTATTATATAAAAGAGATGGAAGACAGACAAAAAATTTCATTAGTAACAAATTTGCACCCTTCTTATCTAAATTCTTATCAACAAAATATGAAAAAAATGATTAATACAATTTCTATTGATAAGTAATCCTATATATATTATTTATGGGTATGTGCAAGATCATGATGGGCCAAAAAGTGGTGATATGATGGGTTTTTGTAGGGTATATGGCTGACGACATTTTTTTTACCCAAAATTGATGAAACAAAAAGGGTTTTTAAAGGATATTCTCAGCTTTCCACCAATATAAATTATATTTTAATTTGAATTTAATAAATAATTATTATTTATTTTCTATTTGAATTACAACTAAAGTCTTGATTGATAGGCTGATTGAAAAACATCTATAGCTTTCAAACGGTATCACATTTTTGAAATCCAAAACATGTGTCACATTCTATGCTTCGCATACTATAGGATTAAAAAAAGAAATGAATTTCATGAAGTTTTGACCAAGTTAAGGTGGTTAGACATATGATTTTTATTTTTAAAAGTTGTAATAAAAAATCATAATTAATTATTTACTTGGAAAAAATATAAAAAAATATGCATCGCATTGATACATGAGTCCTCTACTTATATCTAAAATCTTATTAAAAATATTATCATTTTATTGTGGTTAGGGTGGTTAGAGGACACCTACTTCTTATTTTTTCCCTAAAATTTAAGTACTCTTGCATTGAAATTTCAAATTTTCACCAAATAGATTTTTTTTTTAAATAAACCTAGTAGTTTAGAAACTACATTAAATTTTCTACAAATTCTATTCTTACATATTTTTGAAATAATAGATAAATTATTCAAATTTTTACGTCAAGTTTCCTAACTCTGATTTTTCTAAATTTTTTGCCACTTAAGGGCCTATTTTTTCCATGATGATCCTGCACATACCCTTATGATCTCTAAACATTTAAAATATTTGACAGACTGCTTTGGATTTCTATTGGTCTCAGGTTCGACTCTGCTCCAAGGTTTAAGAGGTGGGACTCCTTGCGGGTGGGGGATCTCACCCGCAAGGGACTAGTCTCGCCCTAGCTCACCTCAGGTACCCAACGTAAGGGTTGCTGGACCGTTGGACTAGGTCGCAGGGACACCCCTGTAATATTAAAAAAAAATAGTGTTTAAAATATTTAATTAGAAAATTGTTGATATTTTAAAAAGAAGAAAAAGCGTATATATGACCATCACATTTTAATATTTTGACACATCAAAGTTAGCATATGTACAACAGGTTTATATTTTTTAAATTTCCAAACCAAAAATAGTCCAATGAGCTTGCATTGTGTTCAGTCTGTAACACCAATCTCAACCAAGATTTGTATCCTACCCAACTAATTTACTATCTAATCCAACTATATTTCTATTGATAAGGAAGAATTGATATGAACAACACATGTATTCAAATTCATTTGTTTCAAAATGTATTATTAAAGGTTTATTTAATTATAAAGTCAAAAAAAAGAAATCAAGATACACAAAATGTGACAAGTAATAAAAATGATATTTAAGCAATGGATTTGTCTCTCATATTCTAGGTGGTTTCTCTTTTAGACATTATGTATAACCTCAATAAAAGGTGTACTCTAATGAATATAGGTTTAATATATGTAGAAGCTATACGAAAAGTAGGATAATCTGATCAAAAGATAAATCATGAGATGACATCGTTCAGGACATACTATCCTTATCTAAACAAGGGATAGAGAAATAGCCAATGAAAGCATAATCCAAACTCATGAAGGAAGTGTACAATAAAGAAGATGTATCAAGCCATTGTAAAACTTTCTTGCTCAAGCTTAATCTAAACTCACAAATTTAAGTAAGGTTCCATGATTGAAATATTCATAATTATTTATTATAAATTATTTTAAGTGAAAATATGTGTTTATAGAACCATCATAATCATCATGTAGTAATTATGTACTAAGGCTCATAATATCATCATGTAATGTAGGAAAATATAATAAATCATCAAGAAGGTTAACATGAGAAGCAGATTAAATATCATCAATATGTATGCCTTCACCATGGGATCTATAACTATGTGAGAGACTACCATGGGTATCCATTGGTTTTATATAAGGTGTACAAGAATGATCATCACTAAAATTCCATCATGTATAAAAATAGGTAGCATATCAAAAAAATATGGGTCTATGGAAATAAAATCATCACACCATATATACATAGTATCATAGGTTTTAATTTTCATGAGATGTGCTTTCATCATATGATGTGTCACCTAATGTAATAGAAGGTGCAAATATGCCATGTGTAAGTATATCACTAGTGATATGAAAAATATAATAAATGTAATTTTCAACACTAAGGTAGTCATCATAAATAGGTAATCCCAAAATAATAGGGATATATCCTTAATCTTATAAGATGGTGCATGATGTATCATGTATGAGCATATATGAGAAGGGATATGTTATCTAAAACATATGAATATGTGAATGTAAAATCATCATAACATGTGAAAGAAGGATCATCATGAAATACAACAATACATCATGTGCACGTAAACAATGAGTACATGGCCCTCACCATATGATATATCACATATACCTGGATCTGGGAGATGTATCTATATCATGTTTATACCTCACAATAGATGCATCATGAAATAGATCATGTGAAGTAAGGATGCTCAAAGGTATATAATATAACTAGACAAAAATACACCATTATCACTCTCCATAGAGGAAGTATGTAACATGTGATTGTCATAAAGGGGTGAAATGTGAGTATGCTCTCTAATGTGCTCACCACATAGAAGCATATCACTATGAATAGAAGAAAGATGATAAATAGAATATTTGAATCACTAGATAAAGATGAATCTATAAAAGTGTATGAAGGAGGGTCCAGAGATGTAAAATAACTATCAAATACATACACCAATGAAGCAACTAGGTGACTATCAAAGTTATCAAAAAAATTTATCATAAAGTGTAGTCATAAAAAGTAACTTTGGTAAGAAAAGATAAAAAATATTCATGATCAAACAATATATGTTAAGGGAGAAATTTCAAATAAAAAATTGAAATGTATATCAAATATGAAAATAAGAACAAAATAAAAACCCTAATGTTTATTTAGGGGATTAATCCCACAATAATATGTTCCACTTATGAGACATCCCAAGATTTTCACCAAAAATCACATTAAATGTTAACAAAAAAATATGGTTTAAGCCTAAAGGGGTTTCATCTAAAGGGATTTGATTGAAGGAGGTTAGATCAAACCACCTTGAATAAAATTCCCTAGGCTTAAATCAAACCCTTGATGAGGTATCCTCCACACCTATCAAAATGCTAACAAAAAATAATTTTGCTTCACCTTTTGGGGGATCAAATGAAGTCATTTGAAAATTATATTTTGTAAGTATGCATCCCTTAATATTAGCTTTACAAAAATATAATATATGTTATGTTTTCTTTAATATTATATACATTTTTAAAATTATAATAAATTTAGGTTTGTTACAAATAAAATGATGTTTATTCAAGACACTAGGAAAAATAAAGAACATTATTAGAACAATCTCAAAACATGTACTCCACATAGATGTCCTTGTTTCAATTAAAAAATATATAATTTATTTTTTTTTAATATTTTATAAGAGAAATGTGTTACATAATAATTTATCTAGGTCTAAATTTTTGTTAGTAATAATTCAAAAATTATTAATAAATAAAATATTAAATAAAAATTACTAAAAAATATTCGATGCACTAAATATTGGAGCTAATGATCCAATTCCAATAAATCATGAAAAAAAATATTTATAGTGAAAGTTATGCACTATTGAATAATGTCAAAAAACAATTAAAAATAATAGAAAAATAAAAATAAAAGCATGATAGAAATATATATATATAGCTTGAATCTACATGGAAAATACCATAGCTTGTTTGTTTACATCATCCTTAAATTATTGACCATTTGCTCCCTATAATTTATAAAAATAAAAAAATGTTGAAAATATTGATTTTGAGCATCCCAATCAGGCCAAAAGGTGGGACACGCTATTGTGGGATCACCTAGGGTGGATAGTGTGGGTGTAAGATAAATTGCATAAGTATGGTCACCAAGCCCGAGAAAAAAAGTAAATCAATGAAGCATTAGAATAAAAGAGGAAGATTACATCAAAAAAAATAGAATATAATCTTAGGAAAAATGTACGTCTAAAAACCATAATGTAATGTAATATCCTAAAAAAAGGTTGGGATGTATAGGATTGGAGGAGTTCAACAAAACATAAAGGAAACAAACTTTCCTTAAATTTCTTCCACAGTAATACTAATCGAATAGCCTTGGATTTTAGTTGATTTCAATGTTAAAAAATTAATGTGTGGACATGTAAATATTAAAAAAGTGTACTTAACTATATAATTGTTAAATGCATACAAACTGATGAAGATATGTATTTGATAAACATCAGGATTAGAAATAGTAAATTTAAAAAATTGATAATTACTTTGGGATCAAATTTTTCTATCAACTCTCAACAAGGAATCTTTCACCTAGATCAATTATAAATCCACAATTGCAAGTTTGTCTTAAACCTACAAACATGTCCCATACATATATGTTGACCTTTGATCTTTACTTCACTTGATCACTCTTGATTTTCTTTTCTATATTTCCTAAATATCAAGTGACCTATTAATATTTAAAAATACCTTAAAGGATTATTGTTCCATCACAAAGTTTTTGCCTAGATTGATCCTCATAAAAGTTCAATGATGATCAAATACAACAATTTTTAGTCATACAAATGATTTTAAAATGATTATGTAGAACTAGATTCCTTTTAATGTAATGGTTGAAGTGTGAAATGTGAATGATATATGAATGTACCTCTCAAATCATCAAATGGTTAGAATGAATGCATTGAATATCTTTAAATATAATGGCATGGTAACACATTACACAAACTTTCCTTTAGCCAAACCTATGCAAGAAGGGTAAAGATGGTAAGTCAATCATATTTGAATTTTAAATTTAAATTAGGGTGGAATGAGTCCATGATCACAAGGATAACATCACGGCCATGAGCTATTCTCAACACACAAAAAAAATGGGGAGCTAGATTTTGGTGAACGATTATATGTGCATAAAAATAAGTGTATACATATGAGTGATAAATAACTGGATGGTATGAATGTATAAGGGTATTTGAACACAAGAAAGAGAATAGATGATAGGTACATGTAGAAAGATGTGTAAATAGATAACATAGATTTAAAAGATCCTAACAAAATTATGTCATTTATCAATACATTTGTATATCAAAATATTTCTATTAAAATAAAGATAAAACTCTAAAAAGATAAATATGCAAATTTCACCATTCCAATCTATTATCTAAAAAAATTAAATTGTTATAGTAAAATTAAAATAAATCTTATTATTCATTATTATTTTATCAAATTTGTCTAATTTGATTTTTTTTAGTGTAGAAATGAATATATGAGAATCTCATCTGTAACTTTTAGAATTATTAAAATACAATTTTTTATTTTTTAAAAAATTGAATTATGTAGCATTTCAATTATATATATTTTTAATTTTTATTATATATTTAAAATTATTATAGTTAGTGATTTTTAATTATATAAAATTAAATATATTAAATTAAGAATGCAATGCCCCGCCTCATAACCTAAAGAATGTTGCAATGAACACGAAAGTGTAATAATTTTTTTTTTTAAAGTGTAAACCTAAACCTCATAAATGCAAACATCCCTAAGATATGCGATGACACACTACATGTAAATCCCATAGATTACAAAAGTAACTAAACATAACATGTATTTAATTCTCATAAACTTAAAAGCATACATTCATTAATAAATAAAATACATCAATGAAGGTATAATGTACAATAATGATTATTTCTTACATTGCATTTCTAATAACACTTACAATACTCATTTCCAAATGAGGTAGGTCATGTACAAAGTGTACAATTACATATTAAAAAAATTCTCCCCAATTACAATTGAGGAGTGATACATAAATAAGGTTTCCACTAATACATATGAGAAATATGAGAAAGTACATATCCACACACAAGCTCTCCAATCAAGAAGTACTCATCGCCACGAACAAGAACTGGCGACCCAACGGTGTAAGGTGCATGTTCCACCCAACCAAGTGGTACTCGTAGGCCCACCCCACGTGCTAGGAGATAGTAAAAAGTTTCCCTAGACATAACCTACAAACCCTAGACACAGGTGAAACAAAAGACAAAACTATACAAGTACCAACTTAACTTAATGGTTACATTGCTTCTAGAACTGAAGGATCAAAAACATTAAGTTCATAATGATATTGTTATTATAGGTGGAGTGTCATCACAATGTTGCATAGGTTACCTAGGCAAATCTTCCTAAGTTCCAGCCCCCATCTTGGGTTACCTTGGTAACCTCTTACGAAACCTAGCCCCACATGCAATATGTTGCGGAATCGAATATCTTTCATAATGAATAGATATCGATTTTTCCATTCCATGCCTTCTCGACTCATCCCCAAGTTTGAACTAGCCCTTGAGTCCATGAGTGAGGCTTAATTAATTCTAGTTAAAGGTTTTAGACTACCTAATGTGTTGATTTAGTTTTCACTGATTAACTAACTCTACATGAGTAACCTAGACACCACTTTGTCTGTCGGCCCTCATAAAGAGCCACTCCCCTAATAAGAACACAAGGAAACTAATTCCACTAACTAAGGGTAGACAAGGTGCACATAAATTAACATCAAAAACCAATAATATAATAACAGACATCACGACCCGTTCATAGAACCAGGTGTCTAAACTTGAAAAGAACTATGTGCACTACCCTAGTTAACTCAAAGAATTGTATTTTAAACATATAACAACTCCCCACATTAAACAAACTTATTTGGAAGACTTCTAACTCAATTGATTCATATTGCCCAAAACCATGCACAAGAAAGATCACAACTTAAAACAATTCAGGCAATTAAATGATCTATAATTCGGATTTCCTAAATCCAATTAAATCGATAACAACAAACTTGAAATCAATTGTCTTAAATATACTTTCATTCTCAATTAATGAAGAATTTAAAAACAATTGTTTATCTCTAATTTCACAATAACCCATCATAGTTTACATCAATTTCTCTATTTAAAATATTTCATTACAATTTAAATTTCAAATCCCTGCACTTATTGCACTCATCATAATAAAATAATCATTAAAATATTTATACCTAAATATTTATTTAATTATTTTATTTTAATAATTATCAATAACAATAATACAATTATTAATTTCCTAAGATTTAATAATTATATATATATATAAATACAATATATATATTATATATATAATATATTATAATAATATATATTATATATAACATATATATTATAATTATATTATAAATAAATAATTCTATTTAAAAATACAATGAAAATAAAATAAAATACAATTTAAAAAAAAAGGATTTGTAGCCAATGTTGCGGCCACGGCTGTGGTTGTGGAAAGAGTTGCCTTCGCAGCCCTCCCCACAGGGTCACGACTGTGGATGGTAGCGCTGGGCACTGCACTCCACACCGCCTCCCTGGTGGGGGTCAGCTGTGGGGGCAGAACCCCCTTGCGCCTCCCTTAATTTTTAATATATATTTTTTAAAAATCCATGACGAAATTCACGTACAGCGATTTCTCTGTTATATTTTTTTTTTAAATAAAAATTCAATGAGCATTCTACATAATTTATGAGGCATATTTTATATAAATATGCATATATATATATATATATATTCATATATATATATATATATATATATTCATATATATGTATATATATATATTCATATATATGTATATATATATAAAAAAACAATAAACCAGAAAGATTGTTGGGGAACAGCAAAAATTTTAATAAAGAATATTCTTCAGGAAAATTTAATTAAACAAAACAGAGGATTCAATTTCTCAATTTTGATAGAGGGTTTCAATTCCCGTAACAGAAGATTTCATTCACAATATAAATTCTCAAAAATATTTTCTATAGGGAATGTTTAGCAAAGTTCTTCCCAGAGGTTTTTGTTTCCTTGAATTTATCAGAGAATATTCATTTATAAATCTATTGAGATTTCTTTCGTTTTATTTTCAAAATTTCTATTGTTTAACAATAACCTTTTGTGATGCTCTCTGATTTTACTATAAGGTTTTATTTCAAAATTTTACACAAAAAGGTAACAATACACAAATATTTTCAATAAAATTTTACTGAAAAGTACAGAAGCTTCAATCAACTTTTCTTCTTCAAGAAATCTTTCTATTTTACAAATTTAAAAAAACTTCTACAAAATTAAATCTTTACACAGGCAATCTTTTCAAATCAACAATAAAACTAAATAAATAGCAAAGAACTTGTTTTTCTGTAGTTTGAAGAATTGACAGTTGGAGAAAAGCTTTGCCTGCTGCGTACAATTTCCAAAGCCCTTTTTCCAATCTCCACTTTCAAAAGGATGCAAATTACTAAACCAGAAATAATCCCAGATCTTCTTCCAACATTTTAAAATCAAAACCCCAAAAATCACAATTTTTCCAGCAATTCTCTGTTCCTTTTCTTTTTCGTGCACTGCCTTCTTTCCTTTCCGAGTTCTGACAATATTCTCTCTGAGAAAAATCCTCAAAAATAATTTGCATTTAATTTTACTAACACACATGGAAAATCAAAAATATCTTCTAACAAACTCACAAATATTTTCTTTTAACAATTATAAAGAATTTATTTTATTTTATTGAATTTAAAATTCAAAAACTGATTTCATTTTCTTTAAACATTTTTTTTTAAATTCCCATTCACACAAAAGCATTTAAACTATTTTAAATCTATTCACTCAATAATAGGAAATTTAATCAATTAATTTATTTATTTAATAAAATAACTTTAATCACAATGATTAAATTATTTTACCAAATACACTAATTTAATTAATTTAATTAAAATAAGAAACTTTTAACTACAATATTTAAATTAATTAAATAAGCACTAAATTATAAAGAACATTCATCTAACATTAAACTCACAAAATAAACCTTGCATAACAAATAACAAGACAAACAAAGGCGTGACAACCAAACATACCAGACCTAAACTGATGACATACTATGACTAGGTTTGAGGCTAGAGTAGGAAAAACCTCGTTACTATCTCCCAATCAATATTACCGTTGAGCCTGGACACGCTCAGACCTGTCAAACTAGGTGGAGTCAATGTCATGTACCTGCAATCCTACAATCAGACATATATCATAGATGTATATAATCCATGATTCAAACACACCATGAAGAGAAAATCACGGAAATCACAGGGCACTCACAAGCGAGTGATGCAACTCCATTCTCCTCACCAATACAATATCACATCAAACTGAAAAAATAAATATCAATTAATCTATCATAAGTATATATAGAAAAAACATTTCAAGTAAACATCTATGCTAATATAAAGCATGTCAGAAATAATCACCACCAAATAGTGTATCATCACATCATAAAATAAATCCACCATCGTTCTACTGTCAGCGATCAAATACATCAAAACCAAGTATCAGGGTCTATCAAAGTGAAACATATTGTCAGAAAATATAAGCAAAATGGAGGGGTACTACATCCTTCCCCCCTAGGATCAGGCTTACTCCTGAAAGCCTGTGAACAGATAGGGATAAAGCACCCTCATGCATGATGCATCCTCCCAAGTAGATGATGCCTCATGACTAGGATCCCATTGGATCCTCACCTGATCAACATCTCGACCCCTGAGAATGAGCTTATGGCACTGAAGAATGCCCACGGGCTCCAAAGCAAGCTGCTCATCCTCTACCTGTAACACATTCCAATCAAGTACATGTGAAATATTAGGATGATAAGGTCTGAGAACTGACACATGGAAGACATCATGAATATGTGACAAACTGGGTGGTAAGGCGATTCAATACGCCACAAGACCAATCCTCTCTAGAATCTCAAATGGCCCAAAAAAATGAGGCGCAAGCTTAGAGCCTTTTTCCATAACAGATTGGACTCTTTCACGGTGGACTCTTTCGTGATCGCACTCGAAGAAATACTCTATCACCAACTGAAAACTAGCGGTCCACTCTATGTGCATCAGCATACTTCTTTTGTCTATCATGTGCTGCTATCAAATGTTCTCTAATGCAATCAACCTGTTGCTCCATATCCCGAAGCATCTCAGGTCCAAGTAACACTCTATCCTCAAGTCGATCCCAACTCAATGGAGTCTGACAAGGATGTCCATCTAACACCTGAAAAGGGGGCATACCTATGGAACTTTGATATCCATTATTGTAAGAAAATTCCACTAAGTATAGATAATCTTCCCAACGTGATTGCTGGTCCATTACATACATTATAAACATATCCTCAAGAATTTGATTGACTCTCTATGTTTGACCATCGGTTTTCGGATGATATGTTGAACTAAAGTTCAATTGTGTATCTAGAGCATGTTGTAATGAAGTCCATAGGGCTAATGTAAACACGATATCTCTATCAGATATAATCCTACAAGGAATTCCATGCAATCTAACAATATCCTCCATGAATATCCTAGCTCCAGATGAAGCGCTATAAGATGATTGAATTGGAGAAAAATGTGCTACCTTAGTCAATCTGTCAATAGTAACCATAATGGCATCATGGCGATGTGATGACATAGGTAATCCAACAATGTAATCAACTGATATAATATCCCATTTCCATTCAGGGATGAGATGTGGCTGCAATAACCCGACGGGATGTTGATGCTCAGCTTTAACTCTTTGGCACTCAAGACATCTTGATACAAAATCAATGATATCACATTTCATACCAGGCCAAAAGTACAACTATCGAAGATCCGCATGCATCTTCTTAACACCAGGATGAGCTGAGTAAGGTGCTCGATGTGCCTTAGTCATAATCAACGTGCGAAGACCTTCTAAATATGGTACATAGATACGATCTAAATGTCACAATAAACCATCTGGTTCAAGAGTATACCCTGTGAATCTACCCTCTAGAGGTCTACCTGATTCAATCTTCGTCTTCACCTCCTGATACAATCTATCTATAGGAAGTGCTGCTAAAATTTGGCTCCTCAGATCAACTTCAAGAGTAATAGTAGAAATCTCATGTCATTGGTGACTGAGAGTGTTAGCCACTACGTTCTCCTTTCCCCGAACATATTTCACCTCAAAATCATATTCGCATAAGAACTCCATCCACCGTCTCTGTCTAGCATTCAAATTAGGTTGCATGAAAATATATTACAGACTACGGTGATCACTATGAAGTTCAAAATGGTGACCCAATAAGAAATGCCTCCATCAAACCAATGAATAAACAACTGAGGCAAGCTCCAAATCATGAGTGGGATTATATAGTTTGTGATCCTTGATTTTTCAAGACTCATAAGCGATCACATGCCCCTCTTGCATCAATTCTGCTCCTAAACCCTCCAAAGACGCATCAGTGCAAACAACAAAATCCTTAGCAGGATCAGGAACAACCAATATAGTTGGGACATTAGTCAACTTTTCCTTAAATGTCTGAATATCCAACTGACACTGCTCTATCCAAAGAAATTTCTTCCCTTTCCTCTGAAGAGAAGTAATGGGGTGCCCAATCCTAGAAAATCGCTGAACAAACAGTCTATAATATCCAACAAGACCCATAAAACTACAAATCTCAACTACGTTGGTAGGCATGGGCCAATCAACATTAGCTTGGATCTTCAAAGGATCCACAGCAATACCCTTTCCATAAATCACATGACCAAGGTATTTCACCTCAATCTGAAAGAAATCACACTTCTTTAGGTTTACGTACAATTGATTCTCCCTCAAGCACTGCAATACCTATCTCATATGCTCTTCATGCTCCATATTTCTCGAATAGATGAAAATATCATCGAGAAACACAAGAACAAAATGATCAAGGTATGTACAAAAGACACCATTCATCAAACTCATAAAAATTGATGGTGCATTTGTTAACCCAAATGGTACTACTGTGAATTCGTAGTGCCCATAACGAGTTCGGAACACTATTTTATGAATGTCTGCTTCTGTAATGCGTAACCGATGGTAACTTGATTTCATATCAATCTTAGATAACACATTAGCTCCCTTGATTTGATCGAAAAGATCATCAATTTTGGGTAAAGGATATCGATTATTTATCTTTACTTTGTTCAATTGACGATAGTCAATACACAATCTAAGTGATTCGTCCTTCTTCCTTACGAAGATGACAGGTGCTCCCCAAGGAGAAACACTCGGACGAATAAAACCCTTATCTAAAAGTTCCTCCAACTAAATACGAAGCTCTTCTAATTCTTGAGTAGTCATTTTGTATGGGGCTCAAGATATAGGCTCTACTCCAGCAACTAGGTCAACTCTAAAATCAATATCTAATTTCGGTGGCATACCTGGTATATCACTAGGAAATACATTTGTGAATTCCTTGAGGATAGGGTGATCATCAAGAGATATCTCTCGACTCTCCCCTACCTCCAAGTCATTAACTATTGTTGCAAACAATTGACAACCCTGATGAAGACATCTCTTCAATTGCATAGCAGAAATCATCTACAAAGAGATAGGTCTTTGAACACCTATAATCTCAACTTTTGCACCTGAGTCATTAATAAAACTTATTGTCTTCAGTCGACAGTTAATCACAGCATGATGAGATTCTAACCAGTCCATACCTAACACAATATCATACGAACCAAGAGGTGTAACATGAAGATCTACTAAGGTAGATAATGAACCAATTCTTAGTCCACAATTGTGTACAAGGTTCTCCACCACTACCTTCACCCTAGAGGTGAATTCTACCTACCACTTACTGCCTTGCTTTACTGCCACAAGACCACATCGCTCAACAATAATAGGTGAAATAAATGAATCAGTAGCTCTAGAATCAAAATAATAGTAACATTAGTGCCCTATAACTGACCTGAAGTCTCGATCACTGTATTCTGATGATCGGCTTGGCAGTTATTTACTGCAGTATAAACTATATGAGAATGGCATGCATCCCCAACTGTAGGCTCAGAAGCTGTCGGTCGCTGCCCAAATCTAGATGAACCTCTCAAAGGACACTGCCTAGCAATATGTCCCTACTGACCGGAAGAAAATCAACTAGTACCTATACCAAATCCTCTGCCACCTGAAGGTACATTGGATTGTTGAAAGTTTCCTCTACTAATAGTAGACTGTGCACTCTGAGCTGGTTGATCCTATCGATTGCGCTTATTGCGCCACCAGTTACGGTTCTTTCCTGACTGAGAACTATTACCTTGCTGAAACTATGAATTATTATTCTTTTGAGGATTACACTGCTATTGTTGTTGTCCACCCTTAGCGGGTGTCTATTGGTTCCTTGAGGAGCCTTCTGTCTATATCTGACCACCTTGTGGACCAAAACCTGTTATAGGTGCACTACCTATTTGGACACCTATATGTCCACCCAATGCCAGAGTCATATTCTCTTCCACAATTCGTGCTTTCTTAACTGCAAGCTCCATACTCTTCTGTTCAAAGACTCTAACTCCTCCACTAATACGGGCATTCAAACCCATGATAAAATGTTGCACCAACATCGCATCATCATCTCCAATTCCTGCATATAGTTTGAGCTCATAAAATCTATGTTCATACTGCTCAACAGATAAAGCCATGTGACATAAATCGTGAAACTCATCAACTCATCGTTATCTCCAATGCTTAGATATGAAACGTGCTCTAAATCTTTCTAAAAACATTTCCCAAGAAACTGACCCAATCTCCAGATGGAGCTTCTGCCTCTCCAAATGCCACCAATTAGAGGTAAAACCTCTCAAATGCATGATGGTGCATCTAGCTTGGGTATTGCTACCATATGGGTGCATAGCAAAACATCTTCCCAAGTCTAATAACCCGGTCTCTGCTTCTAGACCACCACTTGTGCCATCAAATGTAGGAGGGTGTGCCCTCAACAAATATCTCATATGTCCTACAACTATGGCATCCTTCTCTACAGTATTAACAATCCTCCTAGGAGATCTATCGCGTTCCCTAACCACCTCATGATCAACTTCCTACCTCGGACCAAGTCTGGCAAGTACCTCTTCTAGTAAGGGACGCAACTGTGCTCTCTCAACATCTGGCTAAATCGGAATCTATTCCCCACTTGTCTATTCCAATTGAGGACCCAACTATTCGGCATGCTCGCTTTTGTGGGAGCTCTGAGGGGGAGTAACCTGGGGATTTGGCCAACGGCCTCCACCTCGACCTCAACCACAACCTCTACCACAACGTCTAGGCATGATCCTACACAAAAAAAAACAAGTCTCAGATACAAAACAAACAAGGCTAACAGAAACCAATACTACATAGTCTAACATCTAGGACATCCTAATGGGCTCACAATTACCTGGAACATCTAGTGTTAGAACCTTTGCTCTGATAACAATCTATAATGCCTCGCCTCGTAACCTAAATAATGTTGCAATGACTACGAAAGTGTAATAATTTTATTTTTTTAAAGTGTAAACATGAACCTCATAAATGCAAACATCCCCTAAGATACACAATGACACACTACATGTAAATCCCATAGATGACAAAAGTAACTAAACATAGCATGTATTTAATTCTCATAAACTTAAAAGCATACATTCATTAATAAATAAATTACATCAATGAAGTTATATTGTACAATAATGATTCTTTCTTACATTGCATTTCTAATAACATTTACAATACTCATTTCCAAATGAGGTAGGTCATACAAAAGTGTACAATTACATATTACAAAAGTTCTCCCCAATTACAATTGAGGAGTGATACATAAATAAGGTTTCCACCAATACATATGAGAAATATGAGAAAGTACATATCCACACACGAGCTCTCCAATCAAGAAGTACTCATTGCCATGAACAAGAACTAGGGACTCAAAGGTGTAAGGTGCACATTCCACCCAACCAAGTGGTACCCGTAGGCCCACCCCACGTGCTAGGAGATAGTAAAAAGGTTCCCTAGACATAACCTACAAATCCTAGACACAGGTGAAACAAAAGACAAAACTATATAAGTACCAACTTAACTTAATGGTTACATTGCTTCCAAAACTGAAGGATCAAAAACACTAAGTTCACACTGATACTGTTATTATAGGTGGAGTGTCATCACAATGTTGCATAGGTTACCTAGGCAAATCTTCCTAGGTTTTGGCCCCCATCTTGGGTTACCCTGGTAACCTCTTACGAAACCCGGCCCCACATGCAATTTGTTGCAGAATCGAATACCTCTCATAATGAATAGATATCAATTTTTCCATTCCAGGCCTTCTCAACTCATCCCCAAGTCTGAACTAGCCCTTGATTCCATGAGTGAGACTTAATTAATTCAAGTTACAGGTTTTAGACTACCTAATGTGTTGATTTAGTTTTCATTGATTAACTAACTCTACATGAGTTACCCAGGCACCACTTTGTGTGTCGGCCCTCATAAAGAGCCACTCCCCTAATAAGAACACAAGGAAACTAATTCCACTAACTAAGGGTAGACAAGGTGCACATAAATTAACATCGAAAACCAATAATATAATAACAGACATCACGACCTGTTCATAGAACTAGGTGTCTCAACTTGAAAAGAACTATGTGCACTACCCTAGTTAACTCAAAGGATTGTGTTTTAAACATATAACAAATCCCCACATTAAACAAAGTTATCTGGAAGACTTATAACTCAATTGATTCATATTGCCCAAAAACATGGACAAGAAAGATTACAACTTAAAACAATTCAGGCAATTAAATGATCTATAATTTGGATTTCCTAAATCCAATTAAATCAATAACAACATACTTGAAATCAATTGTCTTAAATATAATTTCATTCTCGATTAATGAAGAATTTAAAAACAATTGTTTATCTCTAATTTCACAATAACCCATCATAGTTTACATCAATTTCTCTATTTAAAATATTTCATTACAATTTAAATTTCAAATCCCTGCACTTAATGCACTCATCATAATGAAATAATCATTAAAATATTTATACCTAAATATTTATTTAATTATTTTATTTTAATAATTATCAATAACAATAATACAATTATTAATTTCCTATGATTTAATAATTATATATATATAAATACTATATATATATATATATTATATATAAAATATATTGTAATTCAAGGGGTAAACGCTTTTGACCGGAGCTATGAACTAGATACAACCATTCAACAATACCACCCCAACGGGGTTTGAACCTTGGTGGCAAGAACAACAATGCCACCTATAAACCATCACACCATGCCAATACCGGCATATATAAAATATATTGTAATAATATATATTATATATAACATTTATATTATAATTATATTATATATAAATAATTATATTATAAATATTATATATAAATAATTATATTTAAAAATACAATGAAAATAAAATAAAATATAATTTAAAAAAAAAGATTTGCAGCCAATGTTGCGGCCACGGCTGTGGCTATAGGAAGGGCTTCCTTCACAGCCCTCCGCACATGGCCACAACTGTAGATGGCAACGCCATGCGCTACCTGTGAAGGAAGCACTAGGCACTCCCCTCCACACCACCTCCCTAGTGGGGGTCGGCTGTGGGGGCAAAACCCCCTTGCGCCTCCCTTAATTTTTAATATATTTGTTTTTAAACTCCGTGATGAAATTCGCATACGGCGATTTCTCTGTTATATCTTTTTTTTTAAATAAAAATTCAATGAGAATTCTACATAATTTTTGAGGCATATTTTATATAAATATGCATATATATATATATATAACAATAAACCAGAAAGATTGTTGGGGAAGAGCAAAAATTTTAATAAAGAATATTCTTCAGGAAAATTTAATTAAACAAAACAAAGGTTTCTATTTCTCAATTTTGTAGAGGGTTTCAATTCTCGTAACAGAAGATTTCATTCACAATATAAATTCTAAAAAATATTTTCTACAGGGAATGTTTAGCAAAGTTCTTCCTAGAGGTTTATGTTTCCTCAAATTTATCAAAGAATCTTCATTTATAAATCTATTGAGATTTCTTTTGTTTTCTTTTGAGAATTTCTATTGTTTAAGAATAACCTTTTGTGATGCTCTCTAATTTTACTATAAGGTTTTATTTCAAAATTTTACACAGAAAGGTAACAATACATAAATATTTTCAATAAATTTTTACCGAAAAGTACAGAAGCTTCAATCAAATTTTCTTCTTCAGGCAATATTTCTAGTTTACAAATTTAACAAAACTTCTACAAAATTAAATCTTTACATAGGCAATCTTTTCAAATCAACAATAAAACTAAATAAACAACAAAGAACCTATTTTCTATAGTTTGAAGAATTGACAGTTGGAGAAAAGCTTTGCCTGCTGCGTACAATTTCCAAAGCCCTTTTTCCAATCTCCACTTTCAAAAGGATGCAAATTAATGAACCAAAAATAATCTCAGATCTTCTTCCAAAATTTTAAAATCAAAACCCCAAAAATCACAATTTTTCCAGCAATTCTCTGTTCCTTTTCTTTTTCGTGCACTGCCTTCTTTCCTTTCCGAGTTCTGACAATATTCTCTTTGAGAAAATCCTCAACAAAAAATTGCATTTAATTTTACTAACACACATGGAAAATCAAAAATATCTTCTAACAAACTCACAAATATTTTCTTTTAACAATTATAAAGAATTTATTTTATTTTATTGAATTTAAAATTCAAAAACTAATTTCATTTTCTTTAAACATTTTTTTTAAATTCTCATTCACACAAAAGCATTTAAACTATTTTAATCTATTCACTCAATAATAGGAAATTTAATCAATTAATTAATCTATTTAATAAAATAACTTTAATCACAATGATTAAATTATTTTACCAAATACACTAATTTAATTAATTAAATTAAAATAAGAAACTTTTAACTACAATATTTAAAATTAATCAAATAAGCACTAAATTATAAAGAACATTCATCTAACATTAAACTCACAAAATAAACCTTGCATAACAAATAACAGACAAACAAAGGCGTGACAACCAAACATACGAGACCTAAACTGACGACATACTGTGACTAGGTTTGAGGTTAGACTAGGAAAAACCTCATTACTATCTCCCAATCAATATTACTGTTGAGCCTGGACACACTCAGACCTGTGAAACCAGGTGGAGTTGGTGTCATGTACCTACAATCCTGCAATTAGATATATATCATACATGTATATAATCCATGATTCAAACACACCGTGAAGAGAAAATCGCAGAAATCATAGGGCACTTGCAAGCGAGTGATGCAACTCTGTTCTCCTCACCAATACAATATCACATCAAACTAACAAAATAAATATCAATTAATCTACCATAAGCATATATAGCAAAAACATCTCAAGTAAACATCTATGCTAATATAAAGCACGTAAGAAATAGTCACCACCAAATAGTGTATCATAACATCATAAAATAAATCCACCATCGCTCTACTGTCAATGATCAAATACATCAAAACCAAGTATCAGGGTCTATCAAAGTGAAGCATACTATTGGAAAACATAAGCAAAATGGAGGGGTACTACATCCTCCCCCCCTAGGATTAGGCTTACTCCTGAAATCTTGCGAATAGATAGGGATAAAGCTCCCTCATGCATGTCGCATCCTCCCAAGTAGCAGATGCCTCACGACTAGGATCCCATTGGATCCTCACCTGATCAATGTCTTGACCCTTGAGAACGAGCTTCCAGCGCTAAATAATGCCCATGGGCTCTAAAGCTAGCTGCCCGTCCTCTACCTGTAACGCATTCCAATCAAGTACACGTGAAATATCAGGATGATAAGGTCTGAGAACTGACACATGGAAGACATCATGAATATGTGACAAACTGGGTGGTAAGGCAAGTCGATACGCCACAGGACCAATCCTCTCTAGAATCTCAAATGGCCCAAAAAATTGAGGCGCAAGCTTAGATCCTTTTCCATAACAAATTGGAATCTTTTGTGGCCGCACTCGAAGAAATACTCTATCACCAACTAAAAAATAACGGTCCACTCTATTGGCATCAGCATACTTCTTTTATCTATCATGTGCTGCTATCAGATGTTCTCTAATGCGATCAACCTGTTGCTCCATATCCTGAAGCATCTCAGGTCCAAGTAACACTCTATCCTCAAGTCGATCCTAACTCAATGGAGTCCAACAAGGACGTCCATATAACGCCTAAAAAGGGGTCATACCTATGGAACTTTGATATCCATTATTGTAAGAAAATTCCACTAAGTATAGATAATCTTCCCAACGTTATTGTTGGTCCATTACATACATTCTAAGCATATCCTCAAGAATTTGATTGACTCTCTCTGTTTGACCATTGGTTTCTGAATGATATGCTGAACTGAAGTTCAATTGTGTACCTAGAGCATGGTGTAATGAAGTCCATAGGGCTGATGTAAACACGGGATCTCTATCACATATAATCCTATGAGGAATTCCATGCAATCTAACAATATCCTCCATGAATATCCTTGCTATAGATGAAGCATTATAAGATGATCGAACTAGAGAAAAATGTGCTACCTTAGTCAATCTGTCAACAGTATCCATAATGGCATCATGTCGATGTGACGACATAGGTAATCCAACAATGAAATCAACTGATATAATATCCCATTTCCATTCAGGAATGAGATGTGGCTGCAATAACCCGACGAGATGTTGATGCTCAACTTTAACTCTCTGGCACTCAAGACATCTCTATACAAAATCAACGATATCACATTTCATACTGGGCCAAAATTACAACTGTGAAGGATCCGCATGCATCTTCTTAACACCAGGATGAGCTGAGTAAGGTGCTCGATGTGCCTCAGTCATAATCAACGTGCGAAGACCTTCTGAATATGGTACATAGATACGATCTAAATGTCGCAATAAACCATCTGGTTCAAGAGTATACCCTGTGAATCTACCCTCTAGAGGTCTACCTAATTCAATCTACGTCTTCACCTCCTGATATAATCTATCTGTAGGAAGTGCTACTAAAATTTGGCTCCTCAAATCAACTTCAAGAGTAATAGCAGAAATCTCATGTCGTTGACAACTGAGAGCGTCAGCCACTACGTTCTCTTTTCCCTGAACATATTTCACCTCAAAATCATATTCACATAAGAACTCCATCCACTGTCTCTATCTAGCATTCAAATTAGGTTGCATGAAAATATATTGCAAACTACGGTGATCACTATGAAGTTCAAAATGGTGACCCAATAAGAAATGCCTTCATCGAACCAATGAATGAACAACTACGGCAAGCTCCAAATCATGAGTGGGATAATTCAGTTCGTGATCCTTGAGTTTGCGAGACTCATAAGCGATCACACGCCCCTCTTGCATCAATACTGCTCCTAAACCCTCCAAAGACACATCAGTGCAAACAACAAAATCCTTAGCAAGATCAGGAACAACCAATATAGCTGACGCATTAGTCAACTTTTCCTTAAGTGTCTGAAAAGCCAACTGACACTGCTCTATTCAAACAAATTTCTTCTCTTTCCTCTGAAGAGAAGTAATGGGTTGCCCAATCCTAGAAAACCCCTAAACAAACCGTCTATAATATCCAGCA
Source organism: Sequoia sempervirens (assembly GCA_007258455.2). Classification (NCBI taxonomy): domain Eukaryota; kingdom Viridiplantae; phylum Streptophyta; class Pinopsida; order Cupressales; family Cupressaceae; genus Sequoia; species Sequoia sempervirens. The sequence continues at coordinate 124,184,615 of VDFB02047397.1, forward strand.
AGACCCATAAAACTACGAACCTTAGCGACATTGGTAGGCATGGGCCAATTAACAATAGCTTGGATCTTCGAAGGATCCAAAGCAATACCCTTTCCATAAATCACATGACCAAGGTATTTCACCTCGATCTGAAAGAAGTCACACTTCTTTAGGTTTGAGTACAATTGATTCTCCCTCAAGCACTGCAATACCTGTCTCAAATGCTCTTCATGCTCCTTCATATTTCTCGACTAGATGAAAATATCATCGAGAAACACAAGAACAAAATGATCAAGGTATGTGCGAAATACACCATTCATCAAACTCATGAAAAATGATGGTGCATTTGTTAACCCAAACAGTACTACTGTGAATTCGTAGTGCCCATAACGAGTTCATAACGCTGTTTTATGAATGTCTGCTTCTGCAATGCATAACTGATGGTAACCTGATTTCATATCAATCTTAGAGAACACATTAGCTCCCTTGATCTGATCGAAAAGATCATCAATTCTGGGTAAAGGATATCAATTCTTTATTGTTACTTTGTTCAATTGACGATAGTCAATACACAATCTAAGTGATCCATCCTTTACAAAGATGACAGGTGCTCCCCAAGGAGAAACACTCAGACGAATAAAACCCTTATCTAAAAGTTCCTCCAACTGAATACAAAGCTCTTCTAATTCCTAGGTAGTCATTCTGTATGGGGCTCGAGATATAGGCTCTGCTCTAGGAACTAGGTCAACTCTAAAATCAATATTTCATTTTGGTGGCATACCTAGTATCTCACTAGGAAATACATCTGTGAATTCCCTGAGGATAGGGTGATCATCAAGAGATATCTCTCAACTCTCCCCTACCTCCAAGTCATTAACTTTTGTTGCAAAGAGTTGACAACCCTGACAAAGACATCTCTTCAATTGCATAGCAGAAATCATCCGCAAAGAGATAGGTCTTTGAACACCTATAATCTCAACATTTGCACCTGAGTCATTAATACAACTTATTGTCTTTAGTCGACAGTCAATCATAGCATGATGAGATTCTAACCAGTCCATACCTAACACAATATCATACGAACCAAGAGGTGTAACATGAAGATCTACTAAGGTAGATAATGAACCAATTCTTAGTCCACAATTGCGTAAAAGGTTCTCTACCACTACCTTCACCCCAAAGGAAAATTCTACCTAGCACTTGCCACCTTGCTTTATCGCCACAAGACCACATCGCTCAACAATAATAGGTGAAATAAATGAATCAGTAGCTCTAGAATCAAAAAGAATAGTAACATTAGTGCCCTATAACTGACCTGAAGTCTCGACCACTGTATTCTGATGATCGACTTAGCGGTTATTTACTACAGTATAAACTGTATGAGAATGGCCTGCATCTCCAACTGTAGGCTCAGAAGCTCTCGGTCACTACCCAAATCTAGATGAACCTCTCGAAGGACACTACCTAGCAATATGTCCCTGTTGACCAGAAGAATAACAACCAGTACCTCTACCAAATCCTCTACCACCCGAAGGTGTATTGGATTTTTGAAAGTTGCCTCTACTAACAGTAGACTGTGCACTCTGAGTTGGATCATCGTGTCAATTGCACTTATTGTGCCACCAGTTACGGTTCTTTGCTGACTAAGAACTATTGCCTTGTAGAGACTATGAATTATTATTCTTCTGAGGATTACGCTGCTGCTGCTGCTATCCACCCTTAGTGGGTGTCTATTGGTTCCTTGAGGAACCTCCTATCTATATCTGACCACCTCGTGGACCAAAACCTGCCATAGAGGCACTACCTATCTGGACACATGTATGTCCACCCATTGCCAGAGTTAGATTCTCTTCCACAATTCGTGCTTTCTCAACTGCAACCTCCATAGTCTTTGGTTCAAAAACTCTAACTCCTCCACTAATACGGGCGTTCAAACCCCTGATAAAATGTTGCACCAACATCGCCTCATCATCTCCAATTCCTGCATATTGTTTGAGTTCATAAAATCTGCATTCATGCTGCTCAACAGATAAACCCATATGACGTAAATTGTGAAACTCATCAACTCGTCGTTGTCTCCAATGCTCAAATAAGAAATGTGCTCTAAATCTTTCTAAGAACATTTCCCAAGAAACTGACCCAATCTCAAGATGGAGCTTCTACTCCTCCAAACACCACCAAGTAGAGGCAAAACCTCTCAGATGCATGATGGCGCATATATCATAGGTATTGCTACCATATGGGCGCATAGCAAAACATCTTCCCAAGTCTAATAACTAGGTCTCTACTTCTAGACCACCACCTATGCCATCAAATGTAGGAGGGCATGCCCTCAACAAATCTCTCATATGTCCTGCAACTATGGCATCCTGCTCTGTAGAATTAACAATCCTCCTAGGAGATCTATCATGTTCTCTAACCACCTCATGATCAACTTCCTTCCTTAGACCAAGTCTGGAAAGTACCTCTTCTAGTAAGGGAAACAACTGTGCTCCCTCAACATCTAGCTGAATCAGAATACATTCCCCACTTGTTTGTTCCAACTGAGGACCCAACTGTTCGGCATGCTCGCTCTCGTGGGAGCTCTGAGGGGGAGTAACCTAGGGATTCAGCCCATTTCCTCCACCTCAACCTCGACCATGACCTCTACCATGACATATAGGCATGATCCTACACAAAAACAAAAACAAGTCTCAGATACAAAATAGACAAGGCTAACAGAAACCAATACTACATAGTCTAACATCTAGGACATCCTAATGGGCTCACAATTACCTAGAGCATCCAGTGTTAGAACCTTTTCTCTGATACCAGTCTGTAATGCCCCACCTCATAACCTAAAGAATGTTGCAATGACTACGAAAGTGTAATAATTTTTTTTTTTAAAGTGTAAACATGAACCTCATAAATGCAAAAATCCCCTAAGAAACGCGACGAAACACTACATGTAAATCCCATAGATGAAAAAATTAACTAAACATAGCATGTATTTAATTCTCATAAACTTAAAAGCATACATTCATTAATAAATAAATTACATCAATGAAGGTATAATGTACAATAATGATTATTTCTTACATTAAATTTATAATAACATTTACAATACTCATTTCCAAATGAGGTAGGTCATACAAAAGTGTACAATTACATATTACAAAAGTTCTCCCCAATTACAATTGAGGAGTGATACATAAATAAGGTTTCCACTAATACATTTGAGAAATATGAGAAAGTACATATCCACACACGAGCTCTCCAATCAAGAAGTACTCATCGCCACGAACAAGAACTGGTGACCCAACGGTGTAAGGTGCACGTTCCACCCAACCAAGTGGTACCCGTAGGTCCACCCCCCATGCTAGGAGATAGTAAAAAGGTTCCCTAGTCTTAACCTACAAACCCTAGACACAGGTAAAGCAAAAGACAAAACTATACAAGTACCAACTTAACTTAATGGTTACATTGCTTCCAGAACTGAAGGATCAAAAACACTAAGTTCACAATGATACTGTTATTATTGGTGGAGTGTCATCACAATGTTGCATAGGTAACCCAAGCGAATCTTCCTAGGTTCTAGCCCCCATCTTGGGTTACCCTGGTAACCTCTTACGAAACCTAGCCCCACATGCAATCTGTTGGGAAATCGAATATCTTTCATAATGAATAGATATCGATTTTTCCATTCTAGGCCTTCTCGACTCATCCCCAGGTCTGAACTAGCCCTTAAGTCCATGAGTGAGGCTTAATTAATTCTAGTTAAAGGTTTTAGACTACCTAATGTGTTGATTTAGTTTTCACTGATTAACTAACTCTACATGAGTTACCCAGGCACCACTTTGTGTGTCATCCCTCATAAAGAGCCACTCCCCTAATAATAACACAAGGAAACTAATTCCACTAACTAAGGGTAGACAAGGTGCACATAAATTAACATCGAAAACCAATAATATAATAACAGACATCACGACCCATTCATAGAACCAGGTGTCTAAATTTGAAAAGAACTATGTGCACTACCCTAGTTAACTCAAAGGATTGTATTTTAAACATATAACAACTCCCCACATTAAACAAACTTATCTGGAAGACTTCTAACTCAATTGATTCATATTGCCCAAAAACATGGACAAGAAAGATCACAACTTAAAACAATTCAGGAAATTAAATGATCTATAATTTGGATTTCCTAAATCCAATTAAATCAATAACAACATACTTGAAATCAATTGTCTTAAATGTACTTTCATTCTCAATTAATGAAGAATTTAAAAACAATTGTTTATCTCTAATTTCACAATAACCCATCATAGTTTACATCAATTTCTCTATTTAAAATATTTCATTACAATTTAAATTTCAAATCCTTGCACTTAATGCACTCATCATAATAAAATAATCATTAAAATATTTATACCTAAATATTTATTTAATTATATATATAAATACAATAGATATATTATATATAAAATATATTATAATAATATATATTATATATAACATATATATTATAATTATATTATATATAACATATATATTATAATTATATTATATATAACATATATATTATAATTATATTATATATAAATAATTATATTTAAAAATACAATTTAAAAAAAAGGATTCGCAGCCAATTTTGCAGCCACCGCTGTGGTTGTGGGAAGGGTTGCCTTCACAGCCCTCCCCATAGGGCCGCGGTTGTGGATGGTAGCGCCATGCGCTGCATGTGAAGGCAGCGTTGGGTGCTACCCTCCACACTGCCTCCCTAGTGGGGGTCGGCTGTGGGGGAGAACCCCCTTGCACCTCCCTTAATTTTTAATATATATATTTTTAAAATCCGTGACAAAATTCGCATACGGCGATTTCTCTGTTATATCTTTTTTTCTTTAAAAAAAATCAATGAGCATTCTACATATTTTCTGAGGCATATTTTATATAAATATGCATATATATATATATTCAAATATATGTATATATATATATAAACAATAAACCAAAAAGATTGCTAGGGAAGAGAAAAAATTTTAATAAAGAATATTCTTTAGGAAAATTTAATTAAACAAAATTGAGGTTTCAATTTCTCAATTTTGATAGAGCGTTTCAATTCCCGTAACAAAATATTTCACTCACAATCTAAATTCTCAAAAATCTTTTCTATAGGGAATGTTTAGCAAAGTTCTTCCCAAAGGTTTTTGTTTCCTCGAATTTATCAGAGAATCTTCATTTATAAATTTATTGAGATTTCTTTTATTTTCTTTTGACAATTTCTATTGTTTAACAATAACCTTTTGTGATGCTCTCTAATTTTACTATAAGGTTTTATTTGAAATTTTACACAGAAAGGTAACAATACACAAATATTTTCAATAAAATTTTACCGAGAAGTACAGAAGCTTCAATCAAATTTTCTTCTTCAGGCAATCTTTCTATTTTACAAATTTAACAAAACTTCTACAAAATTAAATATTTACACAGGAAATATTTTCAAATCAACAATAAAACTAAATAAATAGCAAAGAACCTATTTTTTTGTAGTTTGAAGAATTGACAGTTGGAGAAAAGCTTTGCCTGCTGCGTACAATTTCCAAAGCCCTTTTTCCAATATCCACTTTCCAAAGGATGCAAATTATTGAACCAGAAATAATCCTAGATCTTCTTCCATAATTTTAAAATCAAAACCCCAAAAATCACAATTTTTCCAGCAATTCTTTGTTCCTTTTCTTTTCCGTGCAGTGCCTTCTTGCCTTTCCCAGTTCTGATAATATTCTCTCCAAGAAAATCCTCAACAACAATTTGCATTTAATTTTACTAACACACATGGCAAATCAAAAATATCTTCTAACAAACTCATGGATATTTTCTTTTAACAATTATAAAGAATTTATTTTATTTTATTGAATTTAAAATTCAAAAACTAATTTCATTTTCTTTAAACAATTTTTTTTAAATTCTCATTCACACAAAAGAATTTAAACTATTTTAAATCTATTCACTCAATAATAGGAAATTTAATCAATTAATTTATTTATTTAATAAAATAACTTTAATCACAATGATTAAATTATTTTACCAAATACACTAACTTAATTAACTAAATTAAAATAAGAAACTGTTAATTACAATATTTAAAATTAATTAAATAAGCACTAAATTATAAGAACATTCATCTAACATTAAACTCACAAAATAAACCTTGCATAACAAATAACAAGACAAACAAAGGCGTGACAACCAAACATCCCAAACCTAAACTGATGACATAATGTGACTAGGTTTGAGGCTAGACTAGGAAAAACCTCATTACTATCTCCCAATCAATATTACCATTGAGCCTGGACACGCTCAAACCTGTCAAACCAGGTGGAGTCAGTGTCATGTACCTGCAATCCTGCAATCAGACATATATCATACATGTATATAATTCATGATTCAAACACACCGTGAAGAGAAAATTGTGGAAATCACAAGGCACTCACAAGCGAGTGATGCAACTCCGTTCTCCTCACCAATACAATATCACATCGAACTAAAAAAATAAATATCAATTAATCTACCATAAGCATATATAGCAAAAACATCTCAAGTAAACATCTATGCTAATATAAAGCATGTCAGAAATAATCACCACCAAACAATGTATCATCACATCATAAAATAAATCCACCATCACTCTACTTTCAGCGATCAAAAACATCAAAACAAAGTATCAGGGTCTATCAAAGTGAAACATACTGTCAGAAAACATAAGCAAAATGGAGGGGTACTACAAAGAAAGGGGTTTATCAAATTATATACTTATCATTTATAATCTTTTCTATTTAAAAAATTATTTTTTAATTTGTTTATTTAAATTGAGTATTTAAATTAATATTAAATAGTAAGATATTTTTAATTATTTAAATAATAATTATTGTAATATAATGAAAATTTGATATTTATGCTATTTTTTAAATTTAATTTTCTGTTTATTTTGAGATAATGATTTAATATATTTACATAATAGCAAATAATAATTAAGTATAAAGGAGATTCCTTTCATTTTTTTTGGTTTACAAATATTCCTATAAACATAAATCCTACCTTACCTACATATATTCATGCATTATTATTCATGTATTTTATATTATGTATTTATTATGTCTATTCATGCACCCATTATTATATATCCATTATTCACTTTAATTGGACCTTTTCCATGTCTTGTGTCAATCTCATACACATAGGGTCAACCATACATCCATAAATTCATCTCTTGAAATTTTAAAATTAAAATTAAGATTTTAGTTGACTCTCACCAGTTCCTTTCTTGATCATGATCAATTAAATCCATGTTTTGTTAAATTTATTGCTACACCATTGTATTTAAATGCATTCAATTGTATCATTTATTATCATATCTCATTATATTCAAACGCATTAAAGGAGCATGCTAGGAATACTTCCATTGTTATGCTAAACTAAATCTAAATCTATACATTCATCCTAGAGATTTTTGCATAACTAAGACTTGTTGTTCTTTATCCTTTACACATGTTTAATGGGCATTGACTTGAGAGCACATGTCCCCTAACAACATAAGGGAAAGGGGCCCATAGTGGGTAGGGGTCCAATGGTGGGTATAAAAGTAGGCCTAAGTGGGGCCCATGGTAGGTAGACTTGATATCCAAAAAACTTACACTTAATATTCAATTGCAAAACAGTTTTATCCATAAAGTACACAAACTAACAAATCATGTGATGCCACATCAGTGCACCAAGAATACATGATTTAGTGGCCCACTATTGGTCTCACCCTTTTTTTCGGCCTTTTTGGATACCTTGACAAAAAGCATGTTGATGTGGCATCACATTTGATGATGTGGCCTTGAAACCAATTTTTATAAGCAGGGGACTTGCCAAATAAGTTGTACAAATTTGGGAGTGATTTGAAATTTTCACATAAGACTTTGAGAATCCCAAAGTTAGGGTCCCCTCTCCCTTACTTGCAACCCTCCAAAGGTATTTCTAAATGCCACTAGTCTAGATAGCAAAGAAAATAATGGTGTTCAACAAGTGTAATATGAACCAAGACTATGCACTATCTTAAATTATTTTCACAAACATAGGTCACATCTTCATCCATAGAAGTGCTCTAGACTAAAAACTTAACCCCGCACAATATAGACCAAGTATGTAACGTCTGCCACGAAACCCTAGAGAATGTCACACATAACGGAAGTGAACAATTTTTTATTTTTATTTTTCTTAAAAGTGTAATTAAACATGTAAAGTAAAATACACTAACACATACATTCTCTAAGGTACGTGACAACGCTTACTTACAATACCCATTACTAACAAAAGTTACTAAAAACAACTTATATTTATTACTCATGAATTAAAGATCATACATCCAATAACATTAAAATACATCACTTAAGCTATAAAGTACGATAATGATTCAATCACACATTGCATTTATTTAATATTACAATTACAATTCTCATTTCCAAATGAGATAGTTTATACAAAAGTGTTACAATTACAAATTACAAAGGTTCTCCTTGAATACAATTGATGAGTGATACAATTACAAGGTATCCAATTGATACAAATGACATAAGAGAAGTACAAATCCACTGGTATACGTGAGCTTTCCAATCAGGAAGTACCTGCCATCATGAATAAGAACTGGGGACCCAACGGTGTAAGGTACACATTCCACCCAACCAAGTGGTACCCGAAGGCCCACCCCCCATGCTAGGAGATAGTAAAAGAGCTTCCTAGGAAAAACCTGCAACCTCTAGGCACAGGCAATAACAATACTAAACTACACAAGTACAATACTAACAAAATGGTTACAATGCTTCCAGATTATAATGATCAACTACATAATACAAAAAATTGACTTACGGTTGTCATAGGAGGAGTGTCATCGCAAAGTTGCATGGGTTACCCTAGTGAATCTTCCTAGGCTCCGACCCCCATCTTGGATTACCCTGGTGACCTCTTACGAAACCCAGCCCCACATGCAATCCAATGCAGAATCGATTATCTTTCAAAGAGACAAGATAGCGATCTTTCCATTCCAAGCCTTCTTGTCTCATCCTAAGTCTATACTAGCTCTTGAGTCCATGAGCGAGGAACTTACAATAAGTTAAGTGTTTAAACTACCCTTTTCCCCTAACATATTTATTTAGTTTCCATTGATTAAACTAACTCTACATGAGTTACCCTGACACCACTTTGTGTGTCAGCCCCCATGAAGAGCCACTCCCCTATTAACAACCTAAGGATTCAATTCCACTAACATTGGGTAGACAAGGTGCACAAATATCAATTACAAATACTAACTCAATAACAATATACAACACAACCTGTTCATAGAACCAGGTGTCCATACTTAATAAAATGCCACGTGCACTACCTAAGTTATTACAAAAGCTAAACCATCACGAGTTACAACCCCATTACAAAAGAAACACATCTGGTAGTCTTATATAAACAAACAACTCAATTTTCCCAACAACGAGAATGAGAGAAACACAACAACAACAACAAAAAACAATTTAGGAAAATTAATAACTTAACTTTAGGATTTTATAAATCCAATTAACTCAATTACACATCACTTGCAATAACTCAAAGTAAATATAATTACATTTGCAACATTAAGGATTTCTAAAACTAATAGTTTAATTCCATTTTCCTCAATTACACATAATGATAAAAATCAATTTTTTAAAATAATTTATCATTTTATTATAAAATAAATATTTGCAACTATTATAATAAAATAATCTTAAGATAATTATATTTAAATATAAATATATATTAAACATATATTTATAAAATCAATTTAAATTCCCAAATCATTTAAATAAAAACCAATTATTTAAAATATAATATATGTATATTATATATAATATATATTATATATATATATATATTAAATAATAAAAAAGAAATATAATATATATATTATATATATAATATAATAAAAATAAATTTAATAAAAGTAAACCCCAATAAAGCAGGGGACACAGCCTGGGATGCGCCCAGCCTCCCCTGTGGAGGATGCGCTCCCTATGGCAGTGCTTCCCCCATAGTCTTGTGGGGAGCGTTGCTCACAACAACGCACCCTCCATGGGTGTGGATGTGGTGCAGCCACAACACCCCCCCAAAAAAAAAAATATTTTATTTTATTTTATTTTATTTATTTTGTTTCCTGTGTTTTCCCAAAATTCTCCAAATTTTCAATAAAATTTAACTGTAAACTAAAATATGTATGTGCATATTTATATATATATGCAAAATATACCAGAACAATTGTCCAGAAGGACAAATTTTCACAAAAATATTCTACAAAAGGGGATTTACAGTTTTAAACATAGGATTTCAATTTTCAAAGAATTTAACAGAGAATCTCTTTTCCACAATTTTAACTAGGGATCTCCATTCATTCTTACAGAGGTTTTCTAATTTCTTCTATTGTTTTCATTTTGAATTTCCCGTTGTTTTAAATTCATTTCCCTACAGAGGATCTAAGAATTTCTCAATTTTTCTACAAAGATTTTCAAAAATTCACAGCAAGTTTTACAAACATCCATTCAAAATTTCAAAGCAATACCTCTATAAAATCCACAGATCCTCTAATCTTTCAATTTCACAAAATGTAGCAAAGTTCTTTTCCAAATTACAAAACAAATAATTCAAAGCAACAAAAGAACCTATTTTTTTAAAGCTTGTAAGAATGAAAATTGAAGTTGAGCTTCCCTGCAAAATCCAATCTTCTAGAACCTCTTCCAAAATCTCCACTTCCAGGCCAAAATGTCAAATTACAGAGCTAAATCTTCCTTTATTTTAACAACCAAGTTCTCCAAAAATATCCTCTTTTTCCATCAAATCCTACCATTAATTTCCTCAACACTTAGTCAAAATTCAAAAATATCTTTCTCAACCACCATAGTTATTTCATCTTATGCATTCACAATTTATTTTTGCATTTAAATAATTTTTAAAACACAATTTAATTTCAAAATAAATTTAAATCACTTAATCTATGCACTTTACAAATACAATTAAACTATTCGCTTAATAAATTTAATTGATTAATTTATTTACTCAACAAAATAAATTTAATTAAGTAATTTATTTACTTAATAAAATAAGTTTAACCGCAAGGATTTAAATTACTTTACCACATAAATGAAATTGAATTAATTAAATTAAATTAAAGTTTTTTAACAACTTTAATCTAAAATACATAAATAATCATTTAAACCTTTTAATCATTTATTTTCACAAATAACCTTGCAAATAATTAATTATCAAAGTAAACAAGGACAACATGACATTACGACATATCGAACATGAACTGATGACACACTATGACTTGGATTGTGGTTTGACAAGGGAACCTCATTGCTATCCCCCAATCAACAATACCGTTGGGAAAATGGACACAATTAGACCTGTGAAGCCAGGTGGAGACAATGTCTTGTACCTACAATTCTGCAACCAAGATGAATGTTGTGCATGTATAAAAAGAACATAACAGTCACACTGTGAAGAGAAATCGCAGAATCACAGGACGCTTGCAAGCGAGTGATGTAATCTCGTCCCCTTCACCAATATAGTCACATCAAGACTAACAAAATTAAAGCATCATTAATCAACAAATGAGCCTATATCAATATTAACAACTATGCTAATCAAAAGCATAACATAAAACATAAATATCTATATAGTGTATCATCACATCAAAATATAATGCCATTATCGCTCCAATATTAGCGATCATAAAACAGTAACAAGGTATCAAGGTCTATCATAGTAAAGATATTGTCTAACAACATAAACAAATTGGAACATGTAGTAACAACTGGAGGGGCACTACAAAGTATTCAAATCTATCTTCCACTTTTTAATCCCAAGATGTACAAAATTCAATACATCAACAACATTATTCTTCTACTCCAAACCTAAAACTATATTTTTTCATTATCACATTTTATCTTTTCATACTAGAACATTTAATTTTCTAATTTCTTAATATTTATTTTCTTTATTTATCTAAATTGATCTACACATATCTTACTTGTATTAATTAATTAATCAGTGAAAATAATACAGTGTTCTCCATTACAATTATATAAATAAACTTAAAAACCTTTACAACTAAGCTCTTTATAAATCCAACAATCTTAATAATTTTCTAAACAATAACCAAACTTAATATTTTTATTTTACTATTATTATAAAAAATTATTATTTCATCTACAACCCCAACTTATATTAAAACAAGCATTTTCAACACTTTAAATTGTACTTTATAATCTAACTTTTCAATTATTTTATAATTATCAAAGTCCATGCATTGCCATAAAGCATTCCAATATTATACATTATAGAGCGACCTTTAAAATAAAAATATTTATTGTATAATGAAGGAAGGCTCTCATATCTATGGAATGGTTATTAGCAATGTGGTTGCTTAGATTCTAGATTTTATATTTTATCGTTCTAGATTTTATATTTTATCGTACATACTATGTACGTTAAGAATTTCACATGCAAATTTTTGATATGATATAATACTTAGTGGTTATTAATAAATTATTTGATTAATTTTTTTATATTTTAAAATTTTAGTTTTGATTTGTATAATATTTGTTTTTATTTTAGATTTGATTTTGTGCTGTAAAATTGATTTTTATATTTTTAAATTCAAATTTTAAAATCTTGTTCATGTTCTTTTTGTTTACATCAACTTGCATTTTAAAATATTGTATAAAATGAGAAAATCCTATTTTATTTTAACAATTATGAGAACATCATAAAGTTCTTATTTACTAATTGTTACATATTCAAGGAGCATATTTGAGCATTTATTATTACATTAGCATATGCATACTTATCAATAAATAGTCATATCACATGGTTACTTATTGTTTTTTATCTTTATACAAATGTCATTAAATCAACTCGTCTAGGGGTTTGACCAAGGATGAATCGCTCTACCTAGAAAGCTCCTAAAAAGTGTTTTATCAATAGTGCTAGTCACTTTTTGCAAGTCCAAATATCTAAGTGAAGTAATTCTAAATCACAAAAACATAAAAGATTGATTTCACATAAAGAAAAATGATTTCACGAGATCTAGATTGATTCTATAATGCGCTTTCATCTAAAATCGATTTCATGACATGACAACCTAGAGCTTTTAGCATTAGTTGTATAGTTGAGAACAATTTCTGACACATCAAGTCAAAAGTGAGTATGCGCATAAAAATGGGGAACCAAAATGGGGTCAAGAGAGGCCATTTTTTTAAATTAGCAAAACTTAACTTCAATGAGTAATTTGAGATAGTTTCAAATTTTGAAGATGTATTATGAACAAGAATCGTAGTGCTCTAAATCTAATTCGTAAACTATTATTATTTAAAATAATTAATATCAAGAGCATCAAATGTTAAGAGCATACAAAAGTGATTATATTTTATCACTAAAATATAACATAATATCCAATGAGAACCCACCCATTTTTTTTGTTTTATTAATTATTTTCAAAATCAATTAGCGGAAAGATAGCTATGAATGAGTACTACATATTCCATATTTTTAATTGATTTTTTTGTGTTTTTTAAAGTGGATGTATCCTTCAAACTAATTATTACGAGTGGACATCACCTAACTTCCACAAAAATAATCAAAAACAAAAAAAATCGATGTGTATATAGTATGAAGTGTGGGAAAAAAAAAATTCAACTTTAAATAAACAAACTAAAATTTATTTTTAAAAATAGTACATATTTATTTGAAAATATGACATCACTAAAAATTTAAAACTACCTCAATATATTCAAAATATAGAAAATAATTATATGATCATAAAGTGGAGAAGTAAATTTATGTTTTGGTGGTGGTTTTATGATATATGAATCTAATAAGTAGAAATTTTAAACATACTATCTTTTTTGTAAAACAAGAATTTAGGTGTTTGTTTAATCCTTAGACTTTGATTTATTTATTTTGAACTAAATTATAAGAAAAAATTTATTAATTTAAAAGATAACTTATACACATTATAACATATACATGCTTTTAAGAGTTCATACACATTATACTTAAAATGAATTGTTTAATCTTTTTTTGGTTTCTCATTTCTATTTACATATCCTTTTCATTTTTGAACTCCTTTTATTTATTATTGTGTTTTAAATTTTTATATCTTCAAATTGAGAATAAAAACCTTGTTTTATGTAACAACATATAAATATTAATGGATGTCTTACTTATTTTGCTTTGTTTGGGTTGACAACCTTCATCAAAATGGGTTATTTAAGAATTGTATATGAGCGAATGCATCAAAAGTTTGAAGTCATTTTACCTATATAATCTTCTAAGAGAATTTTCCAACATAGACCATAGCCAAGACTTAAATCATATAAGTGAACAATGAATTTTTGGCATGAATTTATGTGTTGCTTCCCTTTGGAATAAAGCCATCAAGGGTTCATTTTGCAAAATGGTTCTTCTTTTGTTCTTTGCAAAGAATTGATACTTCATGTTTCTTTGCTACTGTAACAAGCTTGTGCCTTTAAATGAATAAAATTGGTGTACTACCTTTGTTCACCTTTTTTCACTTTGTGTATTTGATTTACCTTTGCATGTGATTGAGTGTTTTACCATTTCTAGTTCTTGTATGTTGTGTTAAGCTTGTCTACATAGCTAACTATGGACATTTTCATCTATCTCAACATCTTGTTAACTCTAACCTCTATACATGTCTTAAAAAGTGATATGATAGATCATTGTGTAACCCCTTTTGGAAATTTGGTTGATTAATTGTGCAAAATAAGCAAGAAGAATCACTCTAATTTAGGTGCATCACCATCCCTTTGTTTTATGCATTCCTTCTTCCCTTTTCCCTAGCGATGAGTAGAACAGGATTAGTTTTATGCTAATACATTGTTGGGTTGGTTCAACACTCTTGCATCTAGGTTAGAAAGGAAGCCAACCTTCTCCAAATATTTGACCTCATTTGCAACGTCCCACACCTTGAAGTTAATTCCATTGTAGATCATTATTACACTTTATATTTTCATACTTCAACATTTAATTTCTTAATTTCTTAATATTTATTTTCTTTAATTTATCTAAATTAATCTACACATATCTCACAAATATTAATTAATCTACACATATCCTACTCATATTAATTAATTAAAATAATGTGTAAAGTATTACCATTACAATTATATAAATAAACTTAAAAACCTTTACAACTAAGCTCTTTATTAGTCCAACAATCTTAATAATTTTCTAAACAATAACCAAACTTAATGTTTTTATTTTACTACATTATAAAAAAGTATTATTTCATTTGCAACCCCAACTTATATTAAAACAAGCATTATCAACGTTTTAAATCGTACATTGCATTAAAATCAAAATGTTTATTGTATAATGAAAGTAAGGCTCCTATTTCGATGGGTCCCACGTTCACCACCTCAGAACGACCATGCAACTCCGTCCTTAGTTTGTACGTTATAAGAATTTCACATGCAATTTTTTTTGTCTTTTTAGATTTATTTTAATTGGGTTATTTTTATATAATAGTTAGTGGTTATTAATAAATTGTTTGATGTTTTTAATATTTTTTTATATTTTAAAATTTTAGTTTTGATTTGTATATATATTTTTTACTTTAGATTTGATTTTGTGAATTTGAAATTTGAAATTTAAAATTTAGTACATGTTTTCTTTGTTTAATTAATCATTCTTGTTAATTTAAATATAAAATATATTAATTTGTATTTTATAATATTGTATAAAATGAAGAAATCTTGTTTTATTTTAAAAGATTATAAGAACATCATAAAGTTTTCATTCACTAATTATTACATGTTCAAAGAGCATATTTGAACATTCATTATTACATTAGCATGTGCATACTTATCAACAAATAGACATATCACATGGTTACTTATTGTTTTATATCTTTATAAAAATTTCATTAAATCAACTCATTTAGGGGTTTGACCAAGGATGAATTTATCTACCTAAAAAGCTCTTCAAAAGTCCTTATCAATAGTGCTAGTCACTTTTTGCATGTTCAAATATCTAAGTGAAGTAATTCTAAATCAGAAAAACATAAAAGATTGATTTCACATAAAGAAAGATGATTTCATGAGATCTAGATCAATTCTATGATGCACTTTCATCTAAAATCGATTTCAGGACATAACAATGACCTAGAGATTTTAGCATTAGTTTTATAGTTTGAGAGCAATTTCTCTAACACATCAAGTCAAAAGCGAGTATGCACATAAAAATGGGGAATCAAAATGAGGTGAACAGTGACCATTTTTTTTTTAAATTAGCAAAAATTAACTTCAATGAGTAATTTGAGATAGTTACTTTCAAAATTTGAAGATGTATTATGAACAAAGAATGGTAGTGCTCTAAATCTAATTCATAAAGTACTATTTTTTAAAAATAATTAATATCAAGAATGTCAAGTGTTTTGATTATATGGGAAAAATAGGTTTTGAAGGGACCCAAAACCCTTTACAACTAAACAAACAAAATGTTGCTTAAAGATAAAAACATTGAACCATCAGTAGCAGTTAGCAACAAAACAACAGTAAAAAAAGGAGACCTAGAAGCAAAGAAAAACAACAAAACAAAACATAGAAAGGGACACTGTTTCATGTTCTTTAAAGTGTTAGCCACCTCAAGTTCCTAGTTCTGATGCAGTTTGACCATGTCCATCAGTTCTTTCTTCTCCTCCTCAAAGGATTTCCTCAAGTTACCCTTCCCTCTAGTAGTAGGGCCTTTAACTTTATCCTTACCAACCTTTTTCCCTTTACCCTTTGAAACCTAGTCCTTCTCCATCAGCTCAGCAAAGTAAAATTGATCCTCTCTTAGCTCACTTATCTTACAAAACAGAACCTTCAAGGATTCAACACTATTCTTAACTAAAATGTGGCTTACATGCAGTAGCTTTTTGATGTCTATGTTGGTGTCCATAATCTTAGCCTCCATTTCAGAGATATGTTGCTCACACAACCTGACTTGAAGTTAGTAAAAGAACACTCTAAGTCCACAATTCTATCAATAAAAATATTTGAGGAAGAACCCTTCGGCATATTTTGCACATTCTCTTTTAGGCCCCTGATCTTGATATTCACCTTGTTGAATTCCTGTAGAATCCACTTCGCCAGCTTGAAAGTACCAGTAGCCCCTACACAAGCTATGTCAAGGAGCTCGAATATTGAAGTGGTCTCATCGTTAAGGTATGAGAAATCCTCAAAAAATGGTTTTACCTTAAGAGGCTCTGGCTTGTCAGGCCTCAAATTAACCCTATCCTCCTCATGCATAGACTTCCCACTAGAGAACTCCACACTTGGCATCTTTCGAACTAGGGAGCCATCAATTTCAACAGTCTTCTCTTCAGCACCCTTCTCCTTACAATGGTCCATGGTACCCTTCAAAACATCATTTAGCACCTAATTTTTCAACTTAGCAATATGCTTGGAATCCCTTCTAGGCCTTTCCTTGGCACCCTTGACCATGACATTATCCTGCAAACCATCCTTACCACCCACCACAACATAATCCTGCCCATTAAACACAACATTATCCTTAGACTTGGAACCCCCAGAAACGGCATATGTATTGTTGCCAGGACTGGGACTCCAACTCTTGAAGAATAATCTTGTTGGTAGCACATTTCCCCTTAGGGATCCCCTTCTTCCTCTTCTTAGAAGGGGCAGCCACAAGGGAAGAAGATCCATCCTCGCCCTCCTCATTCCATTCCTCTTCCCCAACAGCACTAGTATCTAAACCAGTCGAGAGGGAAGCATCACTGATAACCTTTTTATTTCCCTTAATTGTTTTAGCAAGGATGAGGGCCCTCACATGCTCCATTATGAGTAGAATGAGGCCCTCATGTAGAACTGACACCCTCCTATTTTTCAAATGAGCATACACCGACCCCTCTAATGAAGATAAGAGAAAGAAAGGAAATGAAATAAAAAGCCCACTCATAGCTATAATGATGCTTAGATCTTGTGAGGAAACTCGTGTCACTCATATCTATCGAGAGGGAAATTCATTAGCGGATTTATTTGCTAAATAGGTTGTTAGAATTAATGATTTTAAGGCATGGGAGGAGTACTCCCTCCTTCTCGAGGATGCTAAGGTGTTATCGTGAAATGAGGGATACAAGTGGCCTCATTTGCTGGATTGATATTACCATAAATGTACATGCGTTATAGTCGCATGCTTTGTGGGTATTCCTTTGCTTGTTGGCTCTCAATCAACCATCTCTATTCGAGGGTTTCTGCTTATGGTGATTGTATATGGGAGAATGCATCAAGAGTTTGAAGTCATTTTACCTATATAATCTTCTAGGAGAATTTGACAACATAGATCATAGCTAATACTTAAATCATATGAGTGAAAAATGAATTTTTAGCATGAATTTCTTTGTTGCTTCCTTTTGGAATAAAGTCACCAAGGGTTCATTTTGCAAAAATTGTATTCTTTTGTTCTTTGCAAAGACTAGATACTTCATGTTTCTTTGTTATTGTAACAAGCTTGTGCCTTTGAATGAATAAAATTATTCTACTACATTTGTTCACCTTTTTCACTTTTTGTATTTTCTTTACATATGTGTGTGATTGAATGTTTTTCCATTTCTAATTCATGTATGTTGTGTTAAGCTTGTTTAAATAGTTGACTATGGATATTTTCTTCCCTCTCAACATCTTGTAAACTCTAACCTCTATACATGTCTTAAGAAATGTTATGATAAAACATTGTGTAACCCCTTCTAGAAATTTGGTTGATTTACTGTGCAAAATAAGCAAGAAGAATCACTTTTAGGTGCATCAACATTCATTTGTTTTATGCAATCCTTCTTCCCTTTTCCTTGGTGATGAGTAGAATAGGATTAGTTGCAGGTTTAGGCATTTTTGGGTTGGTCCAACACTCTTGCATCTAGGTTAGAAAGGAAGCCAAAAAATTTTGAAGATCTGACCTCATTTGGAAGGCCCCACACCTTGAGGTTAGTTCCATCATGTCATTGGAATATTGGACCTATCTCTAGTAGGGTGTAATTTCATGTGACAATATTTTTTGGCATGCTTGGTGGCACCAGTTTGATGGAATTTATTTTATCTTACTAAAAAAGTGGTGTTGCTCTCAATATATTCAACAAGGTATTTTACGACTCTGTAATCAATTTTGGGTGACTTTTCTAGTATGTACCCAATTCCTCTAGTTGAGCATACCTTTGCTCTTGTCTTAAAAGAATTACAAAGTTTCTAGCTCTCATTATACTTAGATATGTCAAGATGTAATGGACAACACATGTTTGCTCCTCCTGATCTATAATTAGAGGTTTACAAAAAAACTTACAAATTAATCCTAATTACAATTTCTTCCCGATCGCAACAGGAATGTGTGACTATGTTGTTTAACTGTTGAAATTACAAAATAAGTAATTAGAAATTCAAATACTAAATTTAAACTTGAGACAAAATTAGATAGAAGAAAGGAGAATAATAAGATAGGAGACAGAAGGATCACACGCAGGTTGATAACAGAGTTCGCTCAATATGAGCTATGTCTCCGGGTCTGCTTCTCAACATTGGACCGCTTTCATTAATATTTCCAAGCAAAAAATGCCTTGTTACAATATACAAGCTCCAAACCTGCATAATACTCTCCTCACAGTCTCTTTCAACACTTGAAGACAATTCAAATGTCTTCGTGTTTACAAAAATCTCCTTTGAAAAAATTATCTCCTTAAACTCTCACAATTGCAATAATTCTCCCATAATACAATTATTCTCCAAGAGAATTTTCAATGTCTTCACTCCATTACAAAACTCCTAACTCTCACCCCTTTTATACATAAAAATTTCCCAATATGGTTTACAACCATATGATTACAAAAATCAGCCCATATCACCCATAACAAGTAAAAATCACCTAAAATTTTCCCTTATTTACATGGATAAATCTACATATCCCGTACAATATTATTCAATTTCTGTAAGCCCTTTGATAATATTTTAAAAATATATCCTAAATATTCCCCTATCTCCTATTTTGAATTTAACAATCTTTAATATAGGGCTTATATTAACCCGAGCCCTTAAAAATCCTTTTAAAAATCCCAATAAAATCTTTCAATATGTCTTAAATATATAATTTAAGCCCTTTATAGTTTTATTTTCTCGAGCTATACAAAGCTTTAAAATAGGGGTTTATGTTATTTTTAGTATTTTAGTTTTAACCTTTTAAATAGGGAAGTTAACTTAAAACTAGGGGTTATGAACATTAATAAGCGGTTTTAATTTTAAAATATGAGTTTACGGATTTCTTTTCCTCTCCTTGTTTTATGGGCAAGGAAAGAGGATTTTAAGGGATAAAATCCCACCAAATCCTCCTTGAAATCATAAAAATCTTTTAATTTTTAAACCATACGTGTTTTTTTTTAACAATATGGTTTAATCCATATTTATGCAACCTTTTTCCAATAATGGCCTGCCACATGGAGAGGTGAGATGACGCTGAGTGTCAAGGGCTGATTGGCCGTTGTGCTGACTGGACTGATGACGAGGCATTGACTGGTCAACATATGTTGCCAACTTTGACCACTTGTATCTTGTGCAAATGGACTTCATTTTTGACGAAACGAGTTGCGTTAGAAAGCTCTTAGCGAGCTCTTCGCGATGACACCCCATTTGACCACCTTTGACGACTTCAAATTTTTTCCCTTTTTCTAAGCCCTCTTATTTGTTGGTTGACCAAAACTTTGATTGCTCGCAACTTTTGCATACAAAATCCTTTTGATCTCGTTCGAGTTGCGTCAGGTTCGTTTCAGTGGGCTCTACACAATGACGCTAGTTCTGAGAGATTTTGAGACTATGAAAATTTCAAGTTCTTCTGGATCCTCCTGGATCATTCCTCCCCATTGAGAAGCTTTTAGACCTCCAAAAGGTCTATTTATGTACAAATTGAGCTAGGGAAATGTTGCCCTACTTGCCCAATATCATTTTTCCTTTCTTTCTGGAACATGTACATCTGACTCATCATAACAACAATCAAAACTGCATTGATATTGTTAAGTACATTAGCCATATACACATCCACATTTAGTGTTACCACTTCCAACCATACACTGCTGAAAAGTAGAAGGTTGAATAACAAAACTGAACTTGTAGACGAGAAAAATAATGTACCAACATCAAACTTGCCTTTCGTAACTGGAAAAACCTTAGAATCAGATATGATTTTATGCAATGACACTTCTTGTGGAACAAACATAAGTGCCAAATTATTGCTTGCATTAACTACCCTTTTCAAATGTCTCATTGTCACAAAAGACTTATCAGTCTTAATTGGATGAGAATGCACAATGTATTCAATTCCTTCCTTAAACAAGTGATATTGATTATGTTCCCTGAAGAAGATTGATTTTCTATCATATAAGTATGGGCTACCCAACACAATTCCACACATATCAAGTGGAACCACATCAAATTCAACCTCATCTATAAACTTGGATGTTATTGCAAATCTTAAATTGCATTGCTTAGTTACTCGCAATTTGTTATCATTGCACACCCAACCTAATGGATAAGGTTTCTTATGTGGCTTTATTTTCAATCCCAACTGCTTAACAACTTCTTCTAAAATTAGATTAACTTGAGACCCACTATCTATCAATGTATCAATCTTAGTGTTCTTAGAAATCACCCTTATATGAAACAATTCACATCTTTTGCTATCTTCAAGAACAACATGACCTTTAGAAGTAGAAGCACATGAAACATCAGTGGCAGAACCATTACCAACAAAAGCTTTACCTTTCAAACCCACAATTGAAATCTTTGATTCATCACTAGATTCCATACCAAGGTCTTGCATGTAGTTGTGGACTTCTGCTTACCCTTTCGATCCTTGAACCACTTAGGCTTCTGATCAGGATGCAATTTCCAACACTTGGCATCTTTGTTCCCTTGCTTCTTACAGTGTAAGCAATAAGGCTTCTCGTCCTCCTTCTTTATAGTAGCAATTCGCTATGATTTCTCTTTCCCTTTCTTGCTTCCTTTTTGCTTACTAGATTTCGTCAACAAATTTCCATGGCTATTCCTTGAGATTTTTTCCAAATGGATAGCTTGCACACTAACTTCATCAAGGTTAGTTGGATTAAACATAAGTATGGTATGTTTCAAATTCTCATGTAATCCACCTATGTACTTTAACAAAGTTTCTTGTGTGTACAACGGAATACCAACATTATAGCTCTTTTCCTAAACTCATGTGTATAATCCTGTACACTTTGTCCTTTCTCTTGCTTTAATGATTTCCAATTCATTACTGCTTTTTGCATATGACCTAATGGATAGAACTATTTCTTTAATGCAGTTGTAAACTCAAACCAAGAAGAAATCATTTTCCCATAACGACTTAGATCCTCATGTGTTCTACTCTCCCACCAAATTAAAGTTGTGCCTCCTAGGCGAAGAGTAGCTAATTGGATTTTTTGAGAATCCTTGGTAAATTTTTGAACCCTACAATAGACTTCAATTTGCTTAATCCAATTATCTAGTTTATCTGCATCTAGTTCTCCATTATAGATTTGCAAATCAAATTTAACATCTAGTTTTAACAAAGGTGCATTAGCTTGCATAGGCTGTTTCTTTTTAGAAGCATTAGATGAAGAAGAAGAAGAAGAGGATAAAGAAGATGAAGAGGACAGGGATGGAGGTACAGGAGGGTCACCACCACCTCCTACTCCTTTACCTTTGTCTTCTTGCAATGAGGATTTAGCTTCCTCCCTCTTTCTAGCCTTACGTTCCTTTTTCCTTAGTCGTTCTTGTCTCTCTTGAAAAATAACTTCCACCATTGACTTCATTTCTAGGAAAGCTTTTCGAAATCCCCTCTCATCAAGTTTTGGAACTTCATGTTCAGTTACCATCTTTGACATCTTCAATGGAAAGGTCCTTCATTTCCTAATCTATGGATTGAACTCTTCCAGTGCACCTTCTCCTTGTTTCAACTTCAACTTGGTTAACATTCACTTTGCAATTTCCTACAAAACGGGCTCTGATACCAACTTTATCTGTAATTAGAGGTTTACAAAAAAACTTGCAAATGAATCCTAATTACAATTTCTTCCTGATCACAATAGGAATGCATGACTATGTTGTTTAACTGTTGAAATTACAAAATAAGTAATTAGAAATTCAAATACTGAATTTTAACTCAAGACAAAATTAGACAGAAGAGAGGAGAATAATAAGATAGGAGACAGAAGAATCACACGTAGGTTGATAACGGAGTTCGCTCAATATGAGCTACATCTTCGGGTCTGCTTCTCAAAATTGGACCACTTTCATTAATATTGTAATTATAATCTAATCTTATCAGATTTAATCCTATATGAACCTATGGAAATTCTAAGCTTGAAATTATGTTCTTAATTCTAAGTCAAATTTATTTTTTATGTGTCAAATGTGTTGATTGCAGAACATTTATCGATTTCAATATGCTGCAAGTAAGGGAATGAAGTCCCATAAATATGAGGGAGACACACCTCAAGGAGAGACGCGTCTCATGAGAGGACATGTCTCCACAAAGTGAAGACATGTCCACTCATGGGACGTGTCCCTTGAGCGTGCAGGCTACATAACAACTGAAGCCATTCGTTGTTAACAAAAACTAATATGAGAGTTTTCAACAATCATGAATTCGATTTAACCATTTTCCAAATTTTGATCATCTTCAGAAATTCAAAATCTTATTTGATGAATTTATAGTTTAAGAGCAGTTTGGTTAAATATAAATGATGATGATGCATGAATGCAATCATCATTTATATCTGACCGAAGCTATCTTAAATCAACACTCCCTCTTAGCTAGGGAAGATATTCCAAATCAAATAAGTGGAGATATCACCTACACACGTGATATCAAGATATGAAATGTTTTCATAAGATTGTCAAGTCACATGACATTCTTCATAATCACATCTTCATTATGGTATGTGCACTGACATCAATTCACATGATGTCTACCATAATAATTCATGGCATATCCACATATGTATGTAGTTATCCACCATGATTATCTCTTAAGGATCACAATGATCTTCGAATGACATCAATTCCATGATATCCATCAAACTGTTCAAGAGATAATATCATGAAATGTCCACAGATATCAAGTCACATGATATCTATCATGATAGTTCAACTCAACATTGTAGAGTCGTCACTTTACAATGTTACATACAAGTGTTCATTATTAGAAAGATCGTCACCTTTCAATAATGTACACAAGGGGAGTGAGCCCATAAGGTCATGGAGTCACACACATGACAAAAGAGTTTACACATTAAACATCATTTAAATATATTAGTACAACTTCTAAAAAATTTGAATTTCAAACATAATATCAAATTACATTTCAATCATACCAAGCTTCTTCTTGAAGTGTTCAACCTTGATTCGGGAGAGAGGTTTGGTGAGAATGTATGTTGTTTGATCATTTGTACTAATATACTCCAACTGGATCACATTCTTTTCTACCATGTCTCTTACATAATGGTAGGGGATCTCAATGTGCTTAGATCTATCATGGAATACTGGATTTACAAAGAGTTTGATGCAACTCTGATTATCACAATGAATGATAGTAGGATTCAAGGGCTCAACAAAGAGTCCCACAAGCAATTTCTAAAGCCATAATGCTTCTCTTTCCCCCATAGAGGCTGCAATGTATTCATCTTTTGTCGAGCTTTGAGCTACGGAAGACTATTTTCTGTAGATCCAAGAAATCATAGCCGATCCCAAAATGAAGCAACATCCTGATGTAATTTTTTGATCGGTTACACTTCCAGCCCAATATGAATCAGAGAACCCATGTAGATCTAGTTGATTATTTTTGTAAAGAAGACCATATCCAATAGTTCCTTGAAGATATCTCAATATATGTTTCATAGCCATAAGGTGAATTTCCTTTGGCTCACACATGAACTGGCTTAGAGCATTCACTGCATAGCAAATATCAGGTCTGGTGTTAACTAGGTACATCAGTGATCCAATCATTTGTCTATATAGAGTAGTATCAGTACACTTAGATTTTGTTGCTGCTTCTTTTAGTTTGTGAAGGTTGGTTTCCATAGGTGTAGACATGGGTCTACAATCCAACATTCCAAATCTCTTCAGAATATCAATAGTATACTTCCCTTGGTTTAGTATGATGCCATCTAATTTTTGCCATACTTCTAAACCTAGAAAGTAGTGTAAGATGCCCAAGTATTTCATGTCAAACTCTGAAGTTAGATCCTTCTTTCCTTGAGCAATGAGATGATCTTCTCCTATTATCAACAGGTCATCAACATATAAAATAATTATTAACATATCACTTTTGATTACCTTAAAGTAAATATTTGGGTATGTATCATTCTTGGAGAATCCTAGTCCCAAGAGGTAGCTATCAATTCTTTCATACCAGGCCCTAGGTGCATGTTTAAGTCCATAGAGTGCTTTCTTTAGTCTGCATACAACCTTCAGGCTATTCTAGATAGACTTCCTCTTCAATGGTTCCATTTAGAAAGGCAGTTTTCACATCCATTTGATGAATCTTCTAGCCTTTAGCTGCTGCAATGGCTATCACTACTCTCACAAATGTGTAACGGGCAACAGGTGCTAATGTTTCTTCATAATCAATTCCTTCCTTCTGTGAAAAACCTCTTGCCACAAAACGTGCCTTATGTTTTTCTATACTACCATCAGCAACATGTTTGATTTTGAAGAGCTATTTAGAAGTGACAACAGATTTCTCTTTTGGTCTAGGCACAATATCCCATACATCATTCTTTAGAATGGACTGATACTCTTCTGTCATACCGTCCTTCCATACTTGATGTCTGAAGGATTCTAAAACACTGGTGGGTTCTGAATTTATGATGTCATTCATTAGAGCAACATAGCTTGAGAATCGTTTGGGTCTTTTACTCTCCCTAAATGTTCCTTTGGGTGTTGCGTGATTCTCAGCTTCTTTGATCATCTTTCTAGCCCAAAGTGGCCTCTTCTTGTTGTTGTCATTTTCATTCTCATCTGAAGTAGATTGAAGTTCATTTGGAATTTCCTCAGGATACTCCCTCTGAATCTCAGGAGTAGGTTCCACTTCTAATACCCTAGGGGAATAATTTTCTATCTCACTAGAACTTCTTGCCCTTTTGAACGCAATGTCTTCTTCAAAGATGACATCTCTGCTCAATTCAATTTGATTCTGCCCAGGTATGAATATCATGTAGGCCTTGGAGGTTTCACTATATCCCATAAATATCCCTTTCTTTCCGGAAGGTTCTAGTTTGAATCTCTTTTCCTTGGGCACATGAATATAGATGGGGCAACCAAAAATCCTAAAGTGACTAATATCAAGTTTTAGACCAGTAAATGCTTCTTCAAGAGTTTTGTTATCTAGGTGAGAATGAGGACATCTATTTTGGATGAAGACAACAATTCTAGAGGCTTCCGCCCAGAATGAGGTTTCAATGTTCTGGTCAAGCAACATTGCTTTTGCAGCTTCTACAATGGTTCTATTTTTGCTTTCAGAAACCCCATTTTGTTGAGGGTTGTAGGCTACTGTAAACTCCCTCTTAATCCCAGTATTCATGAGGAATTCCTTAAATATTTCTGAGGTGTATTCTTTCCCATTGTATGTCCTTAAGATTTTTATTTTCTTCCCAGAGAAGTTTTCAGTAAGAGCTTTGAACTCCTTGAACCTTTTAAGAATTTCTATTGACTCTTTACACTTAAGAAAGTAAATCCAGGTCTTCCTAGAGAAGTCATCTATAAATACATAGTATAGGAAGCCTGCCTTGGAGGGTATAGACATGGGTCCACATAAATCAGAGTGAACCAATTCTAATACATTTTGGGTTTTGCTCAAGCTAGTGTGAAAGGATCCCTTTGTATTCTTACCTAGGGCACAACCTTTACAAGTTCCTTCATGAATAGGTTTTAACTTAGGTAATCCTGTTACAAGTTTTTCCAAGGAAGGTAGGGCACGGAAATGAAGGTGTCCTAATCTTCTATGCCAAATTTCATTTGAATCAAAAGTATCAAGGGTTAGGGCTTGCTTGACTTCAGTGCATAGTTTATACAGATAACCTTGTCTTACACCTATGTTTAGAGCTTTCTTTATAGTTGAGTTCTTAGGCCATGCCAGAACTTTCCCATCCATAAAGGTAACCCTATATCCATTGTCTTCAAGATCAGAGATGGATATTAGATTCCTCTTTATTCCAGGTACGAATAAAACTCCAGTGAGTTGAAGGGAGAGACCAGATTTCAATGTGATGGAATAAGTTCCAACCCCTTTTACTTGATGTGTAGAAGCATCCCCAATTGTTACTTCTTCATCAAAATCTCCAGTCATAGTATCTAAGTTTTCTCTAAACCCTGTGATGTGCCTCAAAGAACCACTATCAATCACCCAGTTGTTGATATTGTTAGATACTTGACTTGATAAGGCTGAATAGAATACAAATTTCTCAAAATCATGGTCTGAATTTTGGTTTCCTACTTTAGCAAATGATGCTTGTTTTGGTCTGTCAGGGCACTTCATTGCATAGTGCCCATATTGATCACATCTAAAACATTGTACTTGAGAGATGTCTTTCTTCCTTTTGAATGATCCTTTTCCATGGAAATTTCTCTTTCTCTTAGATGATCCTTTCCCGTAAGAGTTTTTCTTACCCTTTTTATTAGATGATGTGTTGAGCACTTGAATGTCCTCATCTATAGATTTTTGTTTGTTTTCTTTTGTTGAGAGTCTTGTTTCCTCTTGAAGGCAGTATGTTCTTAGCCTATCAAAGTTGGGGAGTTCAAATCTTGCACTTATTCCTTGAACAAATGGCTCCCATGAGTTTGGTAGGCCTCCTAGTGCAATTAGTGTTAACTTTTTGCTATCAATTTGATATCCAATTGTAGATAATTGATCCCTTAGTTCAATGATCCTCATGAAGTATGCATTAATAGTTTCTCCTTTGTTTATTTGGACATTGTTGATTTGTCTCTTTAATGCAAGATTCCTACTAGTGTTGTTTATCTCATTGGTGATCTCAAGGGATTTGAACATTAGATATGCAATTTCATGTTTTGCTAGAATAGGTACTATGTGGTCCCTAACTACATCTACTAATATTTTCATGGCCTTTTCATTATTCTCAATCCATTGATTTTTCTCAGGATCATTCTCTGGTTCCCTCTTGTTTTCTCTCACAAATGAGTCTGACTTATTTTCTTTAAGAATCATCATGATTTTGAATTTCCATGAGGTGAAGTTGTTTGCTTCCTCAAGACGATCTTCAAATCTGATCACACTTGAAATTATGAAGAATGAGATGTGAATTCGATTTTTTAAAAAAATACAAATTTTTTCTAAGAAATCTGATATCTAGATTTTATTTGGATTCACACAACGTGGCTCTAATACCATGTAATTGTAATCTAATCTTATCAGATTTAATCCTATATGAACCTATGGAAATTCTAAGCTTGAAATTATGTTCTCAATTCTAAGTCAAATTTATTTGTTATGTGTCAAATGTGTTAATTGTAGAACATTTATCGATTTCAATATGCTGCAAGTAAGGGAATGAGTCCCATAAATATGAGGGAGACACGCCTCAAGGAGAGACGTGTCTCATGAGAGGACATGTCTCCACAAAGTGAAGACACGTCCACTCATGGGACGTTTCTCTTGAGCGTGCGGGCTACATAACAACTGAAGCCATTTGTTAACAAAAACTAATATGAGAGTTTTCAACAATCATGAATTCGATTTAACCATTTTCCAAATTTTTGATCATCTTCAGAAATTTGAAATCTTATTTGATGAATTTATATTTTAAGAGCAGTTTGGTTAAATATAAATGATGATGATGCATGAATGCAATCATCATTTATATCTAACCGAAGCTATCTTAAATCAACAAATATTGCCAAGCAAAAAATGCCTTGTTACAATATACAAGCTCCAAACCTGCATAAAACTCTCCTCATAGTCTCTTTCAACACTTGAAGACAATTCAGACGCCTTCGTGTTTACAAAAATCTCCTCTAAAAGAATTCTCTCTCCTCAAACTCTCACAATTACAATAATTCTCCCATAATACAATTATTCTCCAAGAGAATTTTCAATATCTTCACTCCATTACAAAACTCCTAACTCTCACCCCTTTTATACATAAAAATTTCCCAATATGGTTTACAACCATATGATTACAAAAATCTGCCCATATCACCCATTACAAGTAAAAATCACTTACAATTTTCCCTTATTTACATGGATAAATCTACATATCCCATACAATATTATTCAATTTTTGTAAGCCCTTTGATAATATTTTAAAAATATATCCTAAATATTCCCCTATCTCCTATTTTGAATTTCACAATCTTTAATATAGGGCTTATATTAACCGGGCCCTTAAAACCCCCTTTAAAAATCCCAAAAAAATCTTTCATTATGTCTTAAATATATAATTTTAAAATATGAGTTTACGGATTTTTTTTCCTCTCCTTGTTTTATGGGCAAGGCAAGAGGATTTTAAGGGATAAAATCCCACCAAATCCTCCTTGAAATCATAAAAATATTTTAATTTTTAAACCATACGTGTTTTTTTTAACAATATGGTTTAATCCATATTTATGCCACCTTTTCCAATAATGGTCTGCCATGTGGAGAGGTGAGATGATGCCAAGTGTCAAGGGCTGATTGGACATTGTGTTGACTGGACTGATGACAAGGTGTTGACTGGTCAACATATGTTGCCAACTTTGACTGCTTGTATCTTGTGCAAATGGACTTTGTTTTTTACGAAACGAGTTGTGTCAGAAAGCTCTCAGCGAGCTCTTCACAATGACACCCCATTTGACCACCTTTGACAACTTCAAATTTTTTCCCTTTTTCTGAGCCCTTTGATTTGTCAGTTGACCAGAACTTTGACTGCTCGCAACTTTTGCATATGGACTCATTTTGAGCCCGTTTGAGTTGCATCGGGTTCGTGTCGACGGGTTCTACACAATGACACTAGTTCTGAGAGATTTTGAGACTGTGAAAATTTCAGGTTCTTCTAGATCCTCCTAGATCACCTCCATTTTATGAAAATGCAATTTTTTCACCTCCCTACCAACAATTTCAAGTTAGGAATGTTGTTTTTTCTTCACATAGTCCTGATACAACAAATTACCGATACTTTCCAAGAACTTTCCTCCCACTCACCCTGCTTAGCCTTCTTGGAAATCTACACATTCTTATCAACAACCCCAAGAGACTCATTTAGTTCCCAATCAACATATTCATCTTCCTACTCAACCACATAATATGAACAACTTGGAAAACATGAGCATCAAAAAAATATTATCAAATTTCTAAACATGATTAAGGGCCATTAACATGGAGCAAGAGTATATATTTCATAGCAAGTGCTTATCCTTCAAACTCAAATTCATCAAAAAGAGATGGAAGATCGGTGGAGATATGAGCAACAAATGGAGGTTCAAAGAATGAAGCATGAGGATCACCTTGAAAAATAGATTATTTCTAAGGAAGAGCAAATGAAACTATTTGTTTCCCAAGCACAAAGGCAAGAAACCCAATCAACGTCTTATAAATATACCTAGTTTCAAACAAAATTCTCTTACAACCATAGATATGTTAAATAGGCGCAAGAAAACTAAGAGGGGGGGTGAATCAATTGTCACACAAATCTAAACTCAAAACTTTATCACTTATCAAATTTTCAACCACACTATTTTGTTATTAAATATAAGCATGAAACATAGATAACAGAAAGTAAATCAACACAATGAACACCAAATTTTTACATGGAAAACCCAATAAATAAGAAACCACAATGAGGGTTAACTCACAATATAGATTATAAATTGAATACAAAGGCTCACTTCCAAGGGTTCACTACCTGAAAGAGGACTCACTAACCAAGTACAAAGACTCACTGCCTACAAAGGACTCATTGTCCAATAGGGAGGCTCACTGCCTACAGATACAAAAGAGAACAAAAGATCCACCACAACAATTAAAGCACATTTGTAGCATTACAAAAACCTTCAGTTCACTGCCTTCAGCACACTTTTAAACTGCTCTCACAACTCACTCATACACACTTCTGCTCTTATGATTTGTGGCACACTTTCGTCACTTTGTATCACACTGTCATACAATTCTTCACAACTCACCTTGCTTTTATACCATTCACAACCTTAGAAACATTTACCAAGGTTAGCCACAATACATCATTTCATAAATTCAAAATAGGTCAGAAACTCTAAATTCCCGCAGTGGAAAGGAATAAGAGTGAACCAATAAAAGCACAAAAATAATATTTTTGAATCTTCTACACGCTTCCTCAATTTAAATTTTATTCTTCAAATGAAATGTAAGCACTAGGTCGGCCAAACCTAATGAAAACAAAAATTATCAATGATCCACACACTTCCCAATACGAAGATGACACGCAGACAACACAAAACCCTTTATTATGCATGAGAATACATCTCAGAGTCTTCCAAATACATTTGTGGCAAAAATAACAAGCTTCAAACACTGAACACTTTCACCAGTTTGTCTGATCTATGCAGACACACACAGAAATACTAAAACATGATTTTATGATTACCAAACACCAAACCTCTTCGCCAGAGCATAGGAAATACCTTCACAAGACATCTCCCAAATCTGCATGATCTGAAACAAAACAAGGGAGAAATGCAAAGCAAACATATTTCTCCCAGTCCATAGAACACTGACACTGCCGGTAGAACACATATATCGGTGGACACAACTTTCACGTACCATCTCACTAGAAACTGAAACTCAAACTATATCATCATTGGATCATTATCAACATGCCTTCAAATCCACACAGGCATAGGATCAACATAGGAGAAATGTAGAGCACATACCGAAGCACTCACTAAACACTCCAACACTCTAACTTCTTTTCTTCATTAGTTTTCTCAAAATTACTTGGAAACTCATCAAAGCAACATATTTTCAATGCCATAAAGATGGCTCCATGTACTCACAGCATCTCAACATCTCAACCATACATGTACAATCTGTAATATACTGAATAGTGTTGACATCAATGACAACACCACCAAACTAGCCCATATCTGCAACAAGATCAACCTATGAAGGAGGTAGTTTCTAAGTTCAAAATTCTAAGTTTCAAGCAAAATAAGCCTCTTGAATCTTCAAGTAAGTATCCTAAGTTCAAGGTTCCAAGTTTTAGAGGTACTCTTCCATTACAAGAACATGTATCTATGTGAACTCAAACTATTGTTCCTCAAGGACAACCCTCTCAAAAGCCTATATTCCCTCAAGAGGCTTAATAAATATTTCAATATCCCCTCATATCACTATTTCTCTCTTCAAAGGAGGGCCTATTTTTTGGAAAGATATATGTTTAGTAAGCAAAAAAGAGAAGTGTTTGAGGAAAATGAATAATAATTTACTTTTGGTGAACCTTATGTGATATGGAAACTAAAACATTAGGCTTGTATGAAGATAGAGATGAGCCTAATCACTTCGAACAATAGGACATAAATAAATAAAGAGGTGATGAAAATGAGGATTTGAATCTTATTTGATGAGCTTCCTTATTTTGTTGATGGTAATGATAAGAAGATAAAAATGTTAGTTCCAACACAAGGTTTGGAGCAACTAGAAGATACAAATGACCTTGATAAGATGCTAGTCTATGAGGAAGAAACTAAGGACAACCTCATTTTGGACGATGGATAGGTTGATATATATAAGATTGTTGGTAAATTTAAAATAACAAAAAAGAGTCTATTCTTCAGGGAGAAAACCTCAATATATCTTCAAAACTTCAAGAAGGCTGCCATGAGGATAAAATAAGCTCTATTATGCTAAAGAATAAGGTGGATCTTGAAGAATATCTTTTTTGGGATGATGTTGAATATTTTTTCTCAATTTTGGATGTTGATTAGACATATCCTTCACATCAAGTTGGTATCGGGAGAAGCGTATATACATTGAATACATCAATACTCAACCCTTCAACATTTAATTCACTATAGGCCAATATATTTAATTTATTGTCAATATATTGAGCACCTCCCAAATACTTGTTAACATTTATCTCTATTCTTGAGACTTTATGTATGAATTTGGGTGTGTCAAAACTTTAGTTTGGAATATAGCTTATGCTATTGATTTTTAATCATTTTACATATTAGACCACCAAGTGTTAGCAAGAAAACCCAAGAGAATCAACAACCAAAGGCCAATAAATGTGTTCAACTTTCGATACATTGAGCACTTCCCACATATTTGTTTGGCACTTGTCTCTATTCCAAAGACTTTATGTATGAATTTAGTTGTGTTAGAACTTAGGCCCAAAATAGAGACAAGTAACTTAGTCATTATCATTTAGGATTTGATATTTCTCCAACCACGTTATGATTTTCAAAAAAATACTAGCACATTCACCAAAAAATTAATTTTATAGTTTTAAATATTTATATATAATTCACCATTGAACTTATTTTATTTGTGTAGGAATCTAAATATGTCCATGCTTGACCACACTTGAACTTACCCCATTTTATCCATTAATTAAATAAATAATATTTATTTAATTCATCCTGGTCTCACCCTTAATTAAATAATTTTGTTTTTATTTAATTAAATCTAACCTTAGCCCCCAAACCCTCCAACTAAATAAATTAATTAATACCTACTTAATTAATTTATTTCAGCTAATTAACATTCATTACCATTTTATTATTATTTAAATCCACCTCACCATCAACCATTTCCCATTCAATCTTAGCCCTTGAATCCATCTACATGGATCAAGATCTAACTTGTCATCATGTGACAAGTGTCCTAACCTACCTATCCTACTCCTTTCTCACACATGTGTGATCATATCTCTCACACATGTGAGGCCACCCTACCTCTTATAATTCCATATACATGTCACTTTCCCAAGCCACCATACCACTTACAGACATGTCACTTTACCTCTTACACATGTCATAGACATGTCTCTTTCATGTTCTTCCCAATGTGTGCTCACACATGTGTGAGAAAATCTTGCTCTTACACCTCCTTTCCCATTGTGACACTTATCACAAGGCTAAGCCTTCATCATCTCAAATTTTCATCTTGACCTTCCATTTAGTCAATGCATCTTGGCCATTGATTCCACTCATCAAAAATCTAAAAATTGAGGCATTTACTCTCATTTTAACAATCTATATTAATCATATCCTTATGTTGTCATTTTCTTCAAAGAAACTAAATTCATCATATCCTTATGTTGTCATTTTATTCAAATAATCTACCTTCATCATATCCTTATATTGCTATTTTATTCTATCAATCCTCAATCACAACATCATGTTGCTAGCATAAACAACCACATTCCATCCAACTACTACATCACAAGGAGCACAACAAGTAGACATGGGTGCATCTACTTCAGCTCAATCGATGAGGTGAGAAAGGTAATAAGCAAGGTAATTGCTCTTCATTTGCATTTGTCTTCTATTTTCTACCTTTTATCCATTTCATCATCTCTAATTTGTTTGGAAAAAAGTTTAATTTTCCAATGAAATTATTTTATTTGTTTGCATAAAAGTTTAATTCTCCAATGAAATGATTTTATTTTTTGAATACAAGCATAGTTTGCAAATGAAATTATTTTATTTGTTTGAATACAAGTATTTTTTTGTGTTTTATAAGTTGCATCTATTGTTACTTCATTATATTAATCAAAAAATGATTTACATCATTTATATTTATCATGGAATTGTTTCCAGCCTATAATTACATATAACTTGTAGAGGAAAATTGAGCATGTTTATGGATTATTATTTCCAGCCTACAATTACATACAACTCATAGGTCATTATATCCTAGGACTGTCTTTGTTCACTTTGCATACCCAACTATCTTTTTGATTTTCCATGTATGGACTGCACTAATATTGTCATTTCATTTCATGTTGTGAGTTATTGATTCCATGGTTCCTTTTTACACTCTATCCACTTATAGACTACCAGGTAGGACTGTCACTTCTCCAATGACTTTCCTTGTAACTTATCATTTGTCTTGTCATCATGGTTGCTACCTCATTGACTATGATCTCTGCATTGTGAATCTCCATCTCTTTCACTTGAGTATCACCTTCTCACAAATTTGTCCTTGAGACTCTTTGCACATTCCATTGCCTTTTGTCCTCATAACTAGTCATAGGCATAATTCATGCATTTCACCTATCATGAACTCCTTTCTCTGATCCTTTTCTATGTTCACTATCACCTATTTCACAGTTATATATGAACTTCACGGTCACAATAATAGTCATGTACTTCACAAGTATGGTCATGAACTTATATCATAAATCATAGTCAATAGATACCTTTATCACATTCCTTGACATATTTAACAAGGTTACAGCCACACAGTCATAAATCATTGTCTTAAGGCATCACACAAGGTCATAAATGAACTTCATAGGTCATTTTCTTCATTACAAGGCATTAATACAAATCATAGTCCTTAGTCATATTCATCGAGCACAATCATTGTCATGAGGAATTGATCATAAGCATCATAACAAAATCACAACTAAAACCTTATTGAGGATAAACTATAGATACTTTTGATCTAGGTGGATAGTTGTCATTAGAAATTGAAGTGTTCCACATGTTCCAAATTTCAGTGTCATCTTGAAGAGCTTAGAAAATGGAACCCAACACAACTTGAATGGGTGAAAAAGGAGCTCATAAGCTCAAGTTATGTCCGGTCAAAGTTGGGGTCAAACTAGGTACAGAGGCTAGTAAGAAAGGTGAAAATTTTGATCATCTCAAAAATGGTCAAAAATAGCATCATGTCTAAGAGCTCTTCGCCATGATTCTAGTGTTGTTCATTTCGTCAAAAACAGAGTCTGTATGTCAAAGTTACGCCAAGTCAAAGTTTTAGTCAAAAGGGTTAACTAGTCAAAATGATGATGTCAGCATGTGATGTGGTAGTGGTGATGTGGCAAGTGGTAACATGGTAGATGGTGAAAATCAACACCATACAGTGACATGGCACAATCATGGACTAACATGTGGCATTCTCCAGCAAATCAAAAATTGACACATGGCACTTTCTGGCGAATAAACATGTGCCACGTGGCACCTCAACCACTTTCCTCTCGGCGTTCAAGTTTCATTTACCAAAAATGGAGTTGGGGGGGCTGAACTCATCACCCCCCATTTACAAGGAATGCACTCAACCAATAGGCCGTGCGATTTAAGCTAGGCTATATTGGGTACACCATTTATTTAAAGAAGATTTAAAGCCATAATTGGGAGGTAGCATTTTGAACTGCCAACCTCCCCACTCCCACTTTTCTCTCTCAACCACTCAAGCCACCACTCAAGCCACCACTTGTTTCGAGATTGTAATAGGAAAATAATGTATATAAAGAGTCTCCCATATTAAAACAACATCAAAACAAATTTAAACCTACCTGATAACCATAAGGCTGAAATAAAATGAAAAAAATTATTATTAAGATTGGTAAAGAACGAACCAAGGAAAATAAAACCCGAAAATATATATATTGCCATATATTTAGGAGATTGGTTTTTTTCTTAAAAGGGTTATTTTGTATGGCTCGAAATAATATGAGCCATTGATTTAAGGGGTTAGGTTTATTCTTAAGAGATTATAAGGATTTTAATGTTATAATAAGGAGACTTAATGTTGTAAATGGAAAAATATGGGAGATTTGTAAATTGTATGGTTATGAACCATATTGAGTAAATTTTGTATATAAAAAGGGGATATTTGGCTTTGTAAGGGGAATGGGAAATTTGGATCTAGAAATGATGGAAATTAAGTGGTGATTTTGTTAGAGTGTTTTCTTGGAGTCTTGTATGTTCAACTCTATGCTTTGGAGCAATGTTATTCTGCCACACTTGAAGGAGAGGAACTTTGTAACTCTTGCAAACCAGGAGGAGACTTGTAATAGTTGAAGATCCTTGTAACCTTTTTTTGGAGTATAATCAAGGATCGGTCACTCTATTGGAGAGGGACCCGAAGACGTAGCCATTTGGTGAACTTCATTATCAACTTTTTGTTTCTTGTCTTCTCTCTTCTTTCTCTCTTATTTTGTTTATCACTTTATGATTGCTTTATTTATTTAGGCATTTCAATTACGAAATTATGTTTTAAAGTCCTTCAATTTAATCATTGTAAAAGTTATTATTCACGTGCAACAGTCCTAGAACCTAACATCAGATCAAGTGGTATCAGAGCTTTGTTGTGACTAGTGTTTGCAGAGGTGAATGATAACGAGAGCAAAGAGCCAATGAGGTGAAGGTACACTTGCAGAGTATAATCCTGAGATCAGGAAATGAAGACCATCAAAAATGTCAGAAATGGTAACTGAACATGAAGTTTTGGAACTCGATGAAAGAAGCTTTCAGAAAGCTTTCCTTGACATGAAGGAAATTGTAGAAGTTATTTTTCAAGATAGGCAGGAAAAGTTGAAATGGAAGAAGCATGAAAAAGGAGATACTTCGAAGTGAGAGAAGTGTGAAGATCAAAAGGATAAAGGGAAAGACCAGGAGGTGGCGATGAAACTCTAGAAACTCCTTCTCCATCTTCTCCTTCTTCTTCTACTAATTCTATTTCTTCTGCTAATCCTTTCAAGGGTGCACATAAGCCTAAAATTAAATTGGACATAAAATTTGATCTACCCAAGTATTGTGGGGAATTAAATGTTGAAAAATTAGATGATTGGGTTCAACAAGTAAGAGTGTATTGTAGAGTTCAAGGTCTATTAGATGATGCTTCTAGGATCCAGTTAGCTACTCTTCGGTTGGGAGAAACAACTCTCATCTGGTGGGAGAGTAGAACTTGGGCAGAAATTTCACAACATGGTAGAGTCAATTTAACTTGGGCAGAATTTGTTAATGCTCTTAAGAAGCAATTTTGTCTCCTAGGCCATATGCAACAATTAATGATGGATTAGAAAACTTTTAGGCAAGGGAAAGGTAAAAATGTCCAAGAGTACACCCATGAATTCAAGAAAAGGGCTATTGCATTGAATGTTCCATTGTACACCCAGGATACCTTTCTTAAGTACATAGGTGGTCTTCACTCTTATCTAAGACATTCCTTTTTTGCTTTGAATCCTAGTAATTTGGATGAAGTATGTGTACAAGCCACACACTTAGAGTCAAGAGGTAAGAGTAATTTCATTGATAAGTCTGACAAGAAGCCATCTAAGCCTGAAGGTAAATATGAAGATAAAGGAAAAGGGAAGAAGACGGGTACCATTAAGAAGAAGGACGATAAGCTCAGATGCTCTCATTGTGACAAAGAAGGTCATGATGAAGATCACTATAGGAAATTGCATCCATAATTGAAGTTGAAATGGGATCATACTGCTGGCAATTACATCTAGAATTGAAGTTGAAATGGGCTCATAAACAAAAAGGTAAGGAGTCTGCAAATGTTGTTATGGATCTTGGTTCAGAGTCTGAAGATGAAAGTAAGATAACAGAAATGGGATTAAAAGGTAAGACTTCTATTGTTTCTATTGCTAGTTGTGCTTCTACTTCTCAAGTCTATGATGTCCCTTAAGATAAGAAAAGAAATGAGCTATTTCACATAAGGGTTGTTGCTAATCATACTAAAATTGATGCACTCATAGATAGTGGATCTCAAGTTAACTTAATTTATGAAGATGTTGTAAGGAACTTGGGATTGAAAACTACACAGCATCAAAAACCTTATCCACTAGGTTAGGTTTGTGAAAATAATGAATTGCAAGTAACAAGACAGTGCATTTTGAGATTCGCATTCACAAGTAAGTTTGTTGATGAGGTATAGTCTGATGTGGTTCCACTAGATATCTATGGGATAGTGTTGGGTAGCCCTTATGCATATGATCATAAGGCTATTTTCTACAAGGAATTGAATCCTTATCATTTGTTTAAAGATAGCATGCAATATATTGTTCATTCTCATAGGATTAAGACTAATCATTCTTTTGCGAATACATGGAAATTGAAGAGGGTGATTAATGAAAGTAAAGATTTGACTCTTATGTCTGTCAATACAGGTGCTTTTAGGAAGGGCATTGAGGTAGCCAAGGCTACTAATGAATAGATGTTGCAGGATACACCAACAGTACAGCTTACGGAGATAGAGAATGAAAGTGTTGATGGTCCAAATCTTCAACCTATGGTTGAAAGTTTGGGGGTTCCCTTGGGTAAAATTGTTCCTATTGTGAAAGATCAATATGTTGTTGATTTATTCTCTTTTGTATCTATGCATTATTACTCATCTTGATACAAGTAAATGGTTGTTGGTTAGTGGCTATGAAAGTTGATTTAGACACTTATGGAAGTGATAGAATGATGTATATGTTCAACAATATTGTTGTTGTCTTGATTGTGGTTGTGAGCTAGGTGTACAGGTGTACAGATGATACATGACAAGTAGGAAGTCCATGCCCTCACTTTAATTTTGAATAAATATAAATTTTGGAGGTCCAAAAGCTCTCCAATGGAGAGGACTGATCCAGGTGGATAGTTGTCATTAGAAATTCAAGTGTTCCACATGCTCCAAATTTTAGTATCATCTTGAAGAGCTCAAAAAATAGAACCCAACACAACTTGAATGGGTGAAAAAGGAGCTCATACGCTCAAGTTATGCCTGGCCAAAGTTGGGTCAAACTAGGTACAAAGGCTAGTTAGAAAGGTGAAATTTGTTATCATCTCAAAATTGGTCAAAAATAGTATCATGTCGAAGAGCTCATCACCATGATTCTAATGTTGTTCATTTCATCGAAAATGGAGTCTATATGCCAAAGTTACGCCAAGTCAAAGTTTTAATCAAAAGGGTTGACTAGTCAAAATGATGATGTCAGCATGTGACGTGGAAGTGGTGATGTGGAAAATGGTGACATGGTAGCAGTCAGCACCGTACTGTGACATGGCACAATCATGGACTGACATGTGGCATTCTCCAATGAATCAAAGTTTGACATGTGGCACTTTCTAACGAATCAACATGTACCATGTGGCACCTCAACCACTTTCCTCTGGGCATTCAAGTTTCATTTACCAAAAATGGAATTGGGGAGATTTTAACTCATCACCCCCCGTTTACAAGGAATGTACTCAACCAATAGGTCACGTAATTTAAGCTAGGTTATATTGTATACACCATTTATTTAAAGAAGATTTAAAGCCATAATTGGGAGATGGCGTTTTGAACCACCAACCTCCCCACTCCCCCTTTTCTCTCTCAACCACTCAAGCCACCGCTTGTTTCAAGATTGTAACAGGAAAATAATGTATATACAGAGTCTCCCATATTAAAACAACATCAAAACAAATTTAAACCTACTCAATAACCATAAGACCGAAATAAAATGAAAAAAATTATTATTAAAATTGGTAAAGAACGAACCAAGGAAAATAAAACCCGAAAATATATATATTGCCATATATTTAGGAGATTGGTTTTTTTCTTAAAAGGGTTATTTTGTAAGGCTCGAAATAATATGAGCCATTGATTTAAGGGGTTAAGTTATTCTTAAGAGATTATAAGGATTTTAATGTTATATTAAGGAGACTTAATGTTGTAAATGGAAAAATATGGGAGATTTGTAAATCATATGGTTATGAACCATATTGAGTAAATTTTGTGCATAAAAAGGGGATATTTGGATTTGTAAGGGGAATGGGAAATTTGGAGAGAAATGATGGAAATTAAGTGGTGATTTTGTTAGAGTGTTTTCTTGGAGTCTTGTATGTTCAACTTTGTGTTTTGGAGCAGTGTTATTCTGTCGCACTTGAAGGAGAGGAACTTTGTAGCTCTTGCAAACTAGGAGGAGACTTGTAATAGTTGAAGATCCTTGTAACCATTTTTTGGAGTATAATCAAGGATCGGTCACTCTGTTGGAGAGGGACTCGGAGACATAGCCGTTTGGTGAACTTCATTATCAACTTGTTGTTTCTTGTCTTCTCTCTTCTTTCTCTCTTATTTTTTTTATCACTTTATGATTGCTTTATTTATTTAGGAATTTCAATTATGAAATTACGTTTTAAAGACCTTCAATTTAATCATTGTAAAAGTTATTATTCACGTGCAACAGTCCTAGATCCTAACATCAGATCAACTTTAGTCTTCATTGCAATCATTGACCACAACAAGGTCACAGAAGATATAGTCCATTAATGGCTCATTGAGCACAACCACAAAGACATAAAACTTATTGAGGATACATCACAGTCTTGAAGTCATAAATCAATGTCATAGTCATCATCACAAGGCATAGTCACAATCAAAATTCACACAGTCATAGAAGGTATTGACTACTCAACAAGGTCAGACAATCACAAAGATATCTAAAACATAGTCATTGAAACTTTATCACAGTCATAAATGATTGTCCTCTTACTTTCTCATAAGACTTTCACTATCCTTGTCGCCCATGAAATTTTTCATGATATTTTCTTTAAGATTGACATAAAACTCTCAAATACTTTTTGCATGGTCTTCATCATCTTTTCATGGTGTTTTGACTATCCTTTACAAAGACTATCCTTGCACTATTATCATAGACATAAAGACTATCCTAGGAGATTGAGGTGACTATCCTATTAAAATTATGACATCATTTCTTTCTTATGACTACCCTAGGTTTTGAAACCTCGCTGTCATTACATTCTTACCTTGACTATGCCTCATTGCTCCCTCCCACTTGCAAATGAGTCATGATATTGGAAACCAAAGGGATATATGGAATCTATGAATGAAGTGTAATACTCACATCCTAACTTTTTTTGTTGTCACACAATTGGCTGCCTTTTTCATGTTTGACAATAATATTGTCATCTTTGTTTGAATACTTTATAGTAAACCTTTTCCTTCAATCTACACACCTAGCTCCCTATCTTGAATCTTTGAATACTATCATTTTGAAGCACCATATTTTGGAGATGCATTAGCTACAATCAAATATCTAGGTCATATCGATGGAAGCCATATCAACTTCAAATTTATTTCCTATCTTTCTTTGATTTTCCCCTCTTGATTGCTAACCATGATTTCTTAGTTGTGTTGCTCCTAAGATGATTCTCACGGAGTTCATTGCCACTCAAGAGCATTCACCCTTTTTGAAAAGTATGAATTCAATGAAATATCATACACTTATCATGTTGTGACAACTTCTTTGTTGATTTTTACAAGCACTACCATATTTTCCCCATGAAATGTCACTTAGGAGATATCCTCTTTGAGTCCTAACATGTATCAATTTGAAAGTCATTTTTATTCCCCTAAATTTCTAACTAAAACTTCCTCTTCACTGAAACTTTATTTTCTCTCCTACATGGACTTTTCCTTCTCTATCACCATGCTTTCTTAGTGTGCTTTGGTTTAGCCATGAAAACTTTATTTTCTTATCCGCAATTGAATCTTCTATGCTCAATGCATTGTCAAACCAGCTCCCCGCCTTCTTATAAACCTATCATAAGGGGTATGCAAGTTGTTTCTTTCACATTTGTATTCATGCATTCTTCTTGCCTACTAGCCATCATGTTCATGAGAAACTTGAGCAATGACTTATGTCTTAGAGATCTCAACTTACTCATCTTGGAAAAAGGCACAATACCATAGTGGCTCAACATTTTTGATATCTTAGCAACACTACAAGGTATTGTAGCATTCCATCCATATATTAACAAAGCTTTTGTAAGGGTTTTAAAAATTTAAACATCTAATGACACTTACCAAGGAACACCATTTTTTAGGACAGCCACATAATGGTCGACATTGATAAGGGCTTTACTAGTTTTTAATAGGGTTTTAGGAAAGTAATTTGAACACTCCTTAGGGTCTTACATTCCTTGGATTCACCATTTGGTACTTAACAATGAAGCATTAGAAAAAGATAATGCACTATAGAATTGCTCCCTCACTATGCAATACTCATGAAAATTTTAATACATGCTCTTTTTCATAAAAACAATGGAAAATCATCACCAAAAATATATCCTCACTGAAAGCAAAGGTATCCTTCACGATAATGATGATAATGAAAGGGGTTTCTAAATGGTGTACCTACCCACATTCTCAATAAGATGCAAGCTAATATGTAGGGATCCTAAGTCTCCTTTGGGCGTACCTATCAAATTCTAAATATAAAATGAAGAGCTTGTTGTGTGAGTGAAGTAAATAGCTCTATTAAAGCCTTTAATGCCCTTCCAATGTGATAAAATTCCCTTACATACCTTGCAGCATGGTTGATCAATGGAACAAGAAATTACTATCCTCATGTCATGCCACAAGTTTTCTCCAAAAAATTTAATGCAACAACAAAAAACCCTAAACTTTTTCATGATACGCAGGAGTAGCTAAAAGAAAATCCTCCTTCTGGTGCCCAAATTACTTGGTCAAATTTTTCATTTTCCTTTGCTTAAAAAATTGAATGCAAACTTTCACGTTCTCATTCCCCTTTGTCTTCATAAAAAAAATTTGAAACATTTAACAATATCTTTAATAAAAATATATTAAAAGAAAAGTGTCAACATCTTTGGAAACCTCTAATGGTGTTTTGCTTGCTAAAACTTAGTGACCATCTATCTTATACATTCCATTGGGTACATAGTCAAAGAGATGTACATCTAATTCAAAATCATACTTGGTTACTAGCTGATAAGATCTTGAAACTGCTAACTAAACATCTAAACACAACCAAAATTTGCAATCCCCTAATGGAAAGCAAACAATGCATGATGCACTTGGAAAAAATATACCTAAAACTCTATGCAAGAACACGTATTAGCAAGAAATAAAACTAAATATGTACAAAAGACTAATCATACCTCAAAAATAATGTTTGAAGTGAATCCCATTGATTGGGATTGGTATTTCTTCTCCATCCATCTTGGACAACTAAAAGGAATTATGTTGTTTGCACCCAAAAATAATGTAAGGCCCACTTCACATTGCATCAAATTTTGTGTTTTCCAAGTGTACTCTTAAGTTCATCCCATTTGGGGACTACATCCCCTTCCTTGAAAACTCTAGGAGTTTCCCTCTTTGTCAAAATGGCCTCTTTACCTGATTATGATGTAATTCCATTTTCTTCATTGCTTTA
Organism: Sequoia sempervirens; assembly: GCA_007258455.2. Lineage (NCBI taxonomy): Eukaryota > Viridiplantae > Streptophyta > Pinopsida > Cupressales > Cupressaceae > Sequoia > Sequoia sempervirens. The sequence goes on from VDFB02047397.1 coordinate 124,228,845, forward strand.
TCTTTGATTTCTTCCAACTCTATCAGATGTGCATACCCAATTACCATTGGGTCTTCTTCTTCTAACATTTCCAGCTAATTAGCCAACTCAAGAGCTAGAAATTCAACCGACAAGGTAAGTCTTGCTTCTTTTCTATACACCAGCATGTATGGATATTTTCCAATGGATCTTTTGGGAGTGATTTTATCCACCCATAGGGTAGATTTTAACTTGGTATGCCAAGTCCTTTGGTTATCTTCCATGGTCCTTTTGATGATCCTTATTAAGTCTTTTTTTTTTTACTCAACCAAGCCATTACCCTGAGGGTAATAGTTTGATGAAGTGCTCAAATAGATACCATTCCTAACAGCCCATTCAATCAATTTTATACCCCAAAATCCAATACATTATAAGAAATAATAGAATCAGGAACACCAAACCTTGTCATCAAATCCTCATAAAATTTTAGGACATCATTCTCATTAGCTTCTTTCAATGTCACAACTTCAGTCCACCTAGTGAAATAATCAGTGGTAGTGAGAACCCACTTATTATCTACACTAGAAGGTGGATTAATGGCTCTAATGAAGTCAATACCCCACTTTAGGAAGGGTTGTTCAACTTGAATAGGCTGCAAGGGAAAGGTTGCTAGCTTTTCCTTACTTGAGAAAAAGGCACATTTATTACACTTCCTTACCCAATAATGTGTATCCTTGAATAAACTAGGCCAATAGTAGTCTTCCCTCATTATCTTCAGTGTTTTTGTTCTAGATGCAAAGTGTCCACCAAGTACTCCATCATGAAATTATTCAATAAATGTGTCAACTTGATCAATATCAATGCATCTAAGAAACACACCATTGAAATCCTTCTTGAAAAGTATGCCATTTAAGAGTACATATGGAATAGATTGCAGCCTAAAATACCTTCTCTTATACCTATCCATTCCTTGTGGACACTCACCTGTTTGGAGAAAATGAATCATAATTTTCACCTAGCTCAGAGGAGAATTATGTACAGTTGTTTGGGGTTGCTCTTGGATAGTTAGGACAACCTCAACTTCTTCTTTTATATTTTCTATATCACTAGCTAGCTGTTCACAAAAACCTTTTCCTCTTACCAACTTGGTTACCTTGATTTCTACATCATATTCCATAACCTTGGTAAACCAGCCTTTTCTTTTCTCATTCAAATCGTTGCTCAAGAGAAATTCTTTGACTCTAGGATGAGCAACAATAAAGTAAAAAATTTTGTTCAAAATCAAATTCATAATTTTCTTTAGACTCCGAATAACAACAAGAACATTTTTTTCAACAAAAGTATACATTTTCTCATACTATTCCAAGCCTTTGCTATAGAAGGTTGTTGGTTGCTCTAAACATTCACAATTTTTCTAAGCTAACATAGTTGAAATGGTGTCAAGATTTCCATGAGAATACAAGGTAAAATATTTGGAAAATTCAAGATTCAAGAGAGTAGGTTCTACTATTAATGCTTCTTTTATGCTCTCAAAACTTCTCTTCCCTTCTTTAGACCATTTTAAAGTCACATTTTTCTTCAACAAGGTTGTTAGTGGCTTCAAAAATTCAACAATATCTGGTATGAACCTTCTAACAAAATTAATCCTTCCTATGAAACTTTGAAAACCCTTTTTATGAGCTGGTAAAGGTAAAGATAAGATAACACTCACCCTTTTAAGCTATAGGTTCTGATTTTACAGTCACCCTAGTGCCATACCTTGTCCTAAAGAACAAATGTGACCAATTAGAAGATAAATATCCTCCTAACTTTGCAATGAAATCCTTGGAGAGGCATATAGAAAAATATGGTGGTAAATCTATGACATGTACATCATGTGGTATAGTGAAGTTTGGGCATGCATGCAAAGTAAGAATCAAATTTTTGGTCATCCCAAGTGTGTTTATGACCTTGTCCCATCCAACTGGATTACTCCTTTGGTAAGAGGTTCATATGATAGTCCAAGCTTATCCGTTATTTGTTTAGGCATCATTGAGATACTTGCTCTTGAGTCAATCATACAATTATGAACATGTTGTTGGCCAATTATCAAAGACACATAAAATGGAGGTGGTTTAATAACCTTGTTTTGTTGTTCACTCTTAATTATAGGGGTATTAGAAAGTACAATATTATGAAATATCCCACACAAGATATTTTCTATTTTTTTATTTTAGGGTTTTGATTTTTACCCTAATTTTTTTATTTTCAAATCTAAGTTAAAACCCTAGTTTCTACAATTTTGATTTTCTATTTCAGACTTAATCAAACTCTTATAACAACCACTTAACATTCCAAAATCATAGTTGAATTACACAATGAATTACACAATGATTCAACACCAAAATGTTATCATAATGATGGAAAACTCATATCAAAATTTTTTTGTTATAATTCAAAAATATGAAGTCTTTAAACACATCAAATATCATGGGAAAACATGCCAAACATGCCTAGCTATAACCTACTATAAACCCTAGGTTTTATACATACCAATTTTATGAAAATTTGACCTCCAAATGATGAAAATAATCTCCAAAGTGTGGCACTCCAACTGAAATATTAAACCCTAGCCACAAGCACCAATTTGTAATCTTCAAGAATGTTGAAAAAGGATTGATTTGTTGTACAAATTTGAGTATGTTTTCCAAATCCTAGCAGCCATTAAACTCCATAAATCACCTCAAAGATGAAGTTGCTTCAATCCTAGAAGGTGGTTCTCAAACTTTAGGGAAAAACCTTAGTCAATATGCATCCAAAAGCTAAGTGAGTGAATATATTTTTACAAAATCTTCTATATCCCCTTTTTCCACTGTCTTCACTCTCTATTTATATTTATATGCCTCTATGAAGAGAGACATCCTTTGGATGAATGATGTCCTTTTACAAGGATATGACTTTTAGTTTTAAGAACTAATTGCTTCCCATTATCATTAACCAAATTGATTTCCATATATACTAGAGAAGACATGCAAGCAAATAGAATAATGGTTTTGACTCTAAAGTTCCACATCAACCTCTTGTGGAAATGGGTGTAGAATCTAACAAAGATTCGCTTATGATAAGATCCTCCACCAACATGGATATATAAGGTAAATAAGGCCCGATAACTCCACCCACAACAATGCCAACAATAGACACTTGTTATTAGAATAGGTGGCCGGAATGAATGGTGTTACTTTGCAATGAAACCATGATCTTTTTGCAATACGATAGCCTAAGGAAAAGCTATGAATGACTATGGATAGCAATAAGAATAAATAAGTGTGATGATTTTAATGATTTTGTCTAACCCCCTTAATTCCATTATAATTTCTAGTCATCAACGATTGTCAATAATACTATTGTGACAATGAAATAATTTCCAATGGCCCAACGACAATCACGGCTAGCACAAAGAGTTGAGGCCAATTTTTGCAATTCTACCACTCTTATTCATAGGATCTTATTTCCTCAAATTTCTTATTTGAACCATAGACGCTTCCTTTAGTGAGAAATAGACAACAATACTCAAAATAACTATAAGTGATGATTGTGATAGTTGAGTAATGCTCGATCTCCTATAATAGTGCTAATGCAATGAACCTTAGAAACTAGAATAATAAGCACTGGATGAAGTGCATAAATCAACCAACTCGATACTCTCCAAGCAGTGATGTAATGCACCCATCGATAGAGAGTAATATTGAATTATTATCCGTAGTGTTGAATAGAAAATTATAATATCTTTGTGTGATTCGATATGTACAAATGATAACAGTTACTGAGGACACAATTTGAGAGTAGAAGTATCACCTTCCTCTAATGTGGATGTGTAACCTATGTCATGCATTAATATGTTATCACCCCATGGATTTGGGTTATTACAATCTCCCCTTCCTGTAAATTTCTTTCCCACAAGCAATCTTAAATCATTATGTCGATACCAGGTTCCCAAATAAGCCTATAGAACATCTCAACACATATCCATTGCTTCATGTTGATTCCATTGAACTCAAAAAAAATCTAACTCCATCAAACCATGAAGCAATTTCATGTCATTCAATATACCCATCATAGAAATTCATGGGTCCCAAGGTTGGTAGCACCATCCAGTCAAAACATAATCTTGTTGATCAATGCTAAAGTTGATCTCTAATAAACTATCAAGGAGAAGAATAATCCAATGGTGTACAAACTCCTTAGAGGAATGTCCTTTTATAAGAGTAAATGTATTATATTCATCATAAATCATCTTACTTTCAACAACTATTGAATCCCAAATGATTCCAGGATTCCAAGTCAGCCTTAGAAGTGAACCATCACAATGATGCTATGCTACTCTAATTTTAATAATATGCTTCCCATACTCTAACTACCTTCACCTCTTCTAGAATCCTATAAAGTTTTCATTATCTAACTTCAAACTAAAATAGATATCATTGTTAGTCTTATTCTTGATTAATGGCAAAAGAACTTTGTTCAACCATAGAATCAAAATCTCAACACATTCCCTTAGGGTGTCAAGGGGAAAATTTCCAATACTCCAACTGATTGCAATTATTAATGCTATAGAATTTTGGTAGGGGGAGATGTAGATCTAAATTGATCTTGGAGATTTTCTCATTATCAGTTGCCTCCACTCTATCAATGGTTTGAAATCCACTTGATCACAAACTAATGGTATTAGTGTAGAGACACTAGGGCAGTGGTAATCTATTGGTAACCTTATAGGAGGTATATGTATAGAAGTTGTCATATAATCAACCCTTCTTTCTTTCAAGCCTAAATGTTTGAAATTTTATCTTTGATCTAAAGAGTGAATCCAACTCATTGACTTATCATGAATTGCAACCTCTTGTAATTTGATTGAAGAGAGATTGGTGATGGAATTACTTGGGTTTGTATCATTGCTCCAAGTTTGTTTCCATTCTTCAGTGATAGGAGATGCATTGGGGTCCCCAGTTCTACGATTATCTTCAATCTCATCACAACATTCATGAAGAACTTTATTCAACTCAAAGAGCGGGTAGTCATAAGTCTTACTCGCTTCAACTTCAAACAAGGGATTATTAACAATCTGAAAGTTATCCTTAGTTCCTAACTTAGATCCATTTATTTCTAAACTTAAGTCATAGGTCTCATCTATGTTGTCCAATTCCTTAATCTCGTTTCTTCCTTCACATCCTTTCCCCTTGAAGTGTTTAGTTACTTCATTCTAAATTTTTGAATCTTGTAATTCTTGTTGATCATATATCAATTTAGCTTCTCTTTGCTTGTATAGATCTAAGGCCTCATAATCTTTAGTTGGTAATCTCTTCACACTCTCTTCCTTTAGTGTATTAGCCTCCAAATTCTTTGATGTTAGGTGTTGATAATTTTGACTAGGTGGATGGGTGTGTGGAAATCTTGATGCAATATCTGAATTACATTACTTAGTCTAGAAACTCACCTCGTGTTCATCTATATGTCCATGCCTTTGTTTAATTTTATGCAAGTTATCTCTTGCTCAATAAGCTATCATCTTGGCATGCTTAGCTTTCACATTCCACCATTCACATAGTCATAGATTCATCTCCACATCTTCAGCACTATCCATTAGTTCCCCTAGTTTTTTGGGTGCCATTGCTTCATAAAATATCTTCCTCATTTGCTTGTATCTTTCCTTTGGATTTTTTTTTTGTTGACTATTTTCTTTCCATTCTCTCTTATGTGACCCATAAGTATCTTTTACCAACTTCCAATGCTGAAATTATTTGTTTGTTTGCCTCCAGGTGACTTGAACTATCATATAACATCTCTTTTGATTCACTTTTGTTAGGAGTACTCTTTTCATCAGTAACAATTGGCTGATTAGAGGAGACCATGTCGTTCTCAAAAGGTGAGGAAGAACTATGACCAAAATCCTTATCCCTAAGTGACTACACATAATATGATTTAATATCAATAGTTTCAATCCCTTCTATTTCATCCTCAATACATGATCCTTAAGATGGAGTAAGAGCAACCTTAGGGTCAGAAGGAATTTCAAATGCATTCTTCATAGGCTCATTTTGGTAGTCAAACCAAAAACCTCCTGCATCATGGAAATGAAAGAAGTTATCATCTATAGTTGATGTGAAGCCATTATCATTTTTAATTGGTTCCTCATGTATTGACTCCTCATTAGTTCCTATCTCATAACCTTCATGAAACCAAGTACTTCATTTTTTATGGAATAAATGTATGAAGATTTAACTTCCTCCTTATGAACAATTTCCACATCTTGTATTTTCTTGCATTCATCTTTTGTATGTACAACTAAAGGAACTTCCTCCCATTCATTTTCTGAATTGATCCTCTCTTACTCTTTGTTTTCCAAGTGAGGTTTTCATTTTTCTTCACATTGTGTGAACACATTGAGGAACAATGTATATGTAGATGAAGAGGGAACCCATTCTTGTTTCCAAACAGCCCATAGTATAGATATGGTGAGTCGGAAGAAAAGATCACTCTACTACATAGTTAGAATCATAATATCTTTCATGGCTACAAACACACATTTATCATGTACATTCTTAATTATGACAAAAAATGATAAAACTTATCATAGATTAGATATTGCAACCCTAAGTCCAAAATAAAGTTACTTGCTCTAATTTCTAGAAATATCTTCAATATGTCCATCCTTCTTGAGTAATGCTTACTACTTATGTCATCTAGATCTTGGAAACTATCTACCATTAGGTGTAATACCTCCTTCATGATGTCATCATCATAGGGAACAAGAGGTACCAAAATTCTCAAAATACCACTTACGCATGAAGTAACCACTAGCTTGATCTCATTATCAGGATGCTTTAACAACTTTGGTTGCCTTAGAGAGTTTACTGCAGGAACAAGAGATAGATGTAAAGAATTTGAAGGTGAGTGCTCCACTAAACTCAAATATTCCTCTAGTTCATTCAAGGTGTTGAAGATATCATTTATTGATTGGTGTTGATTATCAAGCTTGTTACCAGCTTCTTGTAATGCTTACCAACCATTATATATCCTTTGGTGTCATTCTTTTGATATCATAATCTGAATTCTAACTTTCCCCAATAGGCTGGTAGGTTCACAAGCTCTGATACCACTAGAATAACACTTGCTTTGGATTGATAGATTTATGGTTTATTTCTTATTGGATTTACAAAGGTTGTCATCCAATATTATTAAGTTAACTAAGATTCTAGATTATAAATTTGAAAAAAATTGAATAATGAAGTCTAATTCAAATATTAATTTGATAATGGAAAATTGACAAGTAAATATAAGATTTGTTTCTGATTTATCAATTAAAATCATGTGTTAGTATATACAAGAGAATTGTGTCATTATCTATACTATTGAACACTTGACTTGGTCCCTATATTCATGTGATTTCATACTTGGTGTTGTATCTAATTATTGATAATTATGTGTGCATCCATTAGCCTTGTAAAGGGTGGTCAATATGCCCCTCACATTTGGTTTATTTGTAGGCTCTTTAAGAGCACTACAGATCTGAGTTAGTGAATATATTTTTATAAAATCTTCTATATCCCCTCTTTCTACCTTCTTTACTCTCTATTTATATTTATATGCCTCTATGAAGAGAGACATCCTTTGGATGAATGATGTCCTTTTAGAATGGATATGACTTTTAGTTTTAAGAACTAATCACTACCCATTATCATTAACCAAATCGACTACCATATATACAGGAGTAGACATGCAATCAGATAGAATAATGGTTTTGACTCTAAAGTTCCATGTCAACCTCTTGTGGCAATGGGCATTTAATTTGAAGAAGACACACTTATGATAAGAGCCTTCGCCAGCATGGATATCTAAGGTAAATAAGGCCCGATAAATCCACCAACATGGATATCTAAGGTAAATAAGACTCGATAACTCCACCCATGGTAACGCCAACAATAGACACTTGTTATTAGAATAGGTGACTTGAATGAATGGTGTTATTTTGCAATGAAACCATGATCTCTATGCAATACGATGAGCTAAGGGAAAGATGTGAATGACTATGAATAGCAATAAGGACAAATAAGTGCAGTGGCTTCAATGATTATGTCAAACCCCCTTAATTTTATTATAATTTTTATTCATCAACAATAGTCAATAATATTGTTGCAGCAATGAAAGAATTTCCAATGGCCTAATGATAACCACAATTGGCACAAGATTCGAGGCCAATTTTTGCAAGTCTGCCACCCTTATTCATAGGATCTTATTTCCTCAAATTTCTTCTTTGAACCATAGACGCTTCCTTTAGTGAGCAATAGACAACAATACTTAGAATAACTATAAGTGATGATTATGATGGCCAAGTAATGTTTGATCTCCTATACCAACACCAATGCAATGAACCTTAGAAATTTTCATGATAAGCCTTGGATGAAGTGCATAAATCGACCAACTTGATACTCTCCAAGTAGTGATATAATGCACCCATCGATAGAGAGTAATATCTAAGTATTATTCGTAGTGTTGAATAGAAAACTAATAATATCTTTGTGTGATTCGATATGTACAAATGATAACGATTGAGGACATAATTTGTGGGTAGAAGTATCACCTTCCTCTAATGTAGATGTGTAACCTGTCATGAATTTATATGTTATCACCCCATGGAGTGGGGTTATTATAGGGCTGCATGAAATTTGGTAATGCTAATAGTAGACAAGAACTCATCACCTGTTTAAGCCTGTCAAAAGTAGCCTGAGCCTCATCTGACCATCTGAATTCCCCTTTCTTAGTGAGATATGTAAGTGGTGTTTCCAATTGTGAAAACCCCTTAACAAATCTCCTATAGTAGCAACATAGCCTGAGGAACCCTCTCAAATTTGAAATGTTCCTTGGTGGTGGCCAATCCAAAATAGCTTGTATCTTCTCCTAATGAACTTTGACTCCATCAACTCCAATCACATGTCCCAAGTAGAGAATTTTGGTCATCCCAAACTCACATTTGGAAGCCTTAGCATACAGTGATTGTGCCTCCATAATACTCAAAACCTCATCGATATGTTGAAGATGATCCTCCCATGTATTACTATATATCAAAATGTCATCAAAGAACACCAATACAAACTTACGCAACTGCTTATGAAATATTTGTGATCAATTCATGCATGACTGAAATGTAGCAGGAGTGTTAGTAAGACCGAATGGCATAACCAAAAACTCATAGTACCCATAATTCCATCTGAATGTTGTCTTATGAATATCCTCATCACAGACACAAATCTGATGATACCCTAAACGAAGATCAATCTTAGAGAAGTATACTGTCCAATGTAACTTATCAAGCAACTCATCGATCCTAGGAATGGGGTACCTATTCTTGATTGTCTTCTTATTCAAGGCTCTATAATCAATGGACATCCTCATGGTGCCATCCTTCTTCACTAAAACAACTGAAGAAGCAAAGGGACTGGAACTAGGCCAAAAGTAATTGTTCTACCTGCATTGGTAGTTGTTCTACTTGTATTGTTATTCCCTGCACAGTTGTTCTCTCTTGGAGTATGTTGATCTATCCTCAATTGTCTAATTGTTGCAACTAATTATTATTGAAAATCTTGCAAAAATTTTTGTTGTTGTTGGGAAAAAGAGTGCAAGAATTCTTCCATGTTTTGATAATCATGTCTCCTAGGACTTCCAGTTCTACCTCTCTCCATTTTTGGTTTAGTACTTGCAAATGGATACTCTTCTTCTAGATTATTTTGTTGATCTACTCTTCTAAGGGTATAGTACCTATATGGTCCAACTGCATGTGGTTGCATATGAACATTGTAAACCCTCCAGTCTAGCAAGATCAAAGCTCTGATAGCACTAAAATATCCCACACAAGATATTTTCTATTTTTTTATGATTTTAGGGTTTTAATTGTTGCCCTAATTTTCTAATTTTTAAATTTGAGTTTGTAGTGTAGGAAAATGTATACCCTTGCATTTTCACACTTGTCCAAGACTTTCTTATGTTGTTTATCCTTATTTATGTCTTAATTGGTCCTATTTTGCATCCACAAGCCTAATAAATTATATCTTTTTATGGCCAATCCCGACAAATAACAAAGGGTAAATAATAATTTAATAATTTTGGTTGTGTCCTTGATTTTTGGACTGGGACTAAAACGTCACCTAGGGCATCTTTGTCCTCCAAAGGTCTTGGGACCCTATTTTCAAATGTGCCTTTGAGGGCCCCCTTTTTAAATTATGTGCCATGAGTTTTAAGCCTCGGGACTAAGACGCCACCCAGGGTATCTTTGTCCCCCTCAAGTTATTTTTGAGATTTAATTTCAAATCTTGGAAGGATTTAGCCTCCTTTCATTAATGAATTCATATGTCAGCTTGGTGTGGTGTAATTTTGGGATATTAAGCATGGATAAGTATAAATACAAGGTTTATTCACTTATTTTCACCTAAGACTTTTGTGAGAGCATTCCTAATAGCAAGTTTGAGTTCACAAGAGCATTCAAGAGCAATTCATCAAGCATTTCAAGCCATCATCAAAATTCAAGCATCATGTCAAAGATATTATTGCATCATGTGTTTTTTTAGCTAACATTTGTGATGTAGGGTTTTGATTCAAGCAAGCAATTCAAGATAAGATCCATCAAGCATTCATTCAATTCAAGATCTACATTCAAGCTAGCCACTTCACACAAGTTTGCAGATTTCATAACAAGGGTTTGGTGAGTTGCAACATAGCACTTTGTTCATTCATCATTTTTTTTCATTTTTTCATTTTATTCCAGGGTGATCCCACAATAGTGGTTTACAATTTTTGGCCAAATTGGATACTGAAATAATTTTTTTAACTAAATCTTCACTTTCGGGCACCTATAACAGCTAAACCATGAGGAATTTGAATATGATGCAAACTAGAGTTTCGTGACATTTTTTCTATAGATTCTCAATATTTTTTTTTCAAAAATTTTGGAATCAGATTGCACTTCTTTTTCCATCTCCCTCGAAAACTAGTTTTTTTAGAAAACAACATTTTTAAAAAGTGACACTCACCATATAACTCATAAATTTTTTTCCATGAAGGATAAAATTCTAATTCTTTCGAATTTATATTTTTAACTCTGATATCTAGTGCTTCCACTTGGTTAGATAGTTTTTTATTGAATATTTTTTCTTTAATCAAGTTTTGAAGTCAAACCAATTAAAATTTAGACATAGCGCGACCGTATAACGCGTAACTTTTTTTGTATGTATCGAAATTCAAAAAAAATTGTTGGATCAAGGACTTCAATATCTAGTGCACTCATATTTTTCAATTTTTTTTTGATAATCTGCTATTTTTCCACGTGCAGAATAGATAATTTGATTTTCAGTGAAAAACCTATGTTTAATAAAATTAAAAAAACAAATACATAATAAAACCAAAACATATTAAAATTATAGTCGTTGGATAGCTCGTTCCAAGGATTACCTGATTCCAGTTGGGTTTGTGAAGTATCCTCCATTTCCATCCTCAACCTGAGCTTCAAAGTGTAAAAATTAGACTTTCAAAGTGCCTGAGGGGGAGAATGAGGGAAAAGGGGGTTCTCTCAAACTACGGTTCACTCAAACCCTGGTTCGAGCGAAACCCCTTTCCTTTTGCATTTCCTTTGTTTTTTTGGGCGAGAAATGTGGGGCTAGTATTTAATGGGTTCACTTGAACCCTAGTTTGAGAAAACCCCTTATAGGTTCGCTCGAACCTACAAGTTCATTTGAACCCCTAAAACTAATTTTTTTTGCATGGGGTCATTTTTTTCTTGTTTTCCTTCCTCCATCAAATTGTAAACCACTATTGTGGCTTCACCTTCCAAGGTTTAATTACCAACAAGGGGTTTGACCAAGGAAAACCCCCATTTACTAATAAATAACAAGTTTTTCCTCCTTTGTGTGTTTTTCTTTGGAGATTTAGGTTGAAGATCATTTGAAGTGCAAAGTTGCAAGGTTGCATTGCAAGGTTGTCATGTTCATGAAAAGTCACCTACAGACTAGATCTAGAAGTTTCAGGACTTGAGATCTGAGAAGAAGTTGCAAAAATTGAGCCTAAGGATCATTTTTTGAAATTACAGAAATTCAGATCGGGACTAAGAAGACAGTAAAGGAATCTTAGTCCTCCTGGAGGTATTTTTCAAAGATTTCTTCAAATCTGATTCTGACATCTTAAGATTTTTTTTTCCTCAAAAAATAGCAGCAGTACTAAGAAGATAGTAAGGGTGTCTCAGTCCTCCCTAACATATTTTGACAACATTTTTTCATTTCCAAAATCCTTATCACATTTCCAGACTTCCCAGGTGCATACATCCCAACTTGCTATTACTTAATTTTGTCATTTTCACTCATCATTTGGCTTACATTACTAGGTTTTGTGAGTTGAATGCTAAGTTGTCTTTTCCAAGCTTTTTCTTGGTGGTGAACCCTTCAAAGCCTAAGGAATCTTCCTAGGTCTCCCTTGTTGAGAATTGACTCACCTTTGTGTTGATAGTCAATCCAATTTGGGATCCTAGGTTTCCTTGAATGAACCATCCCCCAATAAAGGAAAAATCCGGATTAGGGATCCCTTTCTTGTATTGTGAGTCCCTTTTCCCAAATCACCCAATTTTCCTATAGTTCATTTCGGTGAACCCGACATTTTGGGCATTCATTTTTTTATTTGGAGTTCACCAAGGTTCTAGATCTAGGTTTCATTCATTCTTGCATTGCATCTTGCATTAGTGAAAGTACATCTAGGGTGTCTCACATTTGCATTAGTGAAATTGCATATAGGATGCATTTTTTCTTTCTTGCATCATCTTATCTTGTTGGTGTAATTAAATGTCTTGTACCTTGTCCTAGGTCATGATTACACCTTATTTAAGTTTACTTAGGGACCACATAGGAGGTTGTTGGATAATTTCCACTTTTGGTGGACTTGACATGTCATACCTCATCACTTCCACCTTTTGTGGACACATCATGTGATTATCTCTCCACCTTTTGTGGGTGATCCACTTTTTGTGGAGATTATCACATTATCCTTTCCCACTTTAGGTGGAGTGATAACTTTTCATAGTTGTCTCATGTCATAAGATTACGACACTTGTCATAATCTTATGCCCTTCTATGTTCTCACCTTGGCTATATAACCAAGGGGTCTCTCTCATTTGTAATCAATCAGAATCCTCTCATATCATTGACAAAATACAGTTTATTCTTGTCATCTTGTTGCTATCTTTCTTTTGCTTGTGCTTTCTATTAGGCCTCTAGATCTTGGGTGGCTACCTTCATAGCCAATTCTTACATGGTATCAGAGCTTTTGGAGTGCCTTTAGTTAGTCATTTGGAGAGATTCTTAGAGGGTTCCATTTTTGGCTTTTTATTGTAGGTGCATTTTGGGAGCTTGTTGCATCAGATCTGAGCTCACCATTGCATCCAGAGTGTCCAAAATAGTCAGATTTGCCTTTTGTTTTGTCTCAGTTGGACATTGGAGGCCAAATCTACAAAGGGTTGAAGATTGGAGGTGGTCACCAAATCCAGGAGGAAGCTGCCACTTCAGAGCATTTTCAGCCGAAAAGGACATCGACATTGCATCCAAAGGGCCAAAAACCACTAAATCGACTGTCAAATCGTCCAAATCAGAGCAAGTTGCTCTCGGAGGAAAAAAATTTTATTGGCTGAGCCGTACGGCCCAGCCATTATGACAGTCGGTACGATTTTTTAATATTAAAAATTTTTTTTGCAAAAAATATTTTGTAAAAAAAATCATTCAAAATTTTTCGCATTTTTTAATTTATTGTAAAGTTTTTAATAAACAAAAAAAAAACTATTGAAACCCCGCACTTAAGCGGGTGTCGCCCCCGTTACTAGGGCGGTGTCCTTGCCTACAGGACCAAATAAATTTTTAAGTTTTTAATAAAACTTTCTTTTATTTTTTAAAGTTTTTTAATAAAACTTTTTATTAGTTTTTAAGTTTTTAAAATAAAACTTTTTAATTTGTTTTTTAAGTTTTTAATAAAAAAAAATTATGGTTTTTTAATAAAGCTTTTAAATAAATAAAAACTTTAAGTTTTTACTTTAATATTTTATATTAAAGTTTTTAATAATTAAAAATATATAGTTTTCTTTATTAAATTTTTAATAAAGTTTTTTTAAAATAAAAACAATATGTTTTTTTTCTTTATTTTTAATAAAGTTTTTTATCCCAAATTTTTTTCTTTATTATTTTAATAATAAAGTTTTTTGAATAAATAAAGTTTTTAAATTAAACTTTTTAAGCTTTTTTTAAAAACAAATCATGCATTAATAAGCAAAATTGGAGAAATTATTTTGCCTTCTGATCAAGCCTTGTCTTGGACCATTTGTTCCTCTAATCGGCAATCAAATGGGGGTCAGTTGCTCCTACCGACATCCACCTAGAGGGCTTTCTTCACGGTCCTCTGCTTTGAGGCACTTTTGGTTGGCTTCTTCATCAGCATTTCTAGTTTTGCATCATGTTGATTGTAGTTCTCCTCTATGTAATGTTGTAATCACACTAAAATAAAGTGCCACAATCTACTATTTCAGTGTACTCTGTCATGTATTGTATGCTTCTTTGGATTGATCTATGTATCTAGTGTTAGTTTGTATATACTCAGCATATGCAGCGGCTGGTTACCCATGCATTTCGGTGAGATGGACTAATCACCATATAGACTCCTATTTTGGAAGCACTCTACATGTCTTCAGAAGTTTGGTTCTACATCCAGAGACTTGGTGCATGGCTCCAATGAGACTTGGATTGTACAAATTGTGCATGGCTCCAGTGAAACATGGATTGTACCAATATGCTATTATTGAGCATTTAGTTGATGCTCACGTAGTTGTCTTCTTGGTTCTGACATTATTCCTGTTGCAATGTGGATTCTTCTACAGTTCTTCATCGATAGATTCTGCAGTTATTCTTGAGTTGACAGATTCAGCTTAGTCACCAGTTATGTGGCATCTTCTGTAGTTGTACCTGATTTTCTCTATCAGTGCTTTGCACAGTTTGGCATTTCTTTTGGAACAACATTTGGAGGACTCATCATCATCCTTGGTCCACTCTACATCATTCCTCACATTGTTCTACATTATCTCCTTCTTCAGTTCAGATTGGGGACTCTTGACATTGTGACTTTTGAGCAGTGACTCTCCATTGAGGGGGGCTTGCATGGACTATCTCTTATGGGGGGGACTTTTTCCTCACTTGAGGTTTTATCCTTCCTAGAGCATGATTCTTGTTTTTTTTCTCTCTTTTGGGGAGGAGTTTTGTCCCACTGGGTTTTCTCCTTTTCTCCAGTTGTGAGAGATTGCATTATGTGTACATGGGTACCTAACATGGCCCAATAGCCGGGACCCATCTTGCATTGTTTGCTTTTGTGTACATTCTCCCTAAGTTGCACTTAAGGGGGGGTGTTGGTGTAATTAAATGTCGTGTACCTTGTCCTAGGTCATGATTACACCTTAGTTAAGTTTACTTAGGGACCACATAGGAGGTTGTTGGATAATTTCCACTTTTGGTGGACTTGACATGTCATACCTCATCACTTCCACCTTTTGTGGACACATCATGTGATTATCTCTCCACCTTTTGTGAATGATCCACCTTTTGTGGAGATTATCACATTATCCTTTCCCACTTTAGGTGGAGTGATAACTTTTCATAGTTGTCTCATGTCATAAGATTACGACACTTGTCATAATCTTATGCCCTTCTATGTTCTCACCTTGGCTATATAACCAAGGGGTCTCTCTCATTTGTAATCAATCAGAATCCTCTCATATCATTGACAAAATACAGTTTATTCTTGTCATCTTGTTGCTATCTCTCTTTTTCTTGTGCTTTCTATTAGGCCTCTAGATCTTGGGTGGCTACCTTCATAGCCAATTCTTACATATCTAAATTGAAAAATTGAAAGTGCATTATTAATTATCCTAATTGCATTTAGGAACATTGTTATTGCATTCAAAATTTCAATTGCATTCAACCTTGCATTCAATTTCTTGTCATTAGTCACCTTTTCTTACATTAATTTGCACACTTTTTTGTTTCTAAACATCAAGTCCCTAGGTAGGAAACCTAGAAACACTATCACCAATCCATATTTTTCTATTTTTCTAAAAAAATCTTTACCGGGACTAAAACGCCCTTACTGGCGTCTTAGTCCCTCTGTGGGTTTTTGGCTCAGAACCTTGTTTGAGTTGTTTGTTGTCTATTTCAATTTATGGAACCTCAAAATTTCTTCAAGATGACCAAGACACCCTTGCTAGTGTCTTAGTCCCTTTTGATTTTGAAGTTGCAGTTTCCAGGGTTTAAATATACTTTTTTGTGCTTCTATTTGTTTCTTTCAGTTTTTTGTTACAATTTGCAGAATTGTTGTCATTCCAATTTCTTTCATTTCAAGTGTATTTGTTCAATCTTGTATCATGGATATGTGCTTTGGAAAGATTTGGTTGTCCTTGAAATATTTGGTAGATGTGTCAATTTGTGATTTCAGAAATGACCCTAATGAAATTGAACTTACTCATGCTCACTCAACTCCTAATGCATGTCCTCCTCGTGATGTTGACATCATTGGAGAAGATGATGACATCATGAATATGTTCCTAAATGAGTGTCTTAACAACCTTGAATCTAATGCATCTGTTTACCCATCCATAAAACAACCAAACCCTCCCACAATACCACCTCTTGAGATGTTTGGTTACTTACATCTCGAAAATGAAATAAAAGTTGAACCTAAGTTCCCTACAAAAGGTGAATCCGGTTCCTCTAAATAAGAAAATACTCAACCATTTTATGATAACAAAGCAACAAACACTCCAATCAATCTAGGAGAAACATATGGAAAAGGATTCACAATCTTGAGAAAACAAGAATGTGATACAACAAGTGAACATGAAATTCATCAACTCCTAGAGCAAATACCAACTAATGAAAACATAAAGGGGTTAGTATATCAAGATCCCCCTCCCAACATAAGTGCTCCTAAAGAATACCTAAGGCTCTATAGTGATGGTACAGTGATCTTAGATTCTCCTCCTGATATGAATGTCCTTCTTCCTAAAGAACAACTAATGATTTTCAACAATTACAAGGATGATAGGATCACCTTAGGTCCTCCTCCTCAACTTCCAACTCGAGAAATTGGTGAATCTAGCAAGCGCAAGAGGCCCTACAAGCTATACAAAAACTAAATTTCCCTTTTCCACCACCTGAAAATGAAAGGAAACTACAATTGCTTTTGAACAAAGAACTAATAATGTTACTACCAGTGAAAGACAGGCTCATACTATATCCTAAAGATGCAAATGTTCCACATTGTCGATACCACAGAACTCTCGAACACAATACCGATGAGTGTTGTGCATTCAAGTTAGTATTGAAAAACTTTCACTTCAATGGAAATGAATGCCATCAAGTTATTGCATAGCTTATCCTTTTCCACCCCTTGTCATGTAATAGTTGTAGAACATTCTATTCTCACTATTACATGATCTTTCCCATCACCTACCTCATCTCATTCGTGTCTTACACTCAATGGGGAAAGAAGTAGATAGCCTTGTCCTAGTAACACATTTGTCATTGTCCCTTGGGTTCATTGTCTACCTTCCGCTTATATAGACTGAGATTGGGAGGTGAATGACCTGTTTTAGGTTGACTTGCATGTGCTTTACTAGTCTTTATTTTCTTTCCTTTTTGTTTTCTTTTTGGTTAATTGCATGTGTGTAATGTGATCCCCCATATTGTTTAATGTCTCCTCTCTATGTGTGTTCTTCTATTTGTACCTACATTCTTCTATATGTCGTATGCTTTTTTCCTTTTCATTGGTCTTTACCTTTCATGTTCATTTATCTTTTCATTTTTTTCTTGTGTTTTCCTTTTGGGGATGACTCAAGGCGTTGAGACACCGTATGTCTCTTCCATGTTGACCCAAAATATTTTTCCTCATCTTTTCTTTTCTTTTCATTTTTTTTCTTAGTTTTTCCTTTTGGGGGTGACTCAAGGTGTCAAGACATTCATGTTTCTTCCATGTTGACCCAAAAGGTTTTTCTTTGTTTCCGCTCTCTTTGTGTCATTCTTCTAGTTTAATGTGTATTTGGGGAATGATGGTAGTTTTGAACTCTCTAATATCATTGCACAAAAGACAGATATTGACCCTAAATCCATAGATACCTTATGTGTTTCTAGGGGGAAACCCTTTTCTTTCCTTTTCTCAGATGTGTCTACTTTAAAATAATTTCTCACAGCATGGTGTTTAGCAATTTCTTTGAAGTGGGGGCATACATTGGCATTATTTTGGCATGATTTCATTTGAATGTTTTCCATGTTCCTTGATGTGGTTTTCTTCATGTGATGTGTTTTTCTCTTTGTGGTGACATTGGGAGTAATGTCCTTCAAGATCTTGTTCCATATTAGCATATTGCATTCCTCTTAGTGGTGATGTGACACATTGCATCCCTAAGTTGTGAATATTTTATCCTTTGGTTGGTCCTCTCTTGGATACATTAGGAACAATTCCCCCTAAGATTAAGACCTCAAATGAACTAAGAAAAATCCCTTCGAACATCCCTCCTTGTTGTGTGCATTTTTGTACCTTATTAAAGTCATGGAGGTATGGCTTTAATATGGTTCCTCGAGGCTCACCTAGTGAACAACTAGCTTCACTAGCCCTTGTAAGCATGCATTTTCTTTTTTGTCCTTATCATAGTCATGGGGTATGACTTTGATATGGATCTCTTGGGGCTCACCTAATGGAAAACTAGCTTCACTAGCCCTTGTGAGCATGCATTTTTTTTGTATGGTGGATAGCATGTTCCACTTGTAAACCTTTTTGGACAAATAGCCTAGACCCGGCCCACAGCGTGTTGGATGGCCAATCGAAGCTTGATCCATAGCATTTTTCTTTTTCTTTTTTTTTTTCATTTTCTATCTTTGATGGTGTATGTTGGTGATTTGGTTATGGCTTCATATATCCGCAAGTGTGTTCCTTTGTGCCTATGCTGGTTTGTCATAGGATCTTGATCCTGGTGGCTTGGCCACCCTCTTGGTTATTTTCATCCTATCTTACTAGCATTGGTACATTTGAACCCCTCTTGATTGTGTGGTTGGCTACTTTAGTGTGAGTTTGAAGCAAGTTCATCCTCTCACTAAATTGGGGGTTAAATGTAGTGTAAGAAAATGCATACCCTTGCATTTTCACACTTTTTTGGGACCTCCTTGCTTTGTTTATCCTTATTTATGTCTTAATTGGTCCTATTTTGCATCCACAAGCCTAATAAATTATATATTTTTATGGATAATCCCGAAAAACAACAAAGGGTAAATGATAATTTAAATATTTTGGTTGTCCTTGATTTTTGGACTGGGACTAAAACACCACCTAGGGTGTCTTTGTCCTCCAAAGGTCTTGGGGCCCTATTTTCAAATGTGCCTTAAAGGGCCTCTGTTTTGGAGTCTATGCCCCAAGTTTTAAGCCTCAGGACTAAGACATCGCCTAGGGAATCTTAGTCCCCCTCAAGTTATTTTTGAGATTTAATTTCAAATCTTGATAGGATTTAGCCTTCTTTAATTAATGAATTCATATGTCAGCTTGGTGTGGTGTAATTTTGGGGTATTAAGCATGGATAAGTATAAATACAAGGTTTATTCACTCATTTTGACCTAAGACTTTTGTGAGAGCATTCCTAATAGAAATTTTGAGTTCACAAGAAAATTCAAGAGAAATTCATCAAGCATTTGGAGCCATCATCAAGATTCAAGCATCATTTCAAAGATATTCTTGCATCATGTGTGTTTTTGAGCTAACATTTGTGATGTAGGGTTTTGATTCAAGCAAGCAAATCAAGACAAGATTCATCAAGAATTCATTCAATTCAAGATCTGCATTCAAGCTAGCCACTTCACACAATTTTGCAGATTTCATAACAAGGATTTGGTGAGTTGCAACATAGCACTTTGTTCATTCATCATTTCCCTTCATTATTTCATTTCATTCCAAGATTTAATTAACAACAAGGGGTTTGACCAAGGAAAACCCCCATTTACTAACAATCAAAAAAAAATTCCTCCCTTGTGTGTTTGTGTTTGCAAATTTAGGTTGAAGATCATTTGAAGTGCAAAGTTGCAAGGTTGCATTGAAAAATTTTCATCTTCATAGAAAGTCACCTACATAACAGATCTGGAAGTTTCAGGACTTGAGATCTGAGAAGAAGTTGCAGACATTTAGCCTCAGGATCATCTTTTGAAATTGCATAAATTCAAATCAGGATTGAGAAGACAGTAAGGGTGTCTTAGTCCTCCTGGAGGTATTTTTTAGAGATTTCTTTAGATCCAATTCTGACATTCAAAGATTTTGTGTTTTCCCCAAAAAATAGCAGCAAGAATAAGAATACCGTAAGGGATTCTTAGTCCTTCCTGGCATATTTTGAAAGTATTTTTGCATTTCCAAAATCCTTATCACACTTCTAGACTTCCCAAGTGCATACATCCTAACTTGTTATTACTTAATTTTGTGATTTACACTCATCATTTGGCTTGCATTACTAGGTTTTGTGAGTTGAATGTTAAGTTATCTTTTCCAAGCTTTTACTTGGTGGTGAACCTTTCAAAGCTTAAGGAATCTTCTTGGGTCTCCCTTTTTGAGACTTGACTCACCTTTGTGTTGATAGTCAATCCAATTTGGGATCCTAGGTTTCCTTGAATGAACCATCCCCCAATAAAGGAAAATTTTGGATTAGGGATCCCTTTCTTGTATTGTGAGTCCCTTTTCCCAAACCCCCCATTTTTCATAAGGTTTAGAGTTAAAACCCTAGCTTCTGCAATTCTGATTTTTTGTTTTAGACTTAATCAAACACTTATAACAACCACTTAACATGCCATTACATGTGCCAAAATCATAGTTGAATTAAACAATGATTCAACACCAAAATGTTATCATAAATATAAGAAAATCATATCAAATTTTTATTGTTATAATTCAAAAATATGAAGTCTTCAAATACATCAAATATCATGGGAAAACATGCCAAACATACCCAACTATAACCTATTATAAACCCTAGGTTTTACACATACCAATTTCATATGAATTTGACCTCCAAATGATGAAAAATAATCTCCAAAGTGTGGTGCTCCAACTAAAAGATGAAACCCTAGCCACAAGCACCAATTTACAATCTTCAAGAATGTTGAAAGAGGACTAATCTATTGTTGTACAAATATGAGTATGTTTTCCAAACCCTAGCAGCTAATAAACTTCACAAATCACCTCAAAGATGAAGTTGCTCCAATCCTAGAAGGTGGCGCTCAAAACTTAGGGTAAAACCCTAATCAATATGCCTCCAAAAGATTTCCAACGAACCCTCCTCCAATGTTGATCTAAACTATGATATAGAAATTTTCTCCTCTTAAGCACTAAATAACAATGAAGTACAAATTGATCCCCATCACAGAATGACCCACAGATGAGCTAGGTTTTTGTCCAACTCACCTTGAACACAAGGGTTTTCATCCTTGGTCCTATGCTCAACTTTTGTTGCAGCCAAGAGAGAAAAACTCAATAAAAAATGAAGTATGCTCAATGATAATGAAATGCCTTCCAAGCACCTCTATTTATACAAGCTTCCAACCCATAACTAACCTAGAAAATATTTTGATTTTATTTTAAATTATTTTTCCAAATAGGTCGACCACCTCCACAAGCTTGGGTGTCCAAATTTGAATTTAAATAATTTTTTTTTTTTTTTAATATTCACTCGCCCAACTCCTCGGCAAAAATATTTTATAAAGTGACTTAATATTTATTATTTTTTTATCTTATCCACTTTAATTAAATTAATTAAAAATAAAGTCATCCTTATTATTTAATTTATTTAGATAACTTTATAAATAATAAATTTTATTTTATTCCCTTATCAAATGAATTAGCCTACAAGAATGATCAATAGGCTAACTCTCTCTCTACTAGGTGATCATGTCAAAATTAGGGACATTACACATTAGGATGCTCTTTTGGAGCTTCATTTGATAAGGTGATTTTGGAAAAGGCCTTTTGCAACAAATCCTTTTGGTGAGGGAGTGACAAAGAATCCCACATTAACATGCTAACACTAGTTTTGTTCATATGCTCCAAAATACTAAATAACAGCATACTAACCTTTTGATGTCTTTTATGAACAATAGCGTCTCCTTTTGTTTGTGATGATTGTGGTTGGGCTCTTGGCTAGTCTTTGCTTACTAAAACTTGTCCTCAGCATAATTTGAACATTTTGAGAAGATGAGGGGCTAGCAACACCTTGGTGGATTCTATGATCTTTATTTTCTCCTTTATCAACTTGTTGTCCCATATCAACAACTCTCTTTTTTTAGCTCTTGTATTGGCTGCTATAGATTGGGAAAACTAATTTTGTCCTTGTGAATTATTTACCCCGTAAAATTTCTCACCTTTCCAATTCATTAGAGTAACCTCGTGATGGCTATGCTCAAGATGAGGTGTCTGTTATTCATGAGCTTCTTGTACCATATCTTATGTGAACAATAGTATTGTTTTGCACCATAACGGTCTAATTTAGCATTCCATTGGAGCATGTGGCCTAATTATGGATTTGACTGCACAAAAAGCACCATTCATAATCTTGTGTCATGTTATTTTGGATTGGTAAAAGCTCTTTCGAAATGCTAGCAACATTCTAATTGTAGGGTTGATAAGGTCTAGACTTGAAATTTCTCCTTTGGCCTTGAGGACAAGCTTGATAAGGAGACCTATTAGGCTTATTGGGATGATGTGGGACTTGATAACAAGATTGGTAAGCTTTAAAATATAAATTTTGCTTCTTTTTAATATTTACCATCTCGTTAGAAAAATTTTGCATCAAACCTTTTATCTCTTAGAGCTCCTAAGATTGAGTTGGGACAAATTTTGTTTAGGTATATGTTGGATAATTCAAGGTTGGGGAATCAGGTACAATATCTATAGGAGGTATTTATAAGGGTATAGGTGATTTAATCTTAGGAAAATTTGGCATTGGAGGCCTTGCTATAATATTTTTGGTCTGTATAAGACTATTTTCCACCCTTGTTGCAATGCCATAAGCATGAGGAAGTTTCGTTCCCCCCATTGATTGGATCATCATTGAGATGTCACTATTTAAAGCTCTTAGAAAATGCAAGAAAGCATAATTAGTTGAAGGCCTTATCATTTAAGGAATCATATCCCATTTCTTTTGGAAATGAAAGTTAAAGTTCATTATATTCTCATGTGGAGCTCTCTTTATGGTGATTAGTTGTTCTACTAATGAGAGATGATCTGATTTTTCTTTAAAATGTCTACACAAAACATCACCCAACTGATCCCAAGTGGTGATAGAGTTCATTTCTAAATCCCTGAACCATTGTAATTTGTTACCTCTTAATAAAGCAGTTAGGAGTCTAATAGAAACATTTTCAGCTGTAATATTATGGACTATGTTGGAACACGACTATCTACTGAGGGGAGGGGTGAATCAATAGATCAATTAAAAATTTTCTTAACCCTTTTTATTCATATTTTAAGCAAAAATGCACAGATCACACACATTGATACTTATAACACCAAACATATGTGGAATAACTGATATGGGAAAAACAATAGTGAGAAATTCTGCTAGGTTCTATTGTCCTAATCTAGCCTCACAATAGAACCTCGTTGGTTATGTTAAACAGGCACAGGACAACTGAGAAGGGAGGTGAATTAGTTGTCACAAAATTCAAAACTTAAAACTTCAATACTTATTAATTTCACAACCACATTATATGTTATTAATTATGAGCATGAAACATAGATAACAAAAAGTAATTAAACATAGCAAACATTAGATTTTTACGTGGAAAACCCAAGGGAAAAACCATGGTGAGGATTAACTCACAGTATAAAGTAATTTTAAACTGGAAATAAAAGGCTCGCTACCCTGAAAGGACTCACTATCCGACTACAAAAGCTCATTGCTTACAAGGGAGGATCACTGCCTACAAAAGATTGATAAAACAAAATTGGGCTTTACAGGAAAAATGAACTAAGAATAGTGCACCTAACAAGTGTTGATGCAGTTCTGGTGATGCTCAATAGACTGATTCAACACACTTCATCATTTTCGCTCACTTCCAACTTCTTTATTAATTTTACATACACACACTTCTACTCTTTTGTCTGTGTCTTTCTTCGACTCACTAAAATTGTCCAACATATTCATTTATATACCTGATCTTTCCCAAAAACATCAATTAGGCCTGCCTAATTAGATGCATTTCATATTTACCAAAAATACCAACTGTTGGCTCTAATTATTCACAAAATATTTCAAGAAGGTAATTCAAATTTCCAGCACACTACATTATGTCGACAAGGACCTAAAATAGGTCACACATATATCCACATAGAAAAATTAATTCACCATATCATAATCACCCCAAGAAGTCGGCCAAGAATAGACTTCAAATGCAAAAAGCAATAAACATTTTGTACGAGCATCAGAGCATGTAATATTTTGATCATGCATGCCTTTGACAACCATAAACAATTTCTCAAAACCACAAGCATCAACTACTAACTGCTTAGAAATGTGGACAAGAATACCAGAGATATTAGCTCAAATACTGATTTAGATACCGGACCAAAATACCAGATCAAGCACTGTCTTAAACTTGCAGTCAACATGGTGACATCAATGACAACAAAAAATTCTAGAGATAGTCAATCTTCTTCATGTTTCCAACAATCTCCCCCTTTGTCATTGATGGAAACATGTAAAAACTTCTTCTTCAAACACTCCCCATACTTTGATCTAACTTTCTCCATACTCTAATTCTCTCCCCCTTTGACATCAATGGCAAAGGGCGGTCAAAATGATATAAACAAAGGTTTAAACATGGTGACATCAAAAATCAAAGAGACTTCAATTCATCAAAATACTTCCAACCATCCAAAAGTTTCAATCAGCTTCTTTTTCTTCCTTTTCTTCTTTCCCACAGCAAAATAACAAAAAAATTAACATTCATGATTCAAGTAAAAATGACATTCTTCACCTGAAACACTTTCTTGTATCTTTCCTCAAGAACTTAACACAATTTCTTCTAGTTAAATGTTGTTGAATCCATTCTTGTATAGATGTTTTCCAATAGACCAATTGAGTAAAAGACGATGACCAATATGAACTTTTTCTTTCAACATCTTTTGTGTCAGAAAGTATTCTAGAAAGATGTTCTAACTGGACCTCAACAATCTCATTAAGAAACCAGAAGGTTTTTATCACATCATCTTTCTATCTTTGTATAGCAACTAGTTCAGCTTGTAGTTCACCAACTCTCAATATTTTCTTTCCTTCTTTATCTTCAAAGATGTCAAAATTCTTTCCAATGTTGTTCACTTTAGATTCAATTGCTTCAATTTTACTTCTAAAATTATCTACCATAGCAAGCCACCAGAGACAATACTTGTAAATATCAGATATTTCTTTAATGCATTTCTTTGTTTCCATGATTAGTTCAGATAATCTCCCTTTAGCTTTGACACCTCTTTTTAACCAAAGCTTCAAACTTGCATCCTTTGAGACCTTCAAGCAACATCCTTTCTTCAACAATTTCAACTAGATTTTCTAGCAAGGAATCAGAAATAGCTGATATTCCAATACCTTTCCAAAGTAGATATTCTACCAAAGCATCATCAACCTTTAGTTTTTTAATAGGAGAGGTTGCATTCCATAATTCACCAATCTTCTTCATCTTCCCCTTAACTATCATAGATTAGATGTCATCTGAGGATACTTTCTCCTTTTCTTCTGAAATGTCAATGATATCTTCAGTTATAACTTTCCTCTTCTTTGATTCTGGAGGGGAATCACTAATGACAACCTCCAATTCCTTTTTACCAAAGGGAGAGCCCACCTCAAGCTAACTCGAAGCAAATATATAGGAGCAAAGATTTGTTTTAAAGGATGTGAAATAGGATTTGCACATACTTGCATTATCTGCCAACGCGTCTAGATATCTGTAGACCTATTTTCCAATAGGAATATCATATTCCCATACCACATTATCTTTTCCCAGTAGGGAACACAAAAAGTAAAACACCAAGCACACCAGCAACAAACCGAAGCAAAAAGGATAACCCTCAATTACCAACATTTGAACATTTTCAGAAAGATTCTCAAGCAACAAGCTACACAAATCAAATTTCTTGTTCTCCTTAACCATCATACATGTGCAATATAAATAGAAATGGCTAATGTGGAACCTTCACAATTTCTAAAATAGATCTTGTAAGAAATGTTGTACGCCACATATCTTACAACCAAATCCTCGAGAGTGTTTATCAATAGAGATCGTGGGTCTTTACTAATGCCACTCAATTCCTCCACATCTTTGTACTTTATAGTTTTCTTTCCAAGAAGATCCCCAATACTACATAAGCCAGTAATCACCTCGATCACTTCCTTCGTAACTAAGTATGGTTTGTCCAACACAATACTTCTATCCTGGAAATGATCCAACAAGAACAAAATAAACTCTTTATTGAAAACCCACGGAAATTCACTCCACAAATCCATACCTAGGGTTTTGATGTTTTGTAATTCGCTTTCGTTTAGCCCTAGTTCCATTTCTTTCATTTTTCTATGATCAAATTCTTCTAACTCAACTCCTTTTAGCTTCAAAGGGATGACACCACCCAATTCTCTATCCATTTCTACACTTTCTTTAATTTGTTAATCAAGACTTCTTCATTTTTCTTCTTCCCCTCTTACAAACAGAAAAATGAATTCTAGATTACCTGAGTCAATTTCTTCAAAATCCCTCCAGAATTGCTTCACACTTGCTTCAAGATCACTCCAGGGAACCTTTTGAGTTCTCCTAATGCACAATTAACTGAAAAGGTTCACAAATTCCAACTTATACATCATCACATTTACCCTAAATGCATTAAATGCAACAAACATCAAAAATATGCTAAAAACATACTTCCCAACACAGGAAACCCTAATTCAATCCAGAAACTTCCATGCCAATATGTTTTCCTTCGGTTCCTTTCCCAAAAAAATTGAATACTTATTTTCCACATTCCATCCTCGTGTCAAATTCTGACATGCCATACATCAGGGGGTTTCATAATTTTTCTGATAATGCTCCCCCTAAGACCATGTTATGTCTAATTACTGAACAAATCGTCTATACTGAACGAGGGCACAAACCCATCATTAGTTTCAGATTTTTCTTCTTCTTCCTCTTTCTTCTTCCATATCTTATTCATCTCTTCTTTCATCTCTTCTTTTTCAATCTTCTTTACCGAATCATTCTTCTCTACTGGAGTAGACTACTTTCCTTTCTTACTTCTACAAACCTTTGAGATATGTCTAGGTTTATTACAATTGTAGTAGACAACACTCTTTTGATTAGTCTAACCTCCATTACCTCTCAACCTACATTCATTTTCTTTGTGTCCAAATTTGTTACAAGTATACAAGTAGCCATTAAAGGATTAATTTATTCTAGCTCCATGAAACCTATTCATCATTCCCTGGTTGGTCATTCTCACTTGAGATCTCCATTCAGTAGCCTTATGTCCAATCTTCTTGCATGAAAAATATTGTCCAGAGAAAAAGCCAAGAAATTGATTATGATTCTTCCTGCTCCTACATTTTGTTGCTTTGTGACCATATTTATTATAGGAAAAACAAACACCATCGAAAGAGGGATACCTTTGTGCACTAGGTTGTCTCATAGGCTGTCTTCTTGCAAACTTCCTCGAATTTCTCTTTTGATTTCCTTTGTCCTGATTCATTTAATTTTCCTTAGAACTTTCACCAGCATCATTTCCTAAACCAACTTTTTCTTTACTTGATTTTTGTCCAGCAAGCAATTCCCCAAGCTTATCAGAGCTAGATTTCAAATTGTTCTCACAAAGTTTTGTCTTCTCCAATTCAATCCTCAGGTTTACTATCTCCTGCTCAAGTTTAGTGTGTTCATCATATTTATTCTATACCATTGTATTTAGACATTCTTCAATTCTTTTATTTTCTTCTACTAACACTTTCAGTCCAATTATCTCTTATTTCAACTATTCACTTACTTCTTTGTGTCTTTCCTTGAATTTCTTCAGTTGTTCTTTCAACTTCTGGAGACATTCATTTGCATCATCGAGATTCTCTTTCAGATCTCTTTCTTCTCTTTCCACTTTGTCAAGATCCTCAAGAGAATTTTAGAGCTCTTCTTTATCATCCATCTAACCAACTTTCAAGATCCTCCTTAAGTAGTTAAGCACAACACCAAGGAACCAAAGCTCTGATACCAATTGTTAAATAGGGGTAGGACAACTGAGAGGGGGGGTGAATCAGTTGTCACAAAATTCAAAACTTAAAAATTCAATACTTATTAGTTTCACAACCACATTATTTGTTATTAAGTATGAGCATGAAACATAGATAGCATAAAGTAATTCAACACAACGAATACCATATTTTTACGTGGAAAACCCAAGGAGGGAAAAACCACGATGAGGATTAACTCACAGTATAAAGTAATTTCAAACTAAAAATAAAAGGCTCACTTCCAAGGGCTCAGTGCCCTAAAAGGAATCATTGTTTGATTACAAAAGCTCACTGCTTACAAGGGAGGCTCACTACCTACAAAAGATTGATAAAACAAAATTGTGCTTTACAGCCAAAATGAATTGAGAATAGTGCACCTAACAAGTGTTGATGCAATTTTGGTGATGCTCAATAGATTGATTCAACACACTTCATCCTTTCCTCTCACTTCCAAATGCTTTATTAATTTTCCATACACACACTTCTACTCTTTTGTCTCTATCTTTCTTTGACTCACTAAAACTATCCAACATATTCATTTATATACCTGATCTTTCCCACAAACATCAATTAGGTCGGCCTAATTAGATGCATTTCATATTTACCAAAAATACCAACTGTCGGCTCCAATTATTCACAAAATATTTCAAACTAATTCAAATTTCCAACATGCTACATTATGTCAAAAAGGACCTAAAATAGGTCGCACATATATCCGCATAGAAATATTAATCCACCGTATCATAATCACCCCAACTACTATCTGCTTAGAAATTAGGACAAGAATACCAGAGAGAGTAGCTCAAATACCAGTTTAGATACCAGACCAAAATATCAGATCAAGCATTGCCTTAAACTTGCAGTCAACATGGTGACATCAATGACAACACAAAACTGTAGAGATAGTCAATCTTCTTCGTGTTTCCAACAGCTTACAATTTTTAAGGGCGCCAACCCAGCTATCTAATGGCACCAACCAATTAGATTTACAATGAAAGTATGTGGAGAAACAACTCTAGTTACATATGATTCAATTAAATCCAATTTTGTATTACAAAATCAATATGCAACTACTCAATCTTTGCTTTTCTCTACAAAAATTTCCTCTTCTCTCTTCACTCTTTTTATAACACACTATGTGCTCATTGAGTGCATATGCACTACTTTATTCTTCAACACACATCAACCTTATACATTGCATTCTCTATCTTTGAGTAAATCAAACTTAGGGTTTCCTATCATCTGATGTGATTCATGCTTGATCAACCTCTTTCATATTTTGTGACTATCTGTGCATTAATGAATTTGTCCACTTC
The DNA here is from genome assembly GCA_007258455.2 of Sequoia sempervirens. Taxonomy (NCBI): domain Eukaryota; kingdom Viridiplantae; phylum Streptophyta; class Pinopsida; order Cupressales; family Cupressaceae; genus Sequoia; species Sequoia sempervirens. Next base: position 124,258,488 of record VDFB02047397.1, read on the forward strand.
TTCCAGTCAATCAGCAAACATATCATTGGAGTAGTTACAATGATCAATTTCATTCTCTATGCCACAATCAAATTCGCTTGACTAGAAGTTCCACCATTTTTTCGCCTAGCCATTGTCAAAATAAATCTTTAAATGTTGGCCATTGATCGTGCCATGATCCATCGGTTAACATTTAAATTCCTCGAGTTACTTTAACCAAACATCAATCGCCACGTGTAACTTGAGTACATTTTTCATCTTCCATACTTGTTGGGGGTTGGGGATCGCTAATCCCTCTTAACACTTACTTGCAATGCATTGTAGGATTTAGGAAATAAGACCGAACACCTAAGTCTAAAGCCTTTATTCACCTGTCAGGGTTCAACCATCGACCATACCCTTTACCTTCTACCTTCCTTCATTCCATCACAAACCAACACTCTAACCTCTAAAACTCCAAATTCTGAAACACCTTTGGTTTACCTGAAGACTCAGTTGATGTCATCATGTACAGTCGTTGACATCATCTTATACAAATTTCCTTCCCAAGACCCTTTCAAGTATCGTGGTTTGCACATACCACTTACCTCTTTCTTAGCTTTTGATAAGGCATAAGCCTTCTTACTGCTCCACAATGTCTGACCACTTCCTTTGATAACTTTAACCCTTTTGGGTGTCAACCTTCAAGCTTTTCTCTTACCCCTTCCTTTGTAAGACAACCCTTTCAAGTGTCAATCATCAAGATTTTCTCCTACTACTTACCTACCTTTTGGTAAGGTGTAATCCAATCTTTCAATGTCTGATTCCTGACTCCTTTGGATTAACACATTCGAACTCTTTTTTTCTTTGTGCAAATGGTATGAGGTATGGTCAAAGTCTGAAGTCCAAAACCTTTTAGACTTAGCTTCTTTTTTTTTGTATTTCTTTGAGGCATTCGTTATAAAGTACAACCAAATCTCGATGTCTGATCACTTACAGTATATGGTAAGCCTCAAGCCCAAATTCTGAAGCCATATCAAACTTGGCATAAAAATACTAACTCCTTCCTTCTCTAGCAAGCAATATAAGGTAAGTCGGAGGTCTAATGCCCAAAATTTTACAACACTTCAAGCCTTGCTTTGCAACTTCAAATGTATCATCCTATGATACCTTTTTGACATCAATGACAATCAAATTTCCAACAATCCCCCCCTTTGGCATTGATGGAAAAACTAAATGCTCTACACAAACATCTGCTCAACAACCATTCTCCCCCTTGGGTATATCTCCCCCTTTGAAAAACACAAAGCATTTTGCTCTATTTCTCCCCCTTTGACATACCATGCAAATTGAAATAATGTGTCCAAGAATCTGCAACCATCAAGTCGTTAAAAATTTGTAAAATCATGCATGCCTGACTTGCCTTTTCTCTCACCTTCTAGGGATGAATAAGGTTTTTGTAAACTCCCCCTAGACTCATGCCCTATCACTAAGATTTAGTGATATGATTTGGGAGAAACCATTCCCAATTGTTGCCTCAAGTATTCAAATTGTTCTTTAGGAAGAGGCTTAGTGAATATGTCTGTAACATGTTCCTTGGTTGGCACATATGCCATGCTAACTTCTTGATCTGATACCTTTTCTCTTAAAAAGTGATACTTGATTTAGATATTCTTGGTCTTAGAATGCATCACTATATTCTTTGATATATTTATGGCACTTGTATTATCACAAAGAATAGAGATATGTTCTTTTCATTCTAACTTGATGTCTTTAATTGTTTGTTTCATCCACAACACTTGAGTACAACATGTCAGTGTTGCAACATACTCTACTTTAGTTGTAGAAAGAGTAACTGATTCTTGATTTTTGCTCAACAATGAAACAAGTTTGTTTCCAAGAAAGAATGCACCACCACTAGTGCTTCTTCTATCATCCACACTTCCTACCCAATCAACATCTATATATGTTGTCAAAGTGAAATCTTCACCTTGGGATACCACAATCCATAGTCAATTGTGCTTTGGGTATATCTAAAAATTCTTTTTATTACATTGACATGAGACTCTTTAGGAGCAGCTTGAGATCTTGCAACCATGCACATTACTTGCATGATATCATGTCTTGATGTAGTTAGGTACAACAAGCTACCTATCATTGATCTATAAATGGCCTGATTTTCATTCGGGGATTCATCTATCTTTCCTAACTTACACCCAGTTATCATGGGGGTACCAACTGGTTTGCTATCTTCTATCCCAAACTTCTTAAGCATCTCCTTAGTATACTTAGTATGAGATATGAATATCCCTTCATCAGTTTGTGCTATCTATAGAACAAGGAAGAAGGAAACTTCTCCTAGCATAGACATCTCAAACTCATTTTGTATTTGGACAGAAAAATCTTTAGACATTATGTCATTGTTGCCACCAAAAATAATGCCATCTACATACACAACAAAAATTAACATATGCTTACCTTCAAATTTGAAATATAGATTTCTACCTACACATCCCTTCTTGAATTTGTATTGTTGTAGGTTTTTTTCTAATCTTGAATACCAAGCTCTAGGTGCATGTTTTAGACCACATAGTGCTTTCTTCAATCTACAAACATAATCTTCTTTTGGTAGCTAAAAAACTTTAGGTTGTTCTATGTAAACTCCTTCTTCTAGGTTCCAATTTAAGAAAGAAGACTTGACATCCTATAAAGTGTCATACTTAAATAACACCAATAAATCAATTATGACATTATGAATATTAAATTTAAGATACAAATCCAATCTATCTATTTTCCATCATAGCACAACATGTCCAAAATAATAATTTATATTCATTTCCAAATGTCAAATTATCAAATTACAAAGTTTGACTTGGCTAACTTGCCACATAGTCAACTCAAGTTTTTGCATCAAATAGTACAAATACAATAATCAAAGGATGGAGTTTCATGTAATTCCTCTTCAATGCTTGTTGCATCTAGTGGATGAGAACATGGTTCAGACACTTTTCCACCCAACCATGAAGCTAAGCTTCCCCAGAATTCTTCTTAACTCAAAGAATACCTGACCTTGCATGGAGTACTTAGCAAGAGAAAACGATATGCAAGGTAAAATTTGGTGCATGACTAACATAACTACAAGCATTTCTAAACATAATCACAACATGCAAGATCAATGTTCAGAAATGGTAGAGAGTTACATCATAAAAATTAGTCCATTCCATGTAATGGGCTACCAACGCTTGGCCAAGCATAAGTTGTAAACAACTACAAAATGATAGATTTTGGAAAAAGAAAAACCTATACTCGAGTTGTAAATCCATTTTCAGAACCCATCTCGGAAGGTAACTTTCTACATACAAAAGAAAACACTCTTCCCTTCTATTTATTAAGTTCACAAATATATATTCTAATTTACAATAGGTTATTCCAACTAACCTTCTCATGATATTAAATTTGAAATATTTAATGATCTTAATCTACACATGTTTCACATGGTCTATCTTGGATTCAATAGTTTATTGAAAAGTAAACTAACTAGATTTATTGCTTTTGCACATTGTACATCAAACAACCAATCATTGTAACATTTTTTTCATTTATTAATTGAAAGATACTTTCATGCACATTTCTTCACACATGCTTCAACATACAGATTACAATTATTTCCTTACTTTTTCCTACATAGAAATAAATTAATATTCAATTAAGGAAATTAAATAAGTTTTTTAAAGAAGGTATATCACATGTATACTATATTCATAATCGGTTTATGAATATACACATCTATGGCCTTCATTATAGTAATAAGTATGTGTATACTTTTTTCTAAAAACAAGAATAGAAATCCATTTTCTTGTAGACAAATCATTACAATTTCCATTTCCTTTGGAAGAATAGAAAAGAAGCAATATCTTTCACTAGAAACCAATTTTCAAACATAAGATTCCAATTGAACATGTAGTTTCATAGTTTCCACAAATAGTACTCTATTCTAAAAATATTAATAAGTTATCATAAAATTTTGCACAGAGAATTCATAAGATCGTTCTTGCAATAACAACATTGAATGGCATAATACTACATTGTTGTGTTTCAGAACTATAATGTCAAGGTAATGTTTATTCAATAGACTTGTCACGAGTTTCTAACTCATCGAAGGAAGAACATTCAATGACATGAAGTCAGCTTCACAGAGAATAAGAAATAGGTTACCCTTAATAAGGGCTCAGGCTTCATATAGTACAACAAAATTATAACATTTTATAAGAACCAGGTATCACTTTTAAAGTGATTCGATAACATCTCATAACGAGATTAGGTCTCATATTAACAGTGAAATAGTTTCTAATTACCATGGTTCGAGTTTCACATTATCGATGAAACGTTTACATACCACCATGAAATTTGGTTTCTTAATAACCAAGAATTGATAACACAGCATAATTATATCGGGTTTCACATTAACAATGAAATGATATCATTATATTATGTAATTAGGTTTCACAACCACGGTGAAATGGTATCAAATAAAATGAGGCCAAGTTCACATTAATAGTGAAAAAATACATAACACTATAAAATCTAGTTTCAAATTATTAGATAATCAATAACATAACGTTATGATATTAGGTTTCACATTGACAGTAAAATGATACCATAACATTGTGTAATCGGGTTTCACATTATTAGTGAAATGATTACATATCACAATGAAATCTGATTTTATTAATAATGAACCACTAACATAATACATTGAGTTGGGTTCATACTAATAGTGACATGAATCATAATACAACAAATCATTTTCACATTATCGGTGAAGCGATAATATAATGCATTATTTTGGGTATCCACCAATAGCGAAAAGAATTCATGATAAAATGATTTTGTTTCACAATGACAATGAACCAATAGCTATCATATTGGAAAGAGCTTTTGAATGCATGCAACCACAAAGGAAAAGAGGATTCATGACCATCGAACCCAAATTTGATTCCATAGATTTACCACCTTTATACAGCTAGAGGTTATAAGATCAATACTCATTATCGATCTTAAAAAAAAAATCGGTATAGGGTTGTTGATCAAGAAAATATAATGGGGTTTTCCCCAATTTAATGATGGGGAAACAATATAATCCTTTTCCAAAGGCAAGGCAAAAAGGATGCATGTTTGGCCATCACGAGGGCACGGAGCAGTACTAAGACAAAAGAAACACAATGGTGGATTGCTTAGAATGAAGAAACCAAAGCTCACAAGCCAGATTTGAGGCAAGAAAACATCTATCATTTAATTCAACAAGTACCAATTCAATAACAAAACATACCAAAAACTTGTGCTAAAATCTCTATCAAACAGAATGGAAAATTCAACTAGCTCCCCTACTTTTTCTACCAAAGCTCTTCCTTTTTTCTTTTTTGTTGAACCTCCTCTTTGAGTGTGATTCCCTTTTGTTTCCAAAAATCCCCATTTTTTCCATATTGGGAGTTTGTTTAATTGCCCACTCCTTCTTCATGAGTTGCCTCTAATTTGTTGTCTCCAAAATTTATTTTTTTTAGGGGTTATGGGCATCCCCCTCCATATTTTTTTCCATTTTCAAATTTGAAAAACAAACAAGCAGCCTATCATGGCTCATAGCATATTTTATAGAAGACATTTAATTAAAATCATTCATTTCTTTCTCCTCATGCTCATATATTACATATATGTATGTGTATATATATACATAGATATATACATACATACAAGTGTGTGTGTGTGTGTATATATATATATATATATTCTTGAATTATTTTTGCATCCTTCATAAGGTGGAGGAAGAAACATCATGTTCTTTCAATTTCATATCATATATTTTATAATTTCATAATTACTTGTGTGTATATATCTATATACATGCTTATGTTTATATGTATTCATCTTTTCTTTTGAATTTAGAGGCATAAAATGAGTATTAAATATACAAGTTAAACCAAACAAGCACAGAACATTCACATCAAATTCAATTTTCATATGAAAATACTATGAGTCTTCAGTGGTGTGTGTTCCAGATTCCATCAAGCTTACTGAATGTCATCTGGCTAAATACTCATACCTCAACCATGTTCTTGTTCTTCATCTTGTTCCTACATTCACACACTTGCACTTGCAGGGTTATGTCAGTAACCATTAACCAATGTTTTAAATGAAATGATTCCATTACTACTTCATAACATTCAATCCTTTATATTCAATAATAAGGTTTAAACGGATAACAATTTCAAATGATGTTGAAATTTTAAATTTATCACAAATCAAAATTGATAAATTTTTATTTTCTAAAAATATTCAAATAACTTAACATTGTTAAATGCAAGCATAATTTGAGATGTGATGCATCCATTTGATAGACTTTGAATCCTTTATGATAAGAGAATGCTAGAAACATTCTTATCGCTTCCAATCTAGCAACTAGTGCAAACATTTTTTCAGCATCTATACCTTCAACTTGTGCATAACCTTTGCACACCAATCTAGCCTTATTTATTACAACAACTCCATATTCATTAAGCTTATTTCTAAAAACCCATTTAGTGCCTATCACATTCTTTCTTGAGGTTCTTGGAACTAACTCCCAAGTTTTTCTCTTTTCAATTTGGTTTTTTTCTTCTCCCATTGTTTTTATCCAAGTCTCATCGTTGTTGGCTTCAACATAGCTCTCAGGCTCTATCTCAAATAATAGTGCAAAGTTTACTTGCTCTTTAATTTGACCCATATCTCATGGGTTGTTTCACAGTGCATCACTTTTACAAACTTTAAGTTAGACAATCCACAAATAATAGCATTATTTTCCTTGGCATTGTTCTCATATGCTTTCTTATCAGCCTAGTCAATGGGTGGTGTAGCAGGAATAACATATGCATTTACTATAGTCATTCATACATCAAACCCTAAAGATGATAAATATGTTTGCATTATAATGCTCCAAAAAGCATAGTTTGATCTATTAAAGAGAGGTTCCTTGTTTGAGGAAGAACCTTCTTGACTAGCCATCTTGTGTTCACTATCCAAGATCTACTCGAGCCGATTAAGCTTCTCAAAGGAACTAGAGCTTTATACCAATTGTTGGAACACAACTATCTACTGAGGGGGTGAATCAGTAGATTAGTTAAAACCTTTATTTTAACCCTTATTGTGCAGATTAATAAAATATGTAGAGATCACACACACCAATACTTATAACACCAAATATATGTGGAAAACCCAATATGGAAAAAACCACAGTGATAAATGCTACTACAATCTACTATCCTAATCAAGCCTCACAATAGAACCTCACTAGTTAAAATATTTAAGGGTACCAACCTTAAGGAGACACCAATCCACTGATTTAAGAGCACCAACTCTAAGGAAACACCCCCTCCCTAATCTGAGCACCAACCCAACTATCTGATGGCACCAACCAAACAGATTTATAATGAAAGTATGTGGAGCAACAACTCCAGTTACATATGATTCAATTGAATCTAATTATGTGTTACATACTCAATCTGCAACCGCTCAATCTTTTCTTTGCTCTACAAGCATTTCCTCTCCTCTCTTCACTCTTCTTTTAACACACTATATGCTCATTGAATGCATACACACTACTTCATTATTCATCACACACAAACCTTATAAATTGCATTGTCTATCCTGGCCTAAATCAAACTTAGGGTTTCCTATCATTTGACACCATTCATACTTGTATCGTCTGACACCATTCATTCTTGATCGACCTCTTTCAGATTTCATGACTGTCTGTGCATTAATAAATCCATCCAATTCTTCCAATCAATCAACAAACATATTGTTGGAGTAGTTACAATGATCAATTTCATTTTTGTGCCACAATAAAAATTTTCCCGATTGGAAGTTCCGCCATTTTGGCTTCTATCCATTGTCAAAACAAATCTTTAAATGTTGGTCATTGATCATGCCATGATATATCAGTTAATATTTAAATTCCTTGAGTTACTTCAACCAATCATCAATTGTCACATGTCACTTGAGGGAACTTATCATCTACCATACTTGTTGGGGGTCAGGGATCACTAATCCCTCTTATCACTTACTTGCAATACATTGTAGGACTTAAGAAACAAGACCAAACACCTAAGTCGGAAGCCTTTATTCACTTGTCAGGGTTCAGCCATCAACCTTACCCTTTACCTTCTTCCTTCCTTCATTCCATCACAAACCAACACTCTGACCTCTGAAACTCTGAACTCTGAAACTCCAAACTTTGAAACACCTTTGGCTTGCTTGAAGACTCAACTAACATCATCTTGTATAGATTTCCTTCCTAAGACTTAACCCTTTCAACTATTTGGGTTCACACACACTACTTACCTCTTTCTTATCTTTTGATAAGGTATAATCCTTCTTACTGCTCTGTGATGCCCGACCACTTCCTTCAAAAAATTTAACCCTTTCAAGTTTCGGCCTTCAGGCTTTTCTCTTACCCCTTCATTTGCAAGACTTAACCCTTTTCGGTGTCAGCCTTTGGGATTTTCTCTTACCACTTAACTGTCTTTTGCTAAGGCATAAGCCAACCTTCCAATGTTTGATGCCTGACTCCTTTGACTTAACACATTCAAACTATTTTTTTCTTTGTGCAAATGATACAAGGTATGGCCGAAGTCTGAAGTTTGAAACCTTTCAAACTTAGCTTATTTTTTTGCATTTATTTTGAGGGATTCGATATAAGGTATGTTTGAATCCCGATGTTTGATCACTTGTAGTATATAGTAAGCCTCAAGCCCGAAGTCCTAAGCTCGATCAGACTTGGCATAATTTAGGACTAACTCCTTCTCTAACAAGTGATATAAGGTAAGCCTGAGTTCTGATGCCTAAACTTTTGCAACACTTCAAGGATTCCTTTACAACTTCAAATGTATCATCCTATGATGTCTTCTGGAAATGGAAGTTAAAGTTCATCATATGATCATGTGGAGCTCTCTTTATGGTGGTCAATTGTTCTACCAATGAGAGATGAACTAATTTGTCTTTAAAATGTCTACACAAAACATCACCCAACTAATCCCAAGTGGTAATAGAGTTATCTGCTAAACCCCTGAACCATTGTAATTATTTACCTCTTAATGAAGTAGTTAGGAGTCTAATAGCAACATTTTTAGTAATATTGTGGATTGCACATAGTGAAGCCACATCTCTGATATGTTCAATGGGAGTAGCTTTATTTTCTCCATTAGAGAATGGTAGACTTTTTAGTGGAATCATAAGAATGTCATCATGTTGCTGCAAGTTAATTGGAATGCCTCCATTAAAAGGAACAAACAGTTGATTTCTAGGTGTAGCAATAGAAACCAAAGGAGTCTAACTTATGAATATGTTTTTAAAATGACTTCCAGGAAGGGTGTAGAAAGTTCTATCATTCTTGGTCTTGCACTACTTCTAATTGTTCTACTTCTTCTAGGTGGAGAGAGATTCAAGTAAGAGAATGGCTTTGAACTCCCTCTAGTTTGTATCCTTCTCATTCACTTTTGCACTGATTCTTTTGAAACCAAAGCCCTAGGGTCACTAGGTATGTTTGTTACACCTCTTGAAGGTTGAAAATACTACTACACATACCAATACAATAGTATAATAGAGATTGTATTGAACTGAAAACTAATTTTCACTCCCATCAGGGTTGGCAAAAACTATTATCACTAAAATATGCACCCTTGTTGAGTGTATAACTCAACTACCTTGTGAAACATTAGAAATTTTCTAGGTTTGTGGGTCACCTATGATGGAAAAGAACCTCTAGACAGGTTTTGTTCCCTTGGTACTCACCTATCCTAACTTAGGCTACTACTACAATTGATAAAAATAGATAGAAAGATGACATGAATGAATCTACTACGAGGGTGATGGGTGATCCCACAATACTGGTTTACAATTTTTGGCCAAACTGGACATTGAACTATTTTTTTAACTAAATCTTCACTTTCAAGCATCTATAGCTGCTAAACCATGAGGAATTTGACAATGATGCAAACTAGTGATTTGTGACATTTTGTTTGTAGATTCTAAATATATAATTTTTAAAAATATTGGAATCAAATTGCATTTATTTTTCCATCTCCTTTGAAAACTAGTTTTTAATAGTAAGCACCATTTTTAAAGAGTGATGTGTACTTGCTAACACAACTTTTTTCTATCAAAGATAAAAAAAAAAAAAAAATTCTAATTTAGATTTGTAACTATGATTTCTAATGCATGCAATTGGTTTCATAGTGTTTTATTGAATATTTTATTCTTAATTAAGTTTTGAAGTCATACCAGTTACAATTCAGACATAGGTTTACTTGCTAAGACAAAAAAAATTGTATGTATCAAAATTCTTTTTTTTGTTGTTGGATCAAGGACATCAATATCTAGTGCATAGATATTTTTCATATTTTTTTTTGATAATATGATATTTTTCTACATATGCAGAATAGAGAGCTTGATTTTCAATGAAAACCTACATCCACAAAAAACTAAAAAATAAATATAATAATCAAATTATATAATTTTAAAATTATACTTTTTGGGAAGCTTATAATAAGGACTAAATACTTACAAAAAATAAATTTTAAATGAATTCATTTGATCCCCCAAAAGTTAAATCAAAAGTGGTTTTTTATCAACATTTTGATAGGTGTAAAGAAGACTCCATTATAGGTATGGTTTAAAACTAGCAGGGTTCTATCCAAGGGGGTTTGATCTAAGGTGGTTTGACCAAACCCTCTTCAATTGGAATCCTTTAAATGGAACTTTTCAAGGCTTAAATCATTATATTTTCTAAAAATATGTGATTTCAGCAAAAACCAAGATGTCCCAAAAAGTGTAAACCACTATTGTGGGATCACCGTGATGCACCAAAAAAGTTTTGTTCAGACTTTGGACTCTTATTTTGACACACAATTAATCAATAACTTGGTTTTTTATGCACAACATTAGTGTTTGGCATATCTCTGTATCAGTATTTTATTGAAAGGTCTATGTTTCTTTATAGTTTTAGAAGGAAGAAAAGGGATGTTCTTCATGACTAACATTTGTTTACATAGTGATACAAGCAATAACCTACACAAATATACCCTTTTTGTTTGAAAATGATGGAAATAATATATTCTTACAAGGATTTACATATGAAAATCAGAGAATATGACATTAATTACCTCACATACATAATAGGAACAAACTTTTGAAGGTCAAAAATGCTCACTTTTATTGATAAAAAGTGTTCTTTGTAGTAAAATAAGTATGAAGTATGTATCCTTCTTACTTTGAAAATGTGTTACAAAAGGTTTTCTCTATTGTTGTGAATGAGAAAAATGGAGTTAGAATGCTATGTTTTTTGCTTGCAGAACTGAAAAATAAGAAAGAACTAAGTAAAAAACTAGCCTATGGGTCCTATATCTCATCCCAAACATATGAGAGCATATAGGGATTAATTTTGACTAAGTTGCAATGCTTAAAAATAGGCCAATGTCCTTTTCACTCCCAAAAATTTTCCCTGTTTGACTTGGTGTCTTCCAACTCCTTGAAGTGTGCTCCAGCTGATTATGAAGCTCCTAGATCTTTGGAAGCAGTTTGAACTACCCCTAGATGCTCTCAAACTATTGTCCTTATTATCCCTTTTGATTTAAAAACTTGATAATACCCCCCTAGATGCTTGCATGTTGTCCTTGAAGTTCATAAAGATCACCAAACTATCCAACCTGCCTCATGAATTCCTAAATTTCCCTTTGCATGAAGACAGGGCATATTTTAAAGCTTTGAAATGGTCAAAAAATAGCCTCCCCTTTGTTCCTCTTTCAAAATTCCCTATGATTGTTCTCCTTTGATTCATATTCGCATAGGACTCTCTTTGTTCCCTTTGCATACCCAGCTATCTTTTTGATTGTCCATGTATAGACTGCCCTAAGACTGTCACTTCATTTCATGTTGTGAGTTATTGATTCCATGGTTCCTTTTTGCACTCTATCCACTTATAGACTACCCTAGGACTGTCACTTCTCCAATGACTGTCCTTGCAACTTATCATTTGTCTTGTCATCATGGTTGTTGCCTCATTGACTATGATCTCTATATTGTGAATCTGCATCTCTTTCACTTGAGTATCATCTTCTCGCATAACTCTATCCCTAAGACTCTTTGCACATTCCACTTCCTTTTGTCCTCATAACTAGTCATAAGCATAGTTTATTCATTTCACCTATCATGAACTCATTTCTTTGATCCTTTCCATGCTCACTGCCACCTATTTCACAATCCTATGTGAACTTCATAGTCACAGTCACAGTCATGAACTTCACAGGTATGGTCATTAACTTCAATCATAAATCATAGTCAATAGATACCTTTATCATAGTCCTTGACATCTTTAAGAAGGTTACAATCACATAGTCATAAATCATTGTCTTAAGGCCTCACACAAGGTCATAAATTAACTTCATAGGTCACTATCTTCATTACAAAGCATTAATAAAAATCACAGTCCTTAGTCACAATCATCAAGCACAATCATTGTCATGAGGTATTGATTACAAACATCATCACAAAATCACAATCAAAACTTCATTGAAGATAAACTACATAAACTTTAGTATTCATTGCAGTCATTGACCAGAACAAGGTCACAAAGGATACAGTCTATTAATGACTCATTAAGCACAACTTATTGAGGATACATAAAACTTATTGAGGATACATCACAGTCATAAAGTTATAAATCACTATCATAGTCATCATCACAAGGCATAGTCAGATTCAAAAGTTACACAATCATAGAAGGTATTTGTTGATAGGTGTTTTTGCACTTCTCAACACAAGAAATGCATAAGTGCACTACCTCTCTTGAAAGGAAGCCTCCTACAAACTAGTTGCAAAAATTACTCCAAGGTCTCTCAGGTGTCAAGTCATGACTTGCTTGGAATATTTCAATTGGTTCAATTGTATCTTGCTGGTAATCACAGGGCAGCCTTAAGTATGCTAAGTTGGAGGGAAATTGGTTCTTTAAATGGAGTTTATAAAATTATGAAGTTGTGTTCGATTGTTGCAAGTTCAAAACAACAGTCTAAAACTCCACTTATATCATCAGATTTGGCTTTACAATGTGCAATGATGCTTGAACTTGTTTGAAGTTACTACTTAAAAGAAAAGTCAAAAGAGTGGGGAAGAGAATAAGTTCCTAAACCTAAAACTACCAATGAACAGTGATAATGGAGGATACTACAGTGGACAACCTCCCCAAAACTAAGTTCCACTTAACCAAATTAACTCACAATCTCATGAAACTAGTGCAATCTTCTAAGGTCTGCATATTTTCAACCATTCATTCACCACAAAGCATGAATAAAAGATAGAATTGGAGTGCAGCATTCAATTGATGTTCAAACTAGCTTTACACTGTTATTTATCATCAATAAACAGCAAAAAGCATGAACAAGGAAGGGCATCAACACAACAAAATTCTCCAATACCAATGAACATCATTAACTAATCTACTACCAACATGCTAAACACATAGAACAACAAAGTAAATCTACTCAAATCTATTAACTATGAAGAGAAGAATCATGAAACATGAGATGAAACTCAAGAATCCACCAAAATCAATGAACTTCTATTAGAATTTCAGCAGCGTGTATTTACAACAACTCAAATATCCCTTGAAAATGAGGAGACCCCCTATTTATAGTGTCCAAAAAGAAAAATGAATGGCCAAGATTCAATCTCATTATGTGGCCAAGATTCACTACAAATTAGGGTTTCACCTACCCCATAATATTTTACAATTTAAAATACATCTTTATCTTTTAGCTAATTTTCATTTTGCTGTAGCTACTTTGTGAGGAACTCATCATCAATGATTGTATTTCCTTCATTCTTCTTCACAATAGCTTACCCTACGGACTTGTTGATCAACACCTAAAGCTTTTTCCACTCCATTATATCATATTGGAGCACCTAGAAGCTCAATTTTATGGACCTTCTAGTAATTGCATCCCAATCCTTGTCATATTTTTATGTGTTCTTGATTACTTGCTCTAATTGGGTGAAGGCTCAAGCAACAAAGTCCATAAAATCCAGTGTGAGTGTGTCTATGGCTTCGTTCTCCATCTTCTTATGGAAATAAGGCCTTATCTTTTGGGGATCAAGCTCGACGGAAGGAATGTCGTAGTTCATCATGAGCTTCAAGTATTCTCTCTAGGCCACTAGATGTTCTTTGGCCCAATCTATATCAAGCTCAACTTCATGGAGCACCCACTCCAATATTTCTCTCCTATGATCAAGGTCCAATTTCTAAGTCTCAACGAGCCAATGATCATCATTTACTAGTTCCATCTCTTTTTCCCACGTTCTCTTAGGTATCTTGAGGATAGCCTCGAGCTTGGGGTATGTGATTCTATACAGCTCTAGGAAGTCAATATAGAATTTCCTTGTTCCCTCGAGCTACTTTTGCACCTCCCAAAACTTGTTTGTTGTTCGAGCGGTGTGGTCGATACCCATGTCTTCATTGTATACCACCCATCAGAACCAATCCTTTGTAGCCTTAGTCCAATTCTTTCTTCTCTCAAGCTTGCTAATATGATCCTTGGACAGTAGCTAAGGTGGGGTTGATGAGGTTGTTGGAATTTCTTTAGCAGAGGACCATTGTTGGATGTAGGCTCTCAAATTTGCCACTTGTGATTTTAATTCCTCCTTAGAGGATTTGTCCTTATTCATTTGGTGCACAGTGGTTACGACAGATCCTTGGAGATGATCAATTTTTTGCTCCCTAGTGGTCATTCCTAAGTCAATGGTGGAAATATTATATCTAACTCCTTCTCCCTCCACCACTGGAGTAGCTATTTGTATGGTCCTTGATCCTAATGCATCCATCGTCAAATGGGATCTGACCCTTGGTTTTTTTTCCTTCTTTGTCCCTATCTATGCCCAAGCCAGGATGGCTTCTAACCTCTTCTTGGGATCCATGAGGACAGGGGCCTTCTTCTACAATTTTTTATCTAGCCATTTGGGCATTTGAGATCCCTCTTTTGGTGATTCATGATCACCTTCCTCCTCCTGAGTATGTTGAATCTTCATTTCTTCACAGCCCAGAGCCTCTTGTTCTATCTTTTCTTCCTCTTCTTCGTCTGAATCCTGAATGAATATAGCCTTTCCTTCTGGAGATTTGGTGGTGGCTATGTTTTCTCTGGGGCCATCTTCCCCTTCAGACCCTTTGTCTTCTTCTTCTTTCCCATGTTCTTCATGATGTTCTACTTCTGGGCTTCTCATTTCAGCCTCTTCTTCAAGCTTATCTTCTTCTTTCTTTTCCTCTTTCTTTTCTTCTTCTTCCCCTAAGGGAGGCATCTCTTCATCATGTTCAAGGCTCTTATCTTGTTCCCCGATTGGAGGTTCTTTGGTTACCACCATTTCTTCATTTGTTCTTTCTTCTCTTTAGAGGACTACTCAATTTCCTCCCCAACATCTTTGAGTTTCTTGTCCAACTCTTCTTCAAGCTCTTGGTCAGAATTTTCTACAATGTACTTTGCGTTAGGGTCCTCAACATCTTCCTCAAAGGATTGTGTTTCTTCCCCTTCATGCACCACCTCATCGATGACTAGATGATGATGTTTAGGATGCTCATGATAATCAGCAGGTTCTTCTTCCATTTCTTTGGATATCTCCCTTTCTTGTCTTTCTAACTCCTCATAAATCTACATTGTTTCCTCCATCATGGATGGTTCAGTCGGAGGAGGGACAGGGAGGCTAGCAACAACTTGTGCTAGGGAAGCCTGCACTATAGGGTTCATTAATACTCCAGAAAGCTCCATTGGTATGTTTTGCATATGCTTGGAAAAATCTTCTGGGAGAGTAAGGGTGGGCATTGTTGTTGTTGAGGCCAAGGGAACAGTAGTTGATGGAGACATGGAGGAAGAAGAGAGTGGAGAAGTGGTAGCGGAGGAAGAATCTATCACCATAATTTTTTCAGTACATGAAGTGGAGGTGAGATGAACCGAAATGTCCACTGTGGGCGAAGAAGAAGTAGGTAATGCTTGAGATAAAGGTGAAGGAGTGATGGTAGTGACAGTAGAGGTGGCAGCAAGAGTAGAGGTGTCAGGTGGAGGCTTTGGTTGCTCGGCCTCTTCTTCCTCTCCCTCACAGAGGGGGTCCTCCTGAATGGTGGGCATCTCTATGACACCGCCTAATTTCTTTTCTTTCCTAGAGGGCTCGCCCTCTGACGCTTTCTTGGAATAAACCTTGTGCTTTGGCTGGTGTTCTTCCACCTCTTTTCTCTTCTTTGATCTAGTAGTAGGAGGGGACTTTGAGGTTTCCCTAGATGGGGCGGCAACAGTTCCACTATCAGTCTTGCTCTCGAGCTCGTCCTCGAGCTCTCCATAGGTTAAAGTGGCTCTTTGCAGTTTCAATTGAGCAATTTTCCCATCAATCCATTGCTTTGTTTAGGATTTAATTATATTTGTCAAAATATCAAGGTTATTGACCTCTTCTTCGTCCCAATTAATCAAGGGCAGCGGCAAGTTGGCAACAACGTCAAATCTTGGATCTATTACAGTATTTTCTTCTTCCACAACTTGATATGGTACAAGGAACAAGTTAATCATTTTGAAAAAGTACATTTTCATGCGCATATAGTGCCTCATGCGTACCTCTTTGTCATCTTTACAATTTTCCTAGAAATCCTCAACATTGTGCAAATGGGTATACTCTTTTCCAACCATCTTCTTTAACTTGCCAAACGAATTCATCAGTGGTCGGGCAATGTGGAGCTCTAGGTTGTATTCAATGATTTCTTTCTTAGAATACTCCACACACTGGGATGCGAGGATTGCATACATACCTTGTCGAATGTGAGGGGATAAGGAATCCCTAGCCTATTCTTGTCACTCAAAAGGGTATGTACATGTTGTAGTTGCTTGGAGATTTCAAGCGATACCATCTGGTCATTTGGGTACCGGGGAAACTTATATGGCCTCTCAGAGAAGCCCTTAGTTCTGATGTATGTGAATTTAGGAAACTGAATGAATAGAAATTCAAACTGGCAGATGAAGGAATTTTCACTATGAGTGACTCTCCTTTTGAAGTCACCTCTGAGTAGTCTAATAATGTGCCTAAATAAAGGCATTATTTACCCTGCAGTAATCTTTCTTGAAATTTTTGTACTGGAGCTGCGAGTATCTATCATAGACCTTCAGTTCTCTTCCCGGAGTCTGGCTTGGTGCCACAAATAGACCTTTGTACTAAGCGCGGTCAGCCAATAGATAAACCAAGTATGAGGTCATGTAGAATTGGGAGATCTTTTTAATGAGCACAAATTGCTCATGCAGGCAGTTGCTGATCATTCCTTCCCAGTGGAACTTAGTCTTGCCCCTAATGATCTCTTCTATGAAATACAACATCCACTCTTAGAAATATGTCGTAGTTGGGAGGCCCATGACTCTACTCAGTAAGGTTACCAAATCATGGTAATCCTCATGGAAATCACTCCTAAAAATCTCTTGAGGTACTTTGTTCACGATGCCCCTCTTTTCCTTCAACCATTATTGATTAATTAATTTCTTGCATTTGAGGGGGTTAGCTTTCCATGTGCTCTTTGCATATTCCTTTGATGTCTCCTCCATCTCATCAAAGGTGTGGATATGGAAGGTTTTCCCTATAGACTTGGAGGACAAGTCAGACAATATTCTTCCATCCCTATCCACAATTTGTTTGGCCTATTCTTGGTATGCCTCTCTGCAGGCCATTACCAGCTCAGGAGCCACAAGGGTAGGCGGGAAATCGGCTACCTTGGAAAATCCACTTTTCCTTATCTTCTTTCCATTCTCTATGACAGGGTTGGCGATGACTTATTCCCTTAATTCATCAAGGTCTATATGACCCAAGTTGGTGTCTGAGACAGTGTCCCATTCTGTGGTGACCTTAGTGTTGATTTCCACCCCTTGGAATTTGTACTTCATTTTATCCTTGTCCTCTTTTCCCCTTGGTGCTTTGGCAGCCTTCTTTCCCTTTTCCTTTTTTGCAGTTGCCCCTAAAGGTCCTATAGTTGATTCCATTTATCGTGCAATCAAAGGAGCTATCACCATATTTACACACAAAACAAAGGAGCGTTAGAAAAATCCTGCAAATTCCATGTTAGATCGAATAAGTCATCATTTAACTATCATAACATTCTTCTCCAATCATCATCTGCCTTTCGTTCGAGGGAGATATGGCAATGCAGGCCCAAGGGTGCAGACTTCCCTGGGCTGGTAGTCATTTTTTAGGGCAGCTGCAAACGAACGGAAAATAGGGCATAGTGGCCCACATTGGTATTTTTGTCATGAGGTGGGGCCCACTAAGGAGGTCGATCCATTTTAACATGTGGGTTAAATAATTTTTGAGGTCTTGGAAATGTTAAATTGATCATTCAAGCATGCAGGCCTAAGGAATGTGGGAGCAGAGGCTATCTAGGTTGTTTTGAGTTGTACCGTTTGAAATGGCACTGGTAGGAAGGAATCCCACAGGTGGCATCCTACAATGCGAGGCTCGCAGTCGAGGAGGGTAGTGCTAGGTTATCCTTGAAGTTCAAATAGCTTAGATGAACGCGGGTATGGAGGTACAGAAAGTCATTGGAGATCAGTCGTTCGGAATGGCGGAGGCAGGATAGGGTTTCGCGTAGGGAAACCCACATCGTCAAGTTCGTAGGGAGTCGTGGCATAGGTTGTTCGTTCATGATTGGCCAGAAGAAAGCATCAAGGTCGGGCCCCACATAGCAGGCAGCAAGCTTTACTTGGCTATCTAAAATGGCGACGTCAGGGCAGAAGCCCGCAAGTGACCACTTGCATCAAGTTTTTCTTTACTTAGTGGCTTTGATTCATTTAGGGAAAAGTGAGTGTTGAAGCCCGCAAAGCAGAAGGCCAAAGGTCATTCGCTATTTTAAAATGGTGGTTGAGGGGCAGCGGCAACCCACATCGGAGGGTCCGCAAACATAGACTTAGTCACTTTGTTCTTTTGAGCCTAGATGGCGGAGGTCGTTGCGGAGTTGCAACATGGACGAATAGTCTTTTGAGGCCATTCGAAATAGCAAATGTGGGGTGGAGGCCTGCAGACAGAAGTCCGCAGGGGGCCACCCGCAAGAGTCAATCACTTAGTCATTTTTGTACAACATGTTAGAAGGAGATAGCTGAGGCAAGGCCCGCCTAGTGGAACAATGGGATCAATCAGCCATTTTGGATGGTGAGGCATAAAGGGCAATCCGCAGGTGGAGGCATGCAGTCGTGGACCCGCAAGGGCCAAGAGACATCTCATTTGGTTCCCAAATTTCACTAAGTTGAAAGGGATGATCGGGAGAGGGTGCCTTCCTGCGTGAGCGGGCCAGAGGATGATGTTGGTTGGTGTCTAAATTTTAGTGTTTGGAGATTGAGGCAACAGTGACAAGCATCGTGCGGGCCGCAAGGACTCGTTTTCCCTGGTTCAGGAATGGAAACAGAGGGTGAAAGTTTTGCACAGCTTTCTAAGGCTTATTTCAAAAGGTTTTCAAGTTTCTAAGATGTGGGTTTTATTCGCCATGATGCCTTCTAACATGTTTTAAATTTCCCTTGCTTAATATTTTAGCAAATTTACAGAAATGAAGGAAAAATGTAAAATGGGCGGCGGCAGAGTTTCTACCTTGCGAACCCACAAGAAATCATCAAAGAATCTAATGCTAGCAATGTACTAACGACACATGGATCTCACGGGCGTGGAGGTGGCGACTGCTGAAAGCTCTGACAAGTTTGCAGGAGGAATGTCGGTGAAAATGACCCATCAAAGAGCCTATTTATAGAATTTAGTCCAGTAAATGCTCGCTATTAATATGGGTACGATGGTGAACGAGGTTGGTGGGTTTGTAGTTCAAAAGAGACAGCGGCAAGAACGGAAGGGTCCACAGGGCGCACGACATTCATGTGTTTGTCGTTTGGTGAGTTAGTGTAGGAAACGATGGCGGAAGCCGCGGATCCCACAAATCAGGCAGACGCGTTGAGTCAGCCGTTTGGAATGGTGAAGATACCATGGAGTTCCACATAGGGCAGCCCACATGGGCGGACCCACAGGACATGAAGGACGGCAATTTGAAGGTCTTAAGGGAAACTGCCAAGGGAATCTCGCAGAGGCCAAAGGCTTGAAAACGTTGAGGTCGGTAAAACTTGGTCAACTTAAGATGACATCTCTAAGACTCATTGACCACTTAGGACTCAAAATAGGGGCACAAAAAAATGAGGCAACAACAAAAGTGACCCAGTAAAATGAAAAAAGAGGGTCCTCATTCCGAACGAGGCGTGTGTGCTATAGGCACAATAGTATTGACTACTCAACATGGTCACACAATCACAAAGATATCTAAAACACGATCATTGAAACTTTATCATAGTCATAAATGACTATCCTCTTACTTTGTCATAGGACTGTCACTGTCCTTGTTGCCCATGAAATTTTTCATGATCTTTTGCTTAAGACTATCATATTTATGACTCATAAAACTCTCAAATAATTTTTGCATGGCCTTCGTCATATTTTCATGGTGTTTTGACTATCCCTTACAAAGACTATCCTTGCAATATTATCATAGACATAAAGATTGTCCTAGGATATTTAGGTGACTATCCTATTATGATTGTGACATCACTACTTTCTTATGAATACCCTAAGTCTTGAAACCTCACTGCTATTACATTCTTACCTTGACTATGTAAGGAAGCTAAGGTAGCATATCAACTTCCTACACTAATCTTGAGAGGAGAATAATGAAAAACTTTTATAGATCTTTCACAGTTATAGAAACTTAAACAAAAATAGACATAAATATCATGCATACCACAACATAGTGATTTACATGGGGAAAACCATTTCAGGAGAAAAAACACCACACTCCAAAAGCCGCCCAATATATTATTTAGAAATCACAAAGATTACAATATACTTGGAGAGAAAGCTTCACACAGGAGTATCACTACTCAAAGATCCAAAGGCAACACAACCGCTATCAGACTCTCAAAATATATCACAATACACAATTGTAATACAATGCCCTCATAAAATAGGGTTGCCTTCTAGGGAAAGTCAAGCTAATAAAATATCAGTCGTTGGATATGAGACCTTATGTAATTGCAAGGTTAAGACATATTTTCTCAACAAATTGTGCCTCATTACTCCTGCCCACTCTTAGACTCATGATATTGGAAACCAAAAGGATATAGGGAATTTATGAATGCATTATATAATATTCACATCCTGGCTACCTTTTTGTTATTATCGCACAATTGGTTTCCTTTTTCAAGTTTGATCATAATATTGTCATATTTATTTGAATACTTTCTAACAAACCTTTTCCTTCAATCTACACACCTAGCTCCCTATCTTGAATCTTTGAATATTATCATTTTGAAGTACCATATTTTGGAGATGCATTAGCTACAAACGAATATCTTGGTCATATTGGTGGAAGCCATATCAACTTCAACTTTCT
Source organism: Sequoia sempervirens (assembly GCA_007258455.2). Taxonomy (NCBI): domain Eukaryota; kingdom Viridiplantae; phylum Streptophyta; class Pinopsida; order Cupressales; family Cupressaceae; genus Sequoia; species Sequoia sempervirens. The sequence goes on from VDFB02047397.1 coordinate 124,279,951, forward strand.
TTCCTCTCTTTCTCTCATTTTCCCCTCTTGATTGCTAACCATGATCTCTTAGCTCTACTTCTCCTAAGATAATTCTCATGGATTTCATTATTGTTGATGGTCAATGTAACACGACAACGTTAAAATAGAATATTGCTACTCTATTTCTCCTTAAATAGATAAATAATCTAAAACTATCTATCTTCCAAGGTCTTTGTAGTTGGTTCTCAATTGTGTTGTCGTCATTAAGTTGCCTATACAACTGTAATGTTCAAGGGGCTTGTTGGTAAAGAGTACAAACTGAATAGTACAAACTAATCTAACGTTTGGGGGGTGTAAATAAATGAAAAAAGATAGGATTGGGCTTAGGACAGTAATACATGAACACAGATTTCTTTAAATTCAAACTCGTAAACTTCACAATGAGCATTTTAAACCAACTAAAACCATGGAACAACATAACCCATACCATTGCATTCATTCATAGTGCAAATTTTAAAGCATACAAACATTCATCATCACTTTTTTTTAAAACTTTCTTTTCAAATAACAGAATATCACAAGCTCATCAACAAAATTAACAGATCAACAAATTATATAAAGAAACATCATCCACAGATAATTCAAAAAAAATGGTTTTAGATTCAGAATCTTGTATTGACTTTAATCAAATAAGAGACATTTATGCACAGCAAAACTCACTGGCATACAAATAACCATTGTTCATTAACATTATCACTAAACTAACAAACTTCTGAAAATATCATAAATTGCATTAAATTTGTAAAAGAGTATTTTTTAGTATCATTGCATAAAAAGCTATAAAAATTAGTAAACTATCTAATCTCTCATTCAGGAAGCTAATCTAACTTCAATTAGCTGACCTTTACAATAAGGAGATAATTTTTACATATAGAAAAATTTAGCACCAATTCCTCCTATCAAAATTCAAGATCTATAATTTGGGGCCCAAATCCACAATTGTAGGGACGCCCAGTTAACTCCAAAAATATGTTTGTGCTGAAACTGTTGTAACTGAATAGGTGTGCCACTTGCTTCTTCAATCCAAAATCTGAACTGCAAGTCTCGACTCAGTTGTCTGTTTGATTTGTTAGTTTTATGATCAGATTTAATGCACAAAAAATTAATTCAAATCAAACACAATAACACAGCAGATACCCTGGGAAAACCCTCCTCTTGAGGGACAAAAACCCAACAACAATATATCACTTATATATTGAATCAACAATAGAGTCTCTTTTACAATAGAGGTTGATATGAAGGCCTATCACGTGCACTCCAATTTGATGCAATAGAATACCAGATTGAGATAATCTAATAATGATAATCTCAGCCAACAATATGTCTATCTCCTCTCAATTATAAACTTGAACTGCCTTATAGAGAACTCGCACTTCAATGAATGATATCGAACTTAACTTGAATGAATAACAATGAGAATGCCAATGAATATATATACAATATAGAGAGGAGGACATGACTCTTCACAATCAAGTCGGCTTACATAGAAGAATGCAACTCTTCATTGAATCACGTCCCAAGGAGTATAAGGTTGGCCTCAATAAGAATACATCTCTTCATTTAATTTATGCTTCTTCTATAACTAAATATAGTTATAAATTGTGCCTCTTCATTTCAGCATTACTTAGAGAAAGATGCTTCTCTTCATGCATCTAATGTCGGCCAATATTAATCATAAATATATAATTCAAATAGTTGTAAGGCTACATTTGAATTATCTTCACACGCGGATCTAGAAGAAGCAGCTCGACACTGCTAGAACATCAACACTCCCTCTCATATAGGGATGATACTTACAGCTGCACAAGACATGTCACCTCATCATGATGTCTACCAAAATGGCTACAACCATAAGTGGAAAAGAAGAATATCACCTCACCGTGATATCAGATATCACCTCAACATGATCTCAACCATAATGGCTACAACCATGTATGGTATGTACAAGTGTTCATCACTTGCGTGATGTTGTCACCTCAACATGACTTTCACCATGGCTCTCCCAAAGGGTGAAACACAACAAAAGTCATCACAGACTCTCTCACGTGATGTCATGGAGTCACACACATGGCATCCACCATGGCTCTTCCAGAGGGTGGAATCAAGGGATTACACCTCGAACTTCTCTTACAGAGAAGAACTCATTAATCAAGGGATTACACCTCAAACTTCTCTCACAGAGAAGAACTTGTTATCAAGGGATTTCACCTCGAACTTCTCTCACTGAGAAGAAATCATTACAGACGATCACTGATAATGAGACTCTTTCTTAGTTAAGGCTGGATTCTCCACCATACCAAGGTTATCTCAAAAGTACACAAACTTTATTCTGGAGAAATGCTTGGTGAGAATGTCTGTCGTTTGCTCATCAATGCTGATATACCTCAATTGTATAGCTTTCCTTGATACCATATCTCTAATATAGTGGTATTTGATCTCAACATGCTTGGTTCTGTCATGAAACAAAAGATTAACAGAAATCTTCACACAACTCTGGGTATCACAATGGATGATACTAGGCTCCATCAATTGTCCAAACAATCCTGCAAGGAGCTTACGAAGCCACACTGCTTCTCGAGCTACCATACAAGCTGCAATATACTATGCCTTTGTTGTACTCAATGCTATAGATGACGGTTTCCTACTGCACTAGGAAATCATAGAAGTCCCCAAATTGAAGCAACATCCAGAGATGCTCTTCCAATTAGTAACACTCCCTACCCATTTTTTATTCTTGATCTGCCAACTCTGGCTCACAGTCATCCATCTACTCAAAAACTGCCCTGAAAGTGTTGCTATCAAAAAGGTAACTAAAACACTTTCTTCACTTTTCACCCTCTTGAGAGATCCCACGATACTCATCATAATTAGAGAAGACTTGTTTTAGTGCATCATCATCTAGCTTATCAACCCAATCAATTTTAAACATTGCTTCTTTGAATTTCTTTCTTGTTGCAGTAACAATGTCTTTCAGGTGGAAAATGTCTGTGACTGCCCACCACATGTTAGTTCTGATGTCAAGCAGCCATCCATGAGCATCAGATGAGTAGTATCTTCTTGTTTCATTATTCCATCGAGTCTTTCCTCCCAAGCATCTTTTATATCTCCTAACGACTCAAGTCTCTACTCAGGAGGTAAAATTTTACCAATTAGTTTTAAAATGATCTCCTCAAAGATACCTTCCTGTTCCCATATTTTGTGAATTATTTTGAGCATGGAAATTATTTGTTTGAGGAGATTCTACATTCAGATATATTAATGGATTTTGAAACAAAATCAAGGCTTTCATCCCCCAAAATCTGTGATTGGACTAATTCCTCATCAGAAATCTTAGAAATCACCTTTAACTTCCCCAAGTACTCCCTGATTTTTTCTTCCTCTTCCCACCATTTCCTTATGGAATCTTCCATTTCCCTAACCAAATTAAGACCTCCATAATGGCATTTAAATCCCTTCTCAACATTCTCATTTATATCAGACTTAAAAACATTAAACCAGTTATCAAACCACGTGGCTTTCTTTTTCATTTTATTAGGGCCATCCACCTCCTTTATGCTCATCAAAACAGGGGCCTTTGAGGGTGCAGGTTGTTCAGGAGTAGATGAAATTAACTCCTTTAGAAAAAAAATCATTTTTCCCACCTCTTCCTTAAGCTCATCCTTGGCCTATTTATCTTTAATCAACTTCGACTTGGTGGTGGTGGCAACAATGTCTACCAAATTTATTTGTTGGCTTCTAGTATGCTTTTCTAGATTAACAGTACTTATCTTATAATCTTCGGGTTGCAACTCTCCATCATCCTTGTCAGTAACTAGGGTAGCAATTTCTGCTACCAAATCTCCTTCAGTAGTTAACTTGTTGGAGTGTACGACATGAGGCTTCTTCCTTTACCTTACCTTATCTATTTTGGTCCTCATCTCATCCCATGATATGGGTTGGGCCTATACTTGTTGCCTCTTCTCCAAATTCAATTTCAACTAAGTGGGTGTAGCTGGCTAAGTGGCTACATGTTAAACATTAGGAGGTGTTGTGGACATAGGTATAGAAGAAATAATCCCAATGGTTTGATGAGAAGTAGCCCTTTGTAGCTCCTCTTGCTCCTTTTGTAATCTTTCTTGTTCTTTCCTTTCATTCTCAGCTTTTATTTCCTCTATATTTCTCATTTCTTCCTCTCGTTTGGCAGCCTCTTCTTCATCCTTTAGCCTTTGTTGCTCCAACTCCTTGACCCAAAGCTCTTCTTCTACTGCCTTTTCTTGAGAATCCTTTAGTTCTCACTCATGAGCTTCTTCTTTCTCTTTCTTTAATTCGTTAGTTGCTTCCTCTTCTCGAGCCAACTCCTCAATTTTCCTCTTTTGTTCTTCTTCTTCTTGGGTGGCTTGTTTAGCAGCCAACTTTCAGGCATTCTCCATTAGTTATTTTTGTTCCCTTTCAATTAGTACATCATTTAAATCCATATCTACACTATGTAGACTGCCAACTTCAAACCCTGCTTCCTCCCCTCCTGGTTCCTCTTCAACTTTCTTCAGATATTTCTCCCATTTAGGTCCTCCTTCCTAAGATGGAGTTCTTTCAAAATATGAAGAAATGCCTGCTATATCAACTACAAGAGGTTCTTCCTTTTCAACAGTTTCATTTTTTGAAGTTGATGACACGGTAGGAGCACTTCCCTCAGTTTGTGGAGGAACAGTAGCATGTCCCTCTGTAGAACTCTCCTCACCAAGGTGAACAACGGCTAAGGGTACAGTAGCAAAACCTGAAGTAACCCCAGCAGTAGCCGCCTCATAAGTAACCTTTTCTTTATGTAAAGCATCATCAATCTCTTGTAAAGAAACATCTTCCTCTGGTTGAGGAGGCTCTTTTGTGGCTACTTCTACCATTGCAACACCTTTCTTCAATCTTTTATATTGTTTAGTTTCTACGGAGGAAGTTTGTTCATTGTCAGAACCTCTTTTCTTTGACACCCCAACTCTTGGTTGTTTCAGATAGCGTTCAATCCATTTCAAGCTCCTATTTACCACTTCTCGTGACACTTTTCTAATTTTAGTCTCTTCTTTTTCTACCTAATTGATGGGCTCCAAGCTTTTTGTATCCACCTTATCCAAATCATACCGGGGATCAAGAGTGATCTCGTCATCTATAGTGCCTTCATGGATATCAGTTTTAACCTCAAAATCCCTCATCTAAGGAATTGTTAGCCTCTCATAGCTACTTTTCCTTACTTCAAACTAATCCTGGAGGTTAGCCCAAAAGTCTTCTAGAAATGGAATATGTTGAGTAAAGTGAGAGGGATACATTGCATGCATTTTCTTCTTAGGATCAAAATTATTCCTATAAGTGTGTTGCTGCAAATTTAGAGCCTGGAATTCTTTAGTTGTTGATTTAGCCATTACTGAAGAAGAACAAGAATAGAATCCCAATTTCAAGGGAAAATAATGAGTAACAGTCTTATGTTGCAAAGAGAATACAACATTTACTTCCGCAGCTTGCGTAGAAAATTCCATAAGAATCCACTTGTCACCACAACATCTTGGCAACTCGAAAGGGTGGCCATAAAAACCAAATAACCTGAAATAAGTAGACTTGGGGTATTGAATTAACCAATAGTCCCATTCCCAAATAAACTCCATAGCTTCTTGTGACAATCTAAAACTAATATCACCCGTGAGCTGATTTATAACCACATATAGGAAAGCATCATTGACTAATTTAAAGTGTTTCTCTAAAGCCTTTAGCTCAAGTTGGTCGTAATACTCCCAAACCTTCTTTTCATTTGGGCCATCATCCATTGACCCCTGAGTATTTAATCCAAGAAACCGTCCAATCCTTGTTGCACAATATATTACATAAGAAGACATGTAAAATGTCTTAGTCTATGTTACCTTGAGGAGCTAGTCATGAATATTGTCAAAGATTATTTTCCCCTAATCTAAGTGTTTCTTTCCATATAGAATCAATTGAATAAAAGGAAACATTAAATGTTCAAAAATTCAAGAATTTGATTTGCCAAATGCTCTGGCTAGTAGTGTGATAATATCTCTTATGTCTTCAAAAAATTCTGACCTCTTAGGATTAGGTGGCACCTTCTTTACTGACTTATTTCCCTTCTTCAACCACCATTTATTGATGAGTCATTTGTTTCCTTCCAAATCCATGTTCCATGTTCCATAGTTCAAGTGGTTGAGCCTCAGTCATCATCTTCAGATCGGGGTAAGGAGGGAGGTCAAAGACATGTTTAATCATGGTCGAGGTTAAATCAATGATAACATTCCCCTGAGCATCAATACATTGTCTCTGAGTAGGATTATACGCCTATGTAGCACTTAGGATGAACTCAGGACATTGTACAACAATAGGAAAACTAGCTACATGAGCTAGTCATGATTCTGCAATTCTCCTTGCTCTTGAGACAGCGTCCTCTAAAAATGTATCTTTGTGAAACTGCTCTAGATCCATATGTCCTACCAATGTGTTAGTTATGTTCATGACTTCAGAGTCAAATTTATATGGGACTGGCTTCCCTTGATAGTTATACTTCATTGTGTAAGGCACTTGTTCTAGTTTTAATCTGTTAGATTTGGCTCTCTTTGATGTTCCCTCGTATGTTCCCTCTCTAGGAACTTCCTCAGTATGTACTTCCTCTTAGGAGTCATACATTTGTTAGTAATCCTACAATTTTTTTCATTAGGAAAAGAAGAAAGATATATGAGGAGTAGCTTAAAACACAAGCATTCATATGACATCCTTATCAATTCAAGTTAGAATCCAATTAAATAATTTAACTCATCATTTTCAGGCCTTGGGTTCAAAACAAAACCAAGAAGTTAGTCATTTTAAACTATAAACTGAATTCTATCGGGTGTCAGGATTGGGTCATAACCAGGTACCATACCTATGTTCAAAGAAGTTAAGTGCAGTTCCCAAGTTTGACCCCACAGTGTTCAGGAGTCAAGGTTGGGATTGGGTCTTGGCTAGGCACCTAGATATATGATAGTCGGGTATTAGTGCATAGTCTGATCCCACAGTGTTACCGAGAATCGGGATCAGGTCGCAACTAGGAAGTGGTAGTTAACCAATGAAATCAATAAATGGGATCTTGCAAAGCTTCGATCCTGACTTTAAATCAAATTGTGGGATTGGGTTATCATTCAAAACTAGACCCATCCAAAACAGACATGTGTTAGTAGCTTCCCAAGTTTCAAACCCGATAAGACATCGAGAGCCAGGGTCGAGAATCCATCATGAACCAAGCCTTAAATGAACATTGGGAATGGGTCAAATTTGAGTTTTGATTCCGACATGTCAGGAATTGAGCGGGTTATCATCAGGTCCATGTACCAATCGATGGGTTGAAGGTTCGGTGTCGAAACAACTTCCAACCCCGATGGTAATGTTGGGGTCAGAAGCGGGAATTGGAAGAACACCTTAGTAAACAATTTTAATCAAACTCATGGTATCACTCCAACCCCTAAACCTGATAGTTAATGCAGGGATCAGACAAGTGGAGGAACTTACACCATGCAATATACAAACCTAAGTGTTGGTTTGATTCCCAACCCCAATATACATGTGGGGATCGAGAATCAAAAGGGAGATGGATAAACAAAGGAGATAACAAATATAACAGTATCCAAAAACATGCCTTCGGGACCAGGTAATGTGCAAGATCAAGAAATTTCACTTTATAACGGTCAGCATTTCAAAATTGGCAATTAAACCAGTCTCACTCAAACGTAGAGCAAAACCCTAGACAACTAGGGCACAACGAGATGAACAATCCCATGACCAAAAGACAAGATGATGACACCAAAGCACAAAAGAACGCACAATGAACCCAACACGGGTTCAAGAGCGAAGGAAAATGCACCAAACAGTGTAAAAGAAAATATAGAAAGGAAAAAAAAAGATGAATGAGGAAAAGAAAAATGAAAAGAAAAGAAAAAAAGCGCGCAAGACAAAAAGCACCCAAAACGAAAGCGAAAACAAGAAAACAAGGACAAAAATAGAAGAAAGAATACCTACCTTCGAATGCACCCAAGAATTTTGGAAGCACGTTGACAAATCACAGTGAACTCCTCAAACCCTAGCTCTCATTTGCTCTTGTTCTCTTTGCCAAACTCTTCAAACCAAAATGAATGGAAATCGAGGAGTGGCCAGATTTAAACCCGTTCGTGTGTGCGAGTGGTTATGGCATTAATGGCATGTTGGTCGGTTCTCAAGATTCAAGCAGAGTCATAAATACGAGGTGTAGGAATGAAGGTAAGTGGAAGTTGGGGTTGGTGAATGGATCGAGACCAAACTTTCAAAAGGTGCAAAGTTCAGTCGACGGTCTGCAGCCTAAAACCCGACGAACAAACAAAACAACATGGGGATCAGAATTGGGTGGCGAGATGAACCTAGAACTTCAAAAAGTTCAAAGCGCAAGTCACAATCCGAAGTCCAATCTTGCAAGACAAAAATAAATGGGAACCGGGATCGGGAGTCAAGAAGACACCAGAACTTTCAAAAGGTGCAAAGTTTAGTCATAGTCTAAATTTTGATCCTGAAGCGAACAAAGACACAAAAAGGAGTCGAAGGTTGGGATTGGGCCAGAACCACCTCAACAAGAAATTTTAAAAAGTTTTTGGTTTCGGTTCTGATCCAAAACCCAACTCCGACATGAGCAAAAGGCACAAGGGGAAAAGACGGGACCGGGGCCGAGGCCAGAACCAAAACCAAGAACTTCTTAAAATTTCTTGTTCCTAGTTTTGGCCCAATCTCGAACGAACAAAGAAAATACAAGGCAAAAGACGGGGCCGAGACTAGGACATGAACAAGGACTTGAACCTTGTGAAATTTAACAAGTGCATGTTCCTTCCTGAAACCCAAACCTGAAAAGCAAAAGAAACAAGGACTTAGGAGAAAAAGAACAACTCCTAAGACCTAAACAAGAACACCAAGGACAAACAAACACAAAGGGGACCCATTTTGACCAAAAACAAAATGGGGTGGTTATGCAAGGCATAACAATTACCACTCAAGATACTTCACCCTTTTTGAAAAGTATGCCTTCGATGAAATATCATACACTTATCATGTTGTGACACCTTATTTGTTGATGTTTACAAGCACTGCCATATTTTCCCCATGAAATGCCACTTAGGAGATATCCTCTTGAGTCCTAACATGTCTCAATTTGAAATTCATTGTTATTCCCCTACATTTATAACTGAAACTTCCTCTTCATTGAAGCTTTGTTTACTCTCCTGCATTGACTTTACCTTCTCTATCACTATGCTTTCTTAGTTTGCTTTGGTTTAGCCAAGAAAAATATTTTCTTATCCATCATTGAATCTTCTATGCTCTTGATTCACTGTCAAACTAGCTTCCCACCTTATAAACTTATCATAAGGGGTCTACAAGTTATTTCTTTTGCATTTGTATTCATGCATTCTTCTTGCCTACTAGCCATCATGTTCATGAGAAACTTGAACAATCACTTTTGTCTTAGAGATCTCAACTTACTCATCTTGGATAGAGGCACAATACCATAGTGGCTCAACATTTTTTATATCTTAGGAACACTCCAGGGTATTGTAGCATTCCATCCATATATTAATATAGCATTGGTAAGGGTTTCAAATATTTAAACATCTAATGACACTTACCAGGGCACAACTTCATTTTGTAGGACAATCACATAATGGTTGGCATTGACAAAGGCTTTACTACTTTTTAATAGGGTTTTAGGAAAGGATTTTGAACAGTCCTTAGGGTCTTACATTCCTTGGATTCACCATTTGGTACTTAACAATGAAGCATTAGAAAAAGATAATGCACTATAGAATTGCTCCCTCACTATGCAATACTCATGAAAATTGTAGTATATGCTCTTTTTCATTAAAAAAATAGAAAATAACCACCACAAATATATCCTCAATGAAAGCTAAGTTATACTTCATGATAATGATGATAATTCAAGGGGTTTCTAAATGATAGACCTACCCACATTCTCAATAAGATGCAAGCTAATATGCAGGGATCTAGAGTCTCATTCGAGCGTACCTATCAAAGTCTGAATATAAAATGAAGAGATTTTTGTGTGAGTGAAGTAAATAGCTCTATTAAAGCCTTTAATGCTCTTGTAATGTGATAAAATTCCTTTACATACCTTGCAACATGGTTGATCAATGGAACAAGAAATTGCTATCCTCATGTCATGCCATGAGTTTCCTCCAAACTTTTTTAACACCAACAACAAAAAACCCTAAACTTATTCATGATACGTGGGCGTAGCTAAAAGAAACTCCTCCTTCCTATGTCCAAATTACTTGGTCAATTTTTTCATTTTCCTTTGCTTAAAAAATTCAATGCAAACTTTCACATTGTCCTTTCTATTCACTTGATCTCATACATGCACCAATAACATCAACCCCATCTTCCCAACTAACCAAAAATCCTACAAAGAAGAATTACAACTTATTTTATCCTAAACCAATCATCAACCAAGATAACCTAGCACCTTCCTCCTACCATGTCAGCTTAGCCATATCCCTTCATTCATAGGCTAACTACAAATTGGATGAATTTTATTGAACCCTCTATTCTATCCTCCACCATTTGTTTTCTCATAACCTTGCCCATCTCCTTTCACACCCTAATATTCCCTTCCTTGGAAACTATGACCCCAAATCCTTTTGCTAATACCACCATATAAATGGATGTGACATTAAAAATTGTGTGCACTTGCAAAACCTCATTTCAAATCTTATTGATAACAATACAATATAGGTGCAAGGGGTTAATTATCAAATAAACAAGTTAGTGGTGCCCCCCAACACCTTCTTATTTATTTCACCAACCCCTCCCTCAACACTCAATTACCAACTATGTTGATCCAAGGATTTCTTTTTCATCTTATTCCACCTCCACTAACCTCATCACACCTACCATGTCTACCTTGCCAAAACATACTTTAATTTTTGGAGATAAAAGGTGTCATTGATGCAAGCCCTTTTTTATCCAACCCTACTTCCAACCCCTCCATCCCTTCATTATCCTCCTACTCTCCTTTCATTTCCAACCTTCTCCCTTACCCACTTTCCTTATCACTTTTTACCTAATAATATCCCTACAACAACTACCATGGACCATTATATATTATGGCTAAAGCTTAATTTAAGTGCATAAATGATACCTTAGTGGGCCATACCTGCATCTTCAATATAACTACACAAGAATACCTAGTTAGCAATATTGTGTATAAAATAAGCTACCCTACCTCAAGAGTATCATTGAGGTGCACAAATGGTGACCACATTAGAAATCATTGCTATGTTTTTTATTAAGGAAAAAGTGAGTTTTGAAGGGACCCGAAACCCTTTACAAACAGATTTTGAATGGATCTAGAACCCTCAACCAGTAAGTTGTCCTAAAATAAATACCATGAAAGCATAGATAATCAAGGGTAAAAAAGGCATCCAGAGCCAAAGAACCACAACCAAAAACAAAGCTGCAAGAAAAACAGCCTGCAGTCAGCCAAAAACCAGCCCCCAAACAAGAACCATCAAGATTTACATTTAGAGCTACTCTTGTTGGAGCAGAGAGTCATGTCAAAAGAAGGCTTAGAGGACTTTGCTTTCTTTCCCTTTACATAAATCCATCCCTCTTCCACTTGTGTTGCCTTATCATGCCAAGACAGCGCACCATTATCCTGAAAAAGAATGCATGTAGCCACTATCTAAGAGATTTCATCAGTATTCCTCCCCGCAGGCGTGGCCTTATCAGGAAAGCCACTAGAAATGATAGCCAAAGCAATATGACCAGAAGCGGCAACCTTAGGCCCATTCTCTCTCTCTTTAGGGGTTTCAATATGGTAATCTTGTACAGCATCAGCAACCCCACCATTTGAGACATCCGAAGAGGATGCCCCAAGACCCTATGATTCCAAAGCAACCACCTCAGAAAAACTCCTATGTTGCTCAGATTTCTTCTCAACCGTATAATGTTGTTGAGAAGCACATTTCCACCATGTAGCTGTCATTTCTTTTTTCTCAAATCCACATTATGCAACAACATGACCTATTTTAAAACATCTTCTACATCGGAAGGGAATCCCTTCATAGTCCAAACATTGGACCCAAGAACCCTTAGAAGGTTTAAGTAAAATCTCAGCAAGCATCCCTTTTGAAACACCATTCCAACCAATATGTGAGCAAAGGTGGAGTAAAAAATATCAAAGGATTCATCATCCACCAACGAAAAAATCTCCAAGAGCATCACCCACTTCCTCTAAAAGAGGATTAGCCCATAAATGGAGGGGAAGATTAGGAAGTCGAACCCAAATATCTTATTGAAAGTTTCAAAAGAAGGGTTCAAATCAGCATGCCAAGGCTTAATCATCAACAAAAATTTGTCCTCCCAGCTAAAAAAATGATCACATAAAATTTTGTTTCTATCCTGAGCATTATCAAACTTAGCAACAAAAAACCCCTTAGCCATGGGGAAAATATGAACTTTACCAGTAATTAAAGGCTCCCATTCTTTTGAGATCCAGGAGTGTAGCTGAGGGAGGCTAGGCCAAAAACCCCTAAACCAACAAATCACCTCGTGTAAGGAGAGAACAGAAGCATTATGATCAATTTCCTCTACCGTCTCAGCTTTCAAATCAATAGAGATAGCATTTGCAACAGGAATGAACCCACCATTCAGCAGTCTCCCATGTCGTAACCTCGGTGTCATCGTCATCGCCTTAGCAGCAGGGCCACTATGCTTAAAGTGTTTATCGCCAGACCCCTCCACAATGGAATCACCATTCTTCATTGCAGCAGTCTCATTCTGCTTCATCGGTAACCTACTGCCACCATGGAAAATACCATCGTCGTTGCACTTGCATCCTACACGGGCCACCAGGGAAGGGTTACCTCCTCCTGCTCGGGCCGCCATAAGGTTTTCTATGTTACTCTACCCATTTTTGTGGGTTAAAAATTGGTCAAATTTCATTCCAAATTATCCTATCTATTGATGGATTCTACCATATTCTTGTCCACCCTTGGTTGGAAGAAATGGAAGCTATCCCTTATATCATCTAATAGTGCATCAAATTCCCCTTGACCAAGTCTACATTATTGATTACACTCCCTAACAGCCCATCTTTGGCCTTGGGAATTTTACCACCAATTATTTCACCATAAATGCTCCCCCACCCACACTCATTTCCATAAATCATCCTCAACCTAGACCCAAAGAAAAAACCATCCCCAAACTAAGCCCCCACCCAAACCCAAGCCTAGACCTCAACCTAAAACTTAGTCTATCTGTGTGACCCCTGCAACCCTTCCCTCTTCCCCTTCCTCACCCAAACTCATTCTCTTCCCCCACCCTCTAGGGAAACATCCTGCAAGAAAATTCCAAAGAACTCAATCAATGACAATCTATTTATATCCACCTACCTCCCAACCATTACTCACCCCACCCATTTCTTCTCCTTTATCTCAACCTCCATCCCCTTATATTTCCTCTACTAGTTCTACCACCTTCATCTCTCTCTTCCAAATCCCCATCCCATCAACCTTAGTATGTTGCCTTACCTGAATCCCAACCCTCATTTTCTACATCATTGGCATGTCCCCTTTCCTTTAATGTGATAGTTGTTTATAAACAACCTTTAGATCCTAGAACATCCATATCTATCAACTCAATACTAAGTACCTTAGGCCTTTTTTTCCTTATGCACTTAACTTGGCAATCCAATTCCCTAATGATATTTATTATTCCTCAACATCAAATTTTCTCTCTTTTGTCTGGTTCCCCCTCCATTCTTTGAAATCTATGGAATTACCGACTCTTTTTAGTCTAGTGTTCTTGTTTATGTGGGAATTTCCTCTTCTCCCCTTACTATCATTGATGCTTCAATTGATATATCTTAGGTCAACCCCACAAAATCCCAACCATCCCCTTCCATTAGTGGATCCATTTCCTATTGGCCACTGGGATGTGAATGACTTACTAGATGACTAGTAAAATTCAAGTGTTGTGTGTTCTAGGTTTGTTAGTTTTTCCTAGAGGACCCATTTCACTCTCGTAGGGAAATAGATACATGAATAAATTCATGTTGTTCGTTTCTTCTATTCATATTTCATATATTCCCTAACACATTTCAAGGTTGATGAAAAGCATCAAGGTATCTCTGCCTCCATGTTGAGCCAAAAAATAGGAAATGTGTACCTTTCTTATTCCTTTGGGAACAATGCAAAACATTTGACCTCTTTCCTCTAAAATCGTGTTAACAAAAATGGAATTTTGATCTATTTTCATACACTTTCTTCCTTTGTGATTATAGTTTTGTACATCAGGGGGATGATGACAATTTCTCTATGAATGTTCATATGTAAAAAACACATATTGACCATAAAATGTCCAAATTCCTTTGTCATGATGGCATCCTTTCCCTATGTGACATTCACCCTTTCTATCATGTCATTCCATGGGAACAAACTCAAGTGCACCATTCGTATGCAACATCTCTATTTTTCTCTTCCATATGGATATTCACTTCTCCCTTCATGCCTCCCTCTACCTATCTCTTTTCATGTACCCTACAACTTCAACTCTACGCCATATGCTAGCTTTGGTATTCTTTTTATTGATATACGCATTGACTACACCTCTCTTTCCATCCAAGATTTCCCCTCATTCAATCACCAAAATCTTGGTTGATGTCTTCTAATTCCTCTTCCCTAAGACATTTTCCTTCACTATTTTCTATGTACATTTGAGAATAAGGAATACAACTACTTATACCTTCTTATACATTTTTATAGTGTATTATATGTACTACATGTATAGCCTCTCTAATTTCTAATAAACTCGGTGCTTACTAAGTCTACACACAACTCAAAGGATGAATTCCTAACTGAACAGTTCATCTTTCACAAGAGGTTGCATTTAATTATCAACCAGGGACTCATAAATTTTAGACAGTGTTGGCACAATATATGTATTCATAGATCCTAGACACATCCTACATCAATGGAGTATAGGAAATTACACATGTACAAAGGCTATAAAAGTTGGAAAGTGAAATGAATTACTAATTCACAAAACAAGGGAAATAAATATAAGTTGTTACCTTATCCTACGAGTACCTAACACTTAAGACTATAGTTGTCAACTATTAAAACTACAATGTTCTAACCTAGCTTTTCCCTCTAGAGTATGAAACCAACATGAAGCTAGAGAATTCAATTTGAAATTACAGAATGACATTCTTGAATTACATGCACATAACTAGAAACTACTAACTAACTTCAACAATGCATAAATTAATCTAATAACAAAAAATGAAGTGGATTAGCAGTACTCAAGTGGCCCTTGCTTCAGTTGTTGCTTCCACAGAAGTTGTCAAACACTCACTTACTCATCAATTCATGATATCATTTAACTAATTCCCTTTATTACATATAAACATTGAACTCTCACATAAAATCCAACAAGAATCTGCTAAAGATTTCTTATTCAATAACGCATATCTATTGTTGCAACTAATAACAGATAAACAACAAACTTATCAATTATCAAACTTGATCAACTAACAACTAGATCAGATCCCACTATATAGGGTCTGTGAGGAGTTTCATTTTTCTCAGTATGAAAAAGAACTCATAAAGCAATCATCCACTCTCCCTCAAAGATAGGAAGAGGACTTAGTATGAAACAAAAAATAATAACTATAAAGCAAGAGTAGAGAAACCAATTTAGAATTTTATGCCCAATGGTTTAACTACTACGATATAGACATGTTCCTGAGAACAGTCATGTCATGAATCAATCTTGTTAAGAGTAGACTCCTCCTCCTAGCGGTCTTATTCAGTGAGTAAGAATGTTAAGCGGTGACTCATAATTGATCAATAAATGATCACCTTTGCTTCCTTTTGAAAGTGTCACTCTTTTAGTCATTTGACTTCTCCTCTGCAACCATCCATAGTCCTTATGTTGCAAGATGGGAAAACCTGTTGTTGCAGGTTAACAGTCCTTTTCACTGCAAGGTGTTAGTCTCATTCCTAAGGCATCCACATTATTAACAATCATAAATTAAACATAGAATCATATTAAATTCCATAGACATTCATGCATTCATATAGGCATATATCAACATAACATATTTCCATTTCCACATACTTAAAACTGCTTAAGAGTATATAAAAGGCATATAAAAAGGTCTTGGTAATGTCTTTGAAACTTAGTAGAAGAAATGATTAAAGCATAAAGTAGTAAAAGGAAAGCTAGCCAATAATTGAGCCCATCGCTACACATTCTTCCGCATGCATACCTCTATCGAGCACTTCTTTAAAATGCACTTTTCCCCCTATTATCTCCTCATGAAAAACTCTTTTGAGGACATTTTTTATTTTTGCATGTTTTATCTTACATAATCATTTTAAATGGAGGAATATCTACTATACACCCACCTTTAGCATGGCCCCTAAGCCACATCACTTTAATTTGGCAATGTGGGCCACCTTTTTAGAATCACCTAACAACAAAGTAATGCTAACCCAAATATTTCATCTTTTATATGATTCCTAGACTAAGAATCTTGTAGTTATGTATTCTTTCTTGGGCATGCTCCTCCTTTCTCTTTTATTTGGCCCTTGAGTCATCTTTTCATGATTACCTAGTCATAGAGTAATGCTAGCCCAAGTGATTCATCTTCTATCCTAAGAAACATTCCTTCTATCTATGTGTGGATAGCTCTTATCCTCACCTATGGAGATCTTCCTTGATATATATGTTTGTATGTATATGCTTATACATATATAAATAAATGCATATGCATACATACATACACACATACACACAATCATACATACATACATACATATGCATACATAAACATATACATATACATATACATATATGCATACATACACACACATATATATACATATACATATATAGTGGTATTGGACTATGATTATAATGTGCTAACACTTGTTCTGTAGACTATATTTCCCTTTTTGTCGTATTGGACTATGATTATAATGTGCTAACACTTGTTTTGTAGACTATATTTCCCTTTTGTCGTGTAAGCCCTTCCAACACTTATTTTTGCAAGTATTTTATAACGTGTGGTTTTGCAAGAGATATATTCCCTATCACATCTATTTTCCAAGTCACAAGCCATTCAACCAACAAGGATTCAATGTATCATTTTTCATATATTCAACAACACTTACTTTTATGCAAGCTACATTTAGCATTTTTCATTTACATACTTTAGCATAGATTTATCATGTAGTGACATAAGCTTGCTAAAGTGGGGGTAGAAAATAGCATTTGAAGTTGCATACCTGACAATTTTACACTTTGAATTGCACTCACGTTATTGATTGCTCCCATAGTATGTATTAGGTTGCACTTAATCAATTGAATTACACTCACTTTATTGACTACTCCCATAGTATGTATTAAGTTACACAATCAATTGCATTAGCTTTTTACCCAATTCAAATCATCAAATTATGTTAGTTTTGTCAAATATTAAGCTCTCTCCAACATTTTACTTTGTTTTCTAATGTTTCAGTGCCATTCGTAAACTCTTAGTTCTTGGACTCTAGTACCCTCATGTTGATATCAATGCTCCCACAACATCCATTGAAAAGACAACAAATAAAACATCAAAAAAGAGCCATGGTCATATTATTATGACTTCAAAATGGTTTGTTGGTCGTAAATCAATATCATGACTTCCAATTCCAACTTTCTATTGGCTACTATGTTGGTACCAAACCTCCTCTAATCTTTTTCCTCATTTTTTAATCCCTCCCTTCTCTCTCTTTAAAACATAAGACAACTTTTCTCCCTATCTAGTTTTTTTTTATACTAAATTCTCAAAAAAAAAATCCCACAATTACTTTGATTCATGATCTCAACAAATTGATAATTTTCACGCAAATCATATTCTACAACATTCTAGATCTTGGTTTTTATTCTATAAGAGGTTGTGGGGAATTTACTTTTAGTGCAAGCTCCATACCTTTGGAGGGACACATGCATTGAAATTCATCTTATCCAAAATCCTCTTCATTGATAAAACCTATTCGAGTTTATTAAGAAAAACCCTTTTCCAATTTTATTTTGATTCATTAGAAACCAATCTTTTACAAGTTCTACATTAAAAACTATTGAAAAACCTCTTAGTTCTATATTATTATTATTATATTTTTAAAATTATCAAAATCTTCTCCCTTTTTCTAAGAGAAGTAAGAAGCTTCTTAACTCCTCAATTTCCCCATTTTCTCTTTTTTCTATACCCAAAAATTTCCTATCTTGAGTCAAGCTTGATTTGGGGAAGTTATCTCCTCTAAAGATATGTTTTTTTTTTCTTTTTAAAACTTATTGAAAGGCTCCGTTTGCAATCCTCTCTTAACTTAGGGTAACCCTCTCACCTTTTTTATACTTTGTCACGTTTACAAAATTACATAATCAATTCACATCATTTTTACATTTAATAGATTTATTTGGATTGTTCATGTTTCCTTTATCTACTTAAGTATTTAGCATAGTGCATAACTATATTATATTTTTATTTGCTAATTATAATTACAACTTTAAATATGCACTCTCCTTTGCCTATCATTGACTCAAAAGGATAAATTGAGGGTTTCACCACCTTGGCAAGCTCCTTAATAATCTTTAATCATTTTTCTAGCTCATGGGATTCCTACTTAATCCATCATTTTTCCTTAAAATAAATCTCCACCCAAAAACCTAACAATTTGCTCATCCTCACCTTGCTTTTCTTATTTCAATTATAATGCCCATTTGTAAAAGAGTTATTTTAAGTACTTTAGTTTGCTACTATATTTCTAGTGTCAATCATTTTGTCATATTTTTATATTTATCTTTGTACATGGCATGGATGCAATCACACTAACATTATCACACATGTATTGAAGTCCTATTAGCAAAACCTATCTTTGTCCCTCCTGACAATAGCCTAAGTTCATCACATCATAATCCAATTTTTTTATTTCAATCAATTCATCCAAGCTCCATCTTTTAATCCTCTAGGACCTCTACTTTCAAATATCTAAATTTCATTATCCATTTCTCACCATCCAAGCTCCATCTTTTAATCCTCTAGGACCTCTACTTTCAAATATCTAAATTTCATTATCCATTTCTTACCTCATCTTCCATTAGTTCAGTAAGCAAGAATCTAGTTTAAGACACCTTTAGTATTCTAAGTTAAAGATAAAATAACTCACATTTAATTAATAGTTTTTAAATTTGTGTTTACTCTATTTAAAGTAAATCTTTTTATTTGTGTTTACTGTATTTAAAGTAAATCTTTTTATTTGTGTTTACCCTATTTAAACTAAATCAAAGTAGACTCCACATTAGAAAAGTAGTGAGAGTTTAAGGCTGATAATTGAAAAGAATCTACCTGTAAAAATTAAGTAGGTTATCTATTCCTTACCCATACATACCTTTAGCATTTACTTTTCATTTTGGACTCATATAAATGACATGTTTTCTACTTATAGCTTGCAAACAACCTTATCCTTTGCCTTTCTTTATTTGCAATTTCACCCCACAAACCATTCCTTATCCTCAAATTAATTCATTTTTTTGTCTTGGGTCAAATTTGAAGTTGCATAGATGACCTAGGTTATATGAGAATTACAAAAATAACCTTTGAACTTTGAATTTACAGTTGACCTTAACCTTCCCATAGAATTGTTGTGTGATTACTATATGTGCTAAATGTTTCATTTATGACATTGGAGTTGTATATAAAAAGGTAGCTCTAGTTTATTTTGTCATCACCTAACAATCATCCTAGAATTGAATAAAACAAAAGTGTTCAAGATACAATCAAGCATAAAGCATTTATTACTACATTTATGCTTGCATCATCATCTAAGGCATCCAATGCATATTTTTATGTTATCTTCAATCATTCTCGTCATTGACTCCATATCATTATAGAGTCTATACTACATTTATGCTTACATCTATCATCTAAGGCACCCATCACATATTTGTATGTTTTCAATATTGGATATTCTTATGAAGTTTGACACAAAGATACTATCCTTTCAACCACACACCAAGTTGTACAAACACAAAAATTGCCAACATTCAAAAATTTACAAAGATCAAATTCGCACTTACACAAGTCAATTTCATAGGGACACAATCAATCCCGCTATTATGAAAGATCAAATCCACACTCACACAAGTCAATTTCACAGGGGAACAATCAATCCCACTATTATGAAAGTAACTTGAAGTGGAAATCTTGTTGATTCTAGAGTATTCTTCTAAACTTTACTAATATTCCTACACTTAAATGAATCACTTCCTAATATTTATTACAAGTTTATATCAAATTTCTAACTAAATATCATTATTTTATTATTAACATTTAATTTATTTTATTTATCAATTTTTCCAATAATTAACAACATTCTTTTACCTAAAAGAACTTCTAAATGCTTATATTATTTATTTATTTACCCTAAATTTAAAAGGAAAGGAATTAATTTTTCCTTTTTAAGAATTAAAAATGGTGCAAAATACAACCTACTATCCAGTCAGCAGTGACAATAGCAAAATTCTTTCTCAAGTAACCAAACCATAAAATAAATAATTTTAATTAACGGGATTGTTGTACCCAAAAGTAATTTTTGGCATTCTGTTTAAATTGAGCTAAATCATGTAAAAATGTCGTTAAAAGTCTATTTTAGGTCAAACCAAACATAAGATCTTTGTGGGTTTCTGTCAAGGAACATATGTGTAAAATTATGAAAAATTTGAAAATTAGGGTTTCAATCCCCTATTTTTAGGGAAACCCCTAAAAATAGGACCTTCTTGGAAATGATTGAAAATGATTTTGATAGGATTAATCGACTTCATGATCACACTGGTCAAGTCAGAATCATCAAAAGGCATATTTTACTCTAGTGGGTCTATTTTTATTTTTCAGGAACAAAGTTAGGAGCTGCGCAGCCATTAATGGCAAATTGGCCAGTACCAGGTGCTGAAAGCTAAGCTTCAACGACGCAACCATGGCGGAAAAGGATAAAAATATGTTGTTTGACGAAGGAGATTCTGGAAACCAGAAAAGGCCAAAATTTGGCTAACTCTGGAAATGTTACCAAGGAGAACACAGGCAAAAGTACCAAAAGCGCCCCTACTAAAGAAAGGAGCCCTTGGATCTCAAGGGCCAAATGCAGTCACCAGTTTCATCCAAGGCAGTCACCCTCTTCGCGTTCCTACTGGCTCGACAACAAAACATTCAGCAAGATCATCTGATTTAGTGATCACCAGCAAACATTGACGGAGTACAAAGAGGTTATTATCAAGAGACATCCAAAATGCCCTCTTTTGGGCATTTAGATGTCAAATGGCTAAAGGACCCCCAGGATTATCTTCTCTGTTTGGATCAACCTCGACAATGAAACCATCAGCAAAGGATTCTGACAAGGCAATCATCTGATGACGGAGATCAAACTGGAGCAGTTTTCAACATAAAAATAACTGATCAAAAAGAGCAAAAGCGCCCCTACTAGAGAAAGGTGCCCTTGCTTCTTGAGAGCTTAAACTAACTTTCAGGGGCTAAGACACCAGCCATCCTTTTCAGGATTGAGCTGGTCACCTGATGAATAGTCAAGCAAAATTGTCTGACTCGTCAGTCAACGAGGATATCAAATCAAAGCACGGAGGGTCTAAATGGAGAAGTTGAAGAACAGACATTGAAATTTGACTAAGGCAAGTGCAAAAGCACCCTTGCTGAAGAAAGGCGCCCAATCTTCTGGAGCCTCAAACTCAGTTCTCCTGCTTAGCATCTCCCAGGCACATCTCTTCAACACAAATCCACCTCAACAATGAATCTATCAACAGCTGCTCAAGATCAATTGATCAATCTGGAGCGAAGATCAAACAGATGTCATTCAACATGGAAAAATGATGAAAAAGAGTTCAAATCTTGAAAAGGACGCCTAAAAGTAGTCAAGGCATGTTTTGTTGACCAAGTAAGAGATTTTGGAGGAAATTTTGTTTCAAACAACCCACAATCAGTGGGATTTAGCTTTGGGAACTCAAGATCAAGCCAATTCCCTCCAAAATCATGAGTTGACATCCACATTTGAAGGATTCAAGCTTGAATCACTATAAAACAACTCTAGGCATCCCATTCTACTCATTTCTTTTGCAGGTTGAAGATTAGAACAACAAATAGCTCTCAAGGATGTCCTTTTAAAATTTGGCAAGGGTTTTTGACCGTTCTTCAATATTTTTTGAAGATCAGAGGCACAAGAAGATTTATTCTCAGAGGTTGGATTTAGAGACAGATTTTCTCAAGGAGATAGCTAATAACTTCCAATCTACCTCTTGTCTACTTCCTCTTTTCTTGTCTTAGGTATTCTTGCATGTCATAGAAATCAGCAAGCTACCACAGATCTGACCAACTGGATAAGATCAACATCATTTTCTAGTAAAACCCATCTCGTCAAATTTTCCTAAAACAACAAACTTGTTGCCCCTATTTTTGGGGGTTTTTCCAAAAAAGTCTCAGGATCAAAAATTTGAGGAACTGGGTTTGTTCAACATTGAAGCACGAACAAAACCCATGTGCCAAATTTTTTCCAGAAAAATACTTCTCAACAGGCACTATTTTTAGGGGTTTTCAAAATGTGTCGGAATAGGGTCGTGTGCACAATCAATCTTTAATTTTTTCAGGATGCAGTACTCTCAGGTGCAATACAAGACCAAGACGGCCTTGTATCACGATTTCCTAAAAACGACTGACACAGATTTGCATCAAGTGAGCCCAATGGTTGATCCAAAAGATTTGGAGGGCATGAATCAAATCACATTACAAAACATAGAAGAATTCGGGTTGCTTTAGGTTGCGTCCATCCCCATCACATTACAAAGTGTGGAGCTTGTAATTGCTTGCATTAAGCATTACAATCCTACCACGAGAGAAATCAGATCAGTGGATGGGAGGGTAATCTATAGTTTGAAGCCAAAGGACATTGAAAAATGTTTTGATATTCCACCGTGCCCTACCAATGTGGTCATATCAATGACAGAATGCAATAGAGCATTTGAGGCAGCCAAGGCTAAATGCCAAGGAATAATGGCAGAAAGATGGTTGAAAGTTAAGAAGACCAACTTGCCTAAATTGGTTGGACGAGGAGAATTCAGAGACGAGTACGCAGTGTTAATCACTCTACTCATCAGGATCACAGGATAGGAAGAGGGCAATTAGTTCTAGTCGTGGATGTACTACATCATTGTCAAGATTAACAGCAAAAGAGAACACTATGATGGGGCCACCTTGATCAGTGACACTCCACCAACAGATTATCGGGTTTCTAGAGGCTTGTAGGTTCCACATGTGTTCCTACCTGGTATATTTGATTTCCTTCAAGGCGAGTTCAAAATACTAAACAATGTAGGGACCTTAGGTGTGCAAAAGGTCCATGAACACTTTTTGCATCTTGAGTTTACTCAAGCGGAAAAACACTTCAAACGGACAAGTGACCTTTTCATTATGCACACCGTACGAGATCTCGACCATGAGATGCATGTGTATTTCACAAGCAGCCAAGGAGGCAATGGTGGACTGAGCGAATTGGTTTATCCAATTCCCCACTTTCACCTACATACGCGTGCATGGTTACAATGGTCATCCTGCCATGATGCCACACTACCCATCAAATAGGGTAGTTTTCATGGAGTTCCTAAGGCAGCTGGCCAAAGTTCACTCACTTGCGACTAAAGAAGAAGCCAACTATGAACTTTCCTGTTCATATGGGACTATAGATGTAGAACAGCGGCGATGCCAAGTTGATGAGCCAAGAAACGGTGAGACTCAATCTCAAGTACCTCATTGAGAGGTCATATGATCCCAAAGGTCTTTATGCGGCGCATCTTGAGCAACACTCATCACATGAATCTTCTATGGAAGATTACTAGGTCAATTGTGACGATGAGTATGAAGTACAAAGAAGGAACTATAGCAGGTTCAGGCTCTCACAAATAGCAAACTTTATGTCAAAAGACATTGGGGGCTTATCTGATGATGAAGGGGAAGTCATTCTTCGTAGATTCAGTGGACTCACAACCACTCGGAAGAGTGGATTGGTATGCAAAGGAAAACCCATCTATAGAAGAGAGAATGAGTAGAGCTGTCATGAACAGTCAACTCTACCTAGACAGCAAGAAGACAAGGAAGGTAGTTCTTCCCAGAACAGAGCCGCCACAGGTTCAATCTACACTACCTTCCACATCAAGGAAGAAGCCTAGGCAAAAGCAGTGGAGCAACCTTCCCAAAGGGATGCGGATGTCAGGACATACAAGGGGAAGAACACACAGGTTACATGTGGAGACAGCCACACCCACACCCAAGATAGTCATGGGAATTGTTTCCCCCAAGCCAGTAATTGAGATAGTCACTACAGAGACAGAGCCTATAGCAGAAGCAACAGCAGCAGAAACGGTGCCTATGTTAGAAACAAAGCCGCCTACATCACCACCATCACAGCAATCACAAGTCCCCATCGACTTGGACTCTCCATCGAGAGATGTCACTCCAGCATAGTCTCATTCATCGGGCATTCAAGGGCCCCATATTCCTCCTTCCAGCGAAGCTATCCAGGATTCTATCTAGCTTGAGGGTTTCCTAGGAAGGAAGAGGGAAAGGCCCTCCTACGAGCTTGACTTCACAGAGTTTGATCATGTCCCACAAGACATGTCGGCAAAGAAATTGAAGAAGCAAGTTCACGTGGAAAGGAATGCAGAGAATGAGTTCATCATAGAGACTGTTGCCCCACCTGAGGATAAAAGCATACATGAGGTATAGGTGGAGGACTTCACATTGTTCAAACTTAACCTCGAAAAGACCACACGTCAGGGGGAGGCAGACCTTCTCGGAATAGCCTCAGTGATCATCCAAGAGAGGATGGCTAAGGATGGAAAGGACAAAGCAGCCTTAAAGGTTGAAAACCAATAGTTGAGGATGTACATTTCCAGCTTAATGCACGGCACCTCGAACGTCTCGACCTTACCACAGGAATTGTTGGATCTTCCCGCAAAGCAAAACCATCATCAGTTGATGACATATGAAGAACACTTGAGAGATCAAGTGGAGGATTTTGTTCTCAGAGGACGATGTATATTAGAGAATCTATACCAGTTAAGGGATAGAGCACATGGACTCCACGAAGAGATTCAGCAATCGGAGCAAAAGATAGCAAAAAAGAGGCCAAGTGATGTAGTCACAATTGCAAACTTACAATTGGCATATCAATCAGTCTTCAAAGAGGAAAACAAGCAACACCTTTTTCCTTGGAAAGAACAGCTAGCATTCAAGGTGAAATCCTATGATGTCAATTCCATAGAGTTGATTGACTACCGACAGGTTGTCGCAAATATTATCAACTTCGCAAGAACGTTGGTAATATCCTTCCCACATAGAATATCAGCGCGAGGGAGGAGAATACATTGAGCTAGTTACAGTGCAAAATCAGTTCAGAGATGTCATCCGCAGCACCTTCCTCGATGATCCAGATGGTTGCAAGTTGGCCAAAGTGGTAGCTTTGTCTACCAAGTTCGATGAGGCAGTTGCCCAGTGTATTGTCTTTCAGCATCAACTCATGACAAGCAAAGTAATGCTAAAGCGCCACATCATCATCTTGCAAAGCATTAATTACCCAAATGCTGAGGAAGTCAATGAATGGATAGAGACACTTTTGACCAGTGGTGAGTTGTAAAGGCACCTCAAGAAGGATGTCTTACCCTCCACAGTAGCATTAATGAGACTGAAGTTAACTTGATGCCCCTTTCCAAGTTAACTCCACGTCCCACAAATCATGCATTGTCAGATCCCACTAATTGAGGATGTCTAATTGACTTCCATAATTTGTGGATCTCAAATCTCGACTTTTACGTGGATGTCTATTTTGGAGGCACACTTTGTAATAAAGTTCACCTTTGTTTAGTTTCAATCAATTGAAGTAATTTCCAGTTGACTCTTTATTTAGTTTCAGTTAACTGAAGTAGATTTCTAGTTAACTGATTGCACACCTACTTTTAGACATAGGAATAAATCTTGCTAATTGGCAAGAACTGATTGTTAACCCAAGGAGATTTTAGGGTTGTCTACTCCTTTGAGTTCTATAAATAAAAGCCTTGGGCTCATTATTTGTTTAATCTTTACTTACTATGCAAAATTGTTGTGCCATTGTTGCCAACAAGTTTGAAAGTGATTATTTGTTCACTCTTGGATGAGAGTTAATTGGTTGATTGTAATTGTGCATGATTTCGTGTCTTTGTTGTCCCAATCTTTGTAATTCATTCAGAAAGCTTGAAGAAGGAAATCAAAGGGCACATGCAATTTGATCTAAAGTTTTGAGTTCTTCCAAACGTCTTGTGTTTATAGCTTCTTGTTTCAAACAAGCTATAAACTGTTGTACCATTATTGCCAACAAGTTTGAAAGTGATTATTTGTTCACTCTTGAATGAGAGTTAATTGGTTGATCGTAATTGTGCATGATTTAGTGCCTGTGTTGTCCCAATCTTTGTAATTCGTTCAGAAAACTTGAAGGAAATCAAAGGGCACATACAATTTGATCTAAAGTTTTGAGTTCTTCCAAACGTCTTGTGTTTATAACCTGTTGTTTCAATTTCCTTCAAGGACAGGGGTTCCTCCTCGAATATTTTGTTATTAACAATTATTGTGTGATGTGTTTAATGGATTGTTTTTTAACCTATACTTCGGACAGGGGTTCCTCCTCCTTAGCAAGTTTGTCAGCCAAATCATTGTAATTTGTTGTTTCTAGTAAGTTGTTTCCTAGCCTATACCTCAAACAGGGGTTCCTCCTCCTTGGCAAGTCCTAGATTCAACTTACCATAAAAAGTGTTTGCTTGCATAAAACCTTATCCCAGCATATATCCGAGAGTTCAGAGCCTCGACCATATCCTAAGGAGACAGCAGATTCAAGTGAATCAACCAATACATTCCCACTCCTATGCCCTCATGCTCTGTTTATCTTGGGGAAATAAGATAGATTAAAAGCTAGTTTAGCCGTAGTTAAGATTTGCAGAAACCAGAGAAAAACTTAGCTACGACACATTGTGTTTGTGCACCCTTGTGTCCTGCCACTAAGTATAAAAAGATAGGAACCTTAGTCTACTCTACCCTTTTTACACATTACATCAGCAAAGAGAGATTTTCCTCTCTACAATTGCCATAGCTGATCATTTCCAATAAGCACTCCAAAGGTGCTAATTGAAACGCCAACAAGGATGAATAAAAAGGAATAAATCAGATTATGGTGAGGAGAAAAATGGATCAAAGTTCAGATTAAGGTTAGGGTTTTCGAAAAATCGTTGGGCAAGTTTTTTCCTTGATTTCATTAAAATCGACCAACGACTCGTGGACTCGGTATTTTTAAAAATCGCCAATTTTTTTATTGCAAAAATTGGGGAGCAATTTTAATCGGCGATTATCGCTTTTAAATCGCAATTTCTACTTCATAGCTTAAAGAGAACATTCATTGACTGAAAATCTTGTTAGCTCTCTTGTTGTTACCCTGTTATTAAGGAATGGTAGTTAGATCTCTTTTTGTTATCCTCATGGAGTGTTTATTCTGTTTCCGAGATCTACAAATATGCAGGGAAGAAGAGACTTCTAGTATCTACTCCAGTCTCCATGAGAACGAAGAGGAAGGCAAGTTCACTGAACTTTTTCTAACGTGTCTTTTGAGCAGCCATTATGTTCTTGAACTCAGCTATTCAGTCCCATCGTTTTGTTGGTAACTCTCCATGGCAAATGGTTCATATCCGCTGTATTAACTACTTATTAATAGATGTTCTCCACAAATACGAATATGTACGTTCAAAAATACAATTTTATTCCTGAATAGTATATCAATCATTAAGATTCCTAGGGACAAATTGTTTCAAGAAAAACCTCATCAAACTGGCAGAACAACGAACTGCAATTCATCCAGAGAGCTATATAGTTTACAAAATGTCCAAGCTAAATAAATTGTCTTTTGAATTTGAGCATGCAATGTTTAATGATTAAAATAATTTGAGACTGTAATAAGAAGCAAACCAAGTACCGCGCGCACACGTTTGGAATATAAAATGCTAAGTTCAAGATCAAGATCTGCTTTATGTACTAAGTACTGCTTTATGAGTTGAGATTTAAAATATAGACTAAGTACTGCTTTATGTACTATGCATATGTGCAAAACACATATATCAAAAGTCACGGATATGTACCCTCTTGGTTCTCTGTCAAGAATCAAGATCAATAGTCTATTACTACTTTAAATTGGCCTCACAAAGCATTGTGAGGATTCTTGAATTCAGTGATTCAAGTTGCTTCTGCAAAGCCCACTCTCATGTTTCCAAAGTCAAAGACTGTATGATAAGCACCCATGAAAATATCTCCTAGAATCCTGCATAATGTTGGCCACAAAATATTAACCACCCCTCTAGCATGCTAATGAAAAATGTTATACAATCCAAACAACAAAATAACATCAACCCAAAATAGGGATTATATTTGTGAAACATACCATATAGGCCCCATTGGAGGAGGAACATCTAATCCCATGAAACCACTAATGCATTGGGCTGCAGAACCCTCACCAACTTGGAGAATATACTGTCAACAGCAATACAATAAAACGGTTCTGTTATAGCAATTGATCGTACATAACAGAAAAAGTATCAACCTTTAATACAACAATCCACCTTGCTGAGGCATACTTAGGTTTAGTGATTTGTAGCAAAGCACTGAAGGTAAATTGCAATCTAAACTCTAAAGCATTTACCAGTGGCCAAACACCACAAAGATTAAGAACATTCCCCTTGAAAAGCACTCATTTAGGTTTTCTGCTTTTTCAAAGGCCTTTTTGTAAGGCAAAAGTTAAATTAAAAAAAAAATATAGATATATTCTTTGGACTGATTCAATGGCTAGGCCTTTCCCAGATTTTATGGCTTGGCCTGATAAAATGAAATCTTCACATTTTTTAATCTTGAATGATCGGCTTGCAAGATATATTTAAAAGCCGCGCATCTCCTTTGTGAGATGATACACAATCTGTAGGCGTAGACAAAACTTGCAGTTTGAGGACTGGCAGACTACTTTAAAAGTGTTTTTTTATCAGTACTTCTGGATAGGTACAGGATATGATAGCAGTTATTGGGTAGATACATTAACTCAACAAATTACAGTGGACCAAGGCCCACCCAAAATGGACATCCCTTCAAGCCGTAAGTACACTGAGACAAACAATTTTCTCAGGTAACACAGAAATCATGTATACAAATATTTTTTTAAGGTCACAACAGCCAAAGGACTTTGCAGGCATTCCAA
The DNA here is from genome assembly GCA_007258455.2 of Sequoia sempervirens. NCBI lineage: Eukaryota > Viridiplantae > Streptophyta > Pinopsida > Cupressales > Cupressaceae > Sequoia > Sequoia sempervirens. The sequence continues at coordinate 124,309,359 of VDFB02047397.1, forward strand.
GGAACTGCTTCCAAAAGCACCATAATGAGGCAGCTACAATCACGTTGGTCAGGCCTTAAAACACCACTTGCTAAAACAAGGAGCAGAGAATCCTGTTATATCTGACCTATCTAGGAAAGCCAATAAGATCGTACTCTATAAATACAGTTATAGGATGCGATCCAACAGGCAGAAGACAAATAGCTGCAACAGAACTATAAAACAAGGTTGACCCAAGCACCAAGAAGCTACTAAGGTAAATTCCTCCAAATAAGTGAAACCAGAAAGGCATGAGTGCAGTCTACCACTGATAAAGTATATGCCCTTCTAAATAATGAATCTAACCATCACAGGGAGTATTGAATTTTGAGATGATAATGATGAATTCTCAGGATTTCAATAAGAGTGCAAAATGGAAAACAGAATCTGCTTTGTATTTGATGCAAGAAGATACGCTATTAAACAGCATATTGAAGCATAGTAAGAAATATTGACATAACCATGGTTAATACTTAGGGCACCAGAATACAACTCCAATCAGGAGGATCATGATTTTATAATTGGTAACACAAGTTCCAGAGGGCCTGTAGGGCATTTGTTCCCTGAACCAATTTATGAAAGGCTTTCAACCCAATTATCCAGAATCATTTTAGCTTCACCTAATCTAAAACTAAATCTAGACTGAACCTGCACCTAATCTATATTTACACTTTTGTAACTTTCTGAAATCCTTGGATTTTATTTTGTAAAAAGTGTATTAACATAAATATGAACCTGGCAAGGTAAATTAAGTTCAGATAAAGTTAGACAAAAGATTATTACTGTGCAAGGAATGTTGGTTTAGAACAAATACAAACCTGCTCAGGAGTAAGATCAAAAATTTTATCACCAATTGTAAATGATACGGTTGGCATTGTTGATATTTTACTACAATCCACAGCTGATTCTCCATTAGGGCTTGGCAAATGGTCACAAAGCTGAACATTGCAATTTACGAGAATCATAAACATCAGATAAAAGTTGGCTATCACTTCATACACATCTTTTCCAAATAAACAAAAATGTGCAACAAGAGCTTGTCGTCACCTGATTGATATAGGTCATGATTTGTTCCTTGGAGACATTCTTGGCTAGTTTATTCTGTGCCCACACAACTGCCATCTCACATGCAACACACATGCCACTAGTAGCTGATTCTGCTTTCTCTTGATCCTTTCCAAGAACACTAGCAATTCCCATACTGCACACATCCCATAGTTCACTTTAAATTTTAGTTCATGATACAAACCGCAACTCAATAAAATATATTCATTCACTTAGGTTTATTAATAAATTTGGAACAAAAAATATCTCACCTAACATCCCCGGTACCATCAAATGAGCATAACTCAAGTTTGGAGCAGATCTTGCGAGGATTTGTCTGCAAAATATGTACATAATTAATTTGAGATCATGTATATCTGATTAGCTAAAGCCTCTGTATACTGATTTTCTAAAGAAGTGCTTCTATTCTATTTGACAGATTTGAGAATCATTTATCTTTAGAGTTATATGTACTCACTTTAATGTATGCTATAAAAGGCTAATACAATGATACTATAAGAGGTGAAACTACTAAATTTCTCCTTTGAAAGCAAAGCACACCTGTGCAATCAAAAGCTCCATTATCAAATCTCCATACTGGGACACCACACTGTTACATTCCTCGCTAACAATCCCTGAGGCACCAATAGCCTGGTTGATCTGTGCTACAATAACCTGGATTTTTGAATTAAATTAGTTAAACAAAAAATGTGATGTTACAGAAAAAGATGTTACAGTTCAGATAATTGCTCAAAAACCATGAAAATAGCATCATAAGGAAGAATTGTTGGTTGGGAGAAATTTAAACGGAATTAGAAGCTTGAGATAAAATCCTTCTGTTTATTTGTTTGCCATGCCATAAGATGGGCCATCTGGAGTGTAACTATTATAAATTTATGGCTTGGTTTGCTCGGTTTTGTACACCTGCCTTGCTCCATGTGGAGTAACAAGACATGAGATGTGTTTAACCAATTAGCCTTATCTGAATCATTTGTGATTCAAGTTCCCCATCTGTGTTAAACCAATAATGTGTTTATGTTCCTGGTGTGTATTTAATTCATTTTGTATGTGCATATTGTTTGCTATAGGTTGGATTAATTTAATAGCCTCGTGAAATGATAAAATGCTCATGGAAAAACATCTGTGTTAAACCAATAATGTGTTTATGTTCCTGGTGTGTATTTAATTCATTTTGTATGTGCATATTGTTTGCTGTAGGTTGAATTAAATTAATAGCCTCGTGAAATGATAAAATGCTCATGGAAAAATAAGGGGGACATTTGGAATTGAAATGGTTGAATTAAAAGTGTTCAAATACGTTATTTGTTAAATTATTGTTGCAAAAATAAAGTGGGTTTCATATGTATATTTATGACTAGGGTGCAATTTTTACGAGATATAAAAAAATATGACTTGGAGGGTAGGTTTAAAGGTTATCTCTAGATATTTTCAATGAATAGATATTATCCACTTTTTAAAAGATGTGAAGTTGCAAACTTGAAAAGGAGAAAAACGTTAACTGGAATTATGGATTGATATATTATATATATGCAAAAAGAGTTCATTTTTGCTCTATCTTTTACCTTGTGCAAAAGTTGGAAAGACAAAGCAAAGTTTTGAATTCAAACCTTAGCTTGTGTGTTTGGCATTTTGGAGAAAGCTTGCTTGGAGGAAGATTGGATTGCTTGCTTGGTAATTGCTTATTGGTGTGAGGAAAATCCACAACTCTTCGACCTTGGCTTATTGTGCAACTTAAAAGTATTTTCCTTTATAATTTGGTTGTAGATTTAGGAAAAGATTTGTATGCTTCTGTGAGTGTGCAAAGGAGTATTTTGTGAATGTTTTGTTTGGTTTTCTTTGAATGGAAAAAAGAAATGCTTGTTGCGTTCTTTGTGTGAGTGAATTAAGGCTGGATTCTTCTTGTTAAAGTTTTTATTTTAGGAATTTAAAATTGGAAAAAGGAAAAAAAAAGTGAAAAATGCTCCCAAACCCTTCTAAAACTTTTGAAGAATTTATGTGATTGTAAAAGTAGATTTCCATGCTATTTACAATAAAAGGGTATATCTAGATTTTTGATTGGGTGAGTTTCATTTTTGAGTGAAAAGCTTCAAGGTCCATTGATGGCGACCCTAGTTTTTGTATGGTTCTTGGAAGAATTTTTTGAGTTTTGAGTTTACTTTTGGGTGTTATATTTTGTGGCTTTACGAATAATTGAGGATGGTGAAATGGCATAGGTGAGAATTTGGTGTGTTTGTATGAAAACCCGAATTGCCCCATCCTAAGGGCCATTTGTATGAGTGGTCTCTTTAGATTGTGATAGGAATGGAGAAATAAGTAAAGGTTTGGAGTGGACATGCTTGATCTAACTCTATTGAATTATATACAGGGTTAAGACAAGAAATGGATTCATTGATTTAATAAATATGAGTTCATTAAATTGACAAAACAAGATTTAAAAACAACATTATATTCCAAACCTATTGGATTAGATCTAGAGTTTGATTTAAATGTTATAGGAAAGAGAACATTATTTCCCAAACTTTATGGGATTAAATCTATTGTTTGATGTAAACATCAAAGGAATACATTCATTGTTTATGGGTGTTACTTGAGACAGTCATATCTCCTTTATATCCACTTTGTGCTTTGGAGGACCAAAGTGAAGACGGACCATGTCTTAGGCTTCCTTTCTCTTCCCTCTTGTGTACTTGGGTTCATAGACCTTGTGCAGTCATGTATGAGGCAGTGTTGCCTTGTGCATTGGTTGGAATGTTATCCTATTTGGTGACATCATAGTGTGTGAATAAGCATTGTAACATGTATTCTTGCTAGTGTAACACAAAAAAATTTGTTGGCCCATTTGTTATCTACTAATGTACTTAAAATTTGGGGCATTACATATTTTAAACTTCTAGTTTTTATTTTACCTCTCAAATGCGTTCATCACATAGCTTTGGTAAGATCTGCTTCTATGCTATGAACTCCAATACAAATAGAACATACCAATGGACCAGCCAATAGAGAGGTCACAGAATCTACAATAGCAGCACAAGTAAAGGCTTGGAGCAGCCATGCTTGATCTAACTCTATTGAATTATATCTAGGGTTAAGACAAGAAATGGAGTCATTAATTTAATAAAATAATAAATATGGGCTCATTTAATTGACAAAGAAAAGATTTAAAAACAACATTATATTCTAAAACCTATTGGATTATATCTAGAGTTTGACGTAAATGGTGTAGGCAAGAGAACATTATTTTCCAAACTTTATGGGATTAATCTGTTGCTTGATGTAAATGTTCAAAGGAATACATCCACTGTTTATGGGTGCTACTTGAGACAATCATGTCTGCCTTATATCCACTTTGTGCTTTGGAGAACCAAAGTGAAGACACAGCATGTCTTAGGCTTCCTTTCTCTTCCTCTTGTGTATTTAGGTTCATAGACATTGTGCAGTCATGTATGAGGTAGTGTCAGCCTTGTGCATTGGTTGTGATGTTATCCTATTTGATGGCATCTTAGTGTGTGAATTAGCATTGTAACATGTGTTTTGCAAGTGTAACACAAAAAATTTGTTAGCCATTTGTTGTCTACTAATGTCCTAATTGAAAAGTTGGGGCATTACACATTTGAATTATCTAGTTTTTATTTTACCTCTCAAATGGATTCACCACATAGCTCTTGTAAGATCTGCTTCTATGCTATGGACTACAATACAAATAGAACCATACTGATGGACCAGCCGATAGAGAGGTCCCAGAATCTACAACAGCAGCACAAGTAAAGTCTTGGAGTGGCCATGCTTGATCTAACTCTATTGAATTATATCTAGGGTTAAGACAAAAAATGAATTCATTCATTTAATAAAATATGGGTTCATTTAAATGACAAAGAAAAGATTTATAAACAACATTATATTCCAAAACCTATTGGATTATATCTAGAGTTTGATGTAAATGTTGTAGGCAAGAGAACATTATGTTCCAAACTTTATGGGATTAAATCTATTGTTTGATGTAAATGTTCAAAGGAATACATCTGTCGTTTATGGGTGTTGCTTGAGACAATCATGTCTCCTTTATATCCACTTTGTGCTTTGGAGGACCAAAGTGAAGACACACCATGTCTTAGGCTTCCTTTCTCTTCCTCTTGTGTCTTTGGGATCGTAGACCTTATGCAGTCATGTATGAGGCAGTTTTGCCTCGTGCATTGGTTGCAATGTTATTCTATTCAGTGACACCATAGCGTGTGAATTAGCATTGTGACATATATTGTTGCAAGTGTAACATAAAAAAATTGTTGGCCCATTTGTTATCTACTAATGTCCTAATGAAAAGTTGGAGCATTACATATTTGAACTTTTTAGTTTTTATTTTACCTCTCAAATGCATTCACCACATACCTTTGGTAAGACCTGCTTCTATGCTATGAACTACAATACAAATAGAACCATACCGATGGACCAGCCAACAGAGAGGTCCCAGAATCTACAATAGCAGCACAACCTCCAGCACAGAAACCTGAAAACAAAATGTCCTCTATGCTGAGACCCCAATAAACTAAAGGACAGTTTGGTATCACTATGAAGCTCAAAAAGTCAAATATCTCGGATCTTTAGTGTCACCTGTTGATTCACCACCTATGAGAAAGTCTCCTATGTTAAACTGCAATTAGAAGAAAAACAAGAGGAAGTCAGAAAAATGCAAGATATAATATCTTCATTGGATTGTTTTGGGCCCAGGCTCATGGTCATTACGATCTACCTGCCAATAACCCTCACGCGTGACAGCGACATATGCATGTTCACCCTTGAAGTGATTTGGATCAACACCTCCAAAGACAATCTCACCTCCCTCTTTATCATCTACCTTCCTATTCATCCAGAAAGAAAAGACCGGCTCTTTGACAAGACCCTGGTTAACCATGTTATACCTGTTTGTAAGCACAATTCTAAGAGAGTGAGATGTTCCATTTGCATAAACTATATAAAAACATACCACCTAGAAAAATTCTTTTATTATTTTAACAAATGTAAACTCAGCAAACACCTGCTAATGTTGACATTCTGCAAGTTGAAATGCTTAATGAGATATTCCTCTCAAGTTTTCTATGACATTCTATTCAGACCAACCCCAGGCAATGAAAGGTCATATTTGCGTGTTATAATAGAAAGAAGTAACTTAGTTGTAATCCATGGAGGCTAGAGTGGTTGGTACATTGCAGTTTCTCAAGGTTTGAATGTATGATTCCAAGGTGGTGAGCTCATGGGCAGAAGAAACCAAATTACTATATAGTATATTGTAATGTCCCTATCGTCAAATAGGTGTACATAATATGACCCGCTAAAACAAAATATAAAATATAAAAAGGCATAAACCAATGTATGTTGAAAATATAACCAAATTAGACACAGGTGAAAGTTAAAAAGAGTGGCATGTGAAAGAATGCCCATTTGTTTATTTGCCCAAATCACCAAAATGAAAAGAGTAGAGGACAAAACTAAATTGGAAATTTTCAATTCATATATTATTGCCACTCTTCATTCAATATAAATGTCCCAAACCAGTTAAATGTCCAAATTCAGTAACTCTTTGGTTATTAATGAGAACATTTTCAAGTTACATATCAAGATTCAGCAACAGTTTAGTTATTAATAAGAACATTTCCAACTTACATATAAATTTCAATTTCTCCTAAGTTATCAATAAAAACATTTCAAACTGTTGTATTCTGTATTTTCTCTAAGGGGGAAGAGAGAATGAGAATGATGGAAAACCCATTTGTTCATGCCATTGTCTTTCTTTTATAAATAAGACAGACCACATGAAAACAATAAAGTTATAAACACAAAAAAAACTTACCAGACTGGCACAACATTGCCTACTGAGATTTTCTGGAAGCCAAGCCCTAAAATACCATCAAACTTTGCAGATAAGAATGTGAGGCCTGGTTCTCGTGTGACTTCAGCAAAAACCTACACCAAAATTAATTAGTAAATTGTGCATATGATAGCGTTGTCAAAAGGAATGCGATTAGTCTTGCTACACCCAATATGGGCACACAAATAAACATGCTCACAACCTGGTCTCTAACCACAAGGTTCCCAGCAGTCACATGATCTTGACTCAAATATCCAGCCACTGAGCCACTTCCATACTGAATCTCAAATGTTGTACCTACACAGAAAACAGGAAAATGACCATCCTTAGAATGTTTGCACTCAAATTCGAAGTCCACAAGTCATAATGCAATTAAAAAATATCAAATTATTATGGTCTTAGGAAAAAAACACTTGTTTCTTATTGAATAAATTGTTGAAATCAACCCAAAATTGAGATGTTAAAAAATTGTAACGATTCATCAATATAATATATAAGCCGATATATGTCTAAACATTTTAGTAAAGAGGGTTCCATATGTGTTATCGTAACACAGACGGATGACATATTTCACTTAAAAGCAATGCATTGATATTACTCCCTCCCATGCATGGTCACTTCAATGCCTTTTTCATCCTTTTACTAAGTATAATATTGGTAATGCAATGCTGGGTATAGATGATATTTCAAAGAAATTAATTTTCAAAGCTGAAACATATGACAACATTCCTTCTAACCAGTACTACCAAGTAACAGAATTTTGTACCAGAAATGTACATACTTGGGATATTTGAAATTCTCACACCAAAATGGTAAAAATACAGAAGATTATGGCCTATAAGCTTGCAGCAGAAAAAGGAAAAAGATAATACACGGATTTTGTGCTGGCTGGATAAGGCTCAATGCATACAAAAAACTAAAAGATAAATCTTAGGAGTGAATCTCAGTATTTCCTCCCTATTGAGAGGAAGTTTCCCCCAACTTCTACAATAGATGAGCAAACTTTACCGCAAAGTACTCTTGGAAAGTCACTTGAGGAGAACTACTTGGCCTGCATTAGTATAAAACCTTTGTGACCGACTAAGAAGTTTCTTGCTTCTTTTAACTAGTGCAAGTCCAAACATTGAGTAAAGTATCCACAACCAATGGGTTGTTAATAATATGAAGTGGTAGCCTCAAGATGCATGATGGATACCTCCTCCCTTGAGTGAGATGGCTTATACAACTTAAGTTGGTTTACATTCACAACACCATTGATGCCCTTAGTTAAGAAGACCTGATCCAAAATCATTGGGCCAAACTACTTGCAAAATAGTGTAAGGTCCATTTTCGATGTGTTTTCAAACTGTGATATTTGTTGTAAAAATAGTGCTTATCCATGTGAAGCCCAACATGATAACCAACTTGGAAAGAATGAGATAATCAATGACAATCACAAACCTTGAAATTGACTTGATTTTACTAAAGAATGCCCTAAGTTTTGGCATGAAGCTTTGTCATGTGCCTAAACACAACAATATTGGTATAATGAGCAATATTGTCCACAAGTTCATTTTATTTTTAAGTTGTAATACATGGTATATGTTGTTGGGGCTTGCCCTTTAGTAGGTGCCTTGTGTGAGAAGCTACTGGTAGGTTCATTTGAAGTCACACATTTGTTATAAATAGGGGCTATCTTCTCCAAATAATCAAACTATTGTACATATCTTTCTGTTTTTCACATCTCTTGGAGAAAGGCTATTTTCTCTCACCAAGGGCTTGCAACTATGAATGCAGTGCATTGCTTGGATGTGCAAGTGCTTCCATTTCATTTTTTGAGAAACCCCAGTTTCCCCTTTTTCTGTCTCTGATTGTTTTTTGAAGGTTTTCTGACGTTTTAGGTTTTTTTGCAAATTTTTGTGTTTTTGATGCAATAATTGAAAGGTACGATTTTGACAATTAATTGAAATAAATTCAATAAAAATAAAATAGCTTTGGAATTGAATGAATAAGGATGCCAGTATCTTTATTTGACCTTCTCAACTGATTACAAAAATACCCAGATACATGCAATGAGCAAAACAATGAATTTTTAATATGAAAAGAACCTGGTATTTGCTGCTAATGAAGTACAGAAATGTACGGCTTCAATAAATACTCCTCTTCTCCCACTGCCTGATGTCTGCAGATGACTCCAGCAAGGTTGGCGCCTCCAATGAAGAAGGTTTGATGCAAAATAGAGAGGCGTTTCTCTTAGAAGGAAGAAACACGTGTTTTGGAGGAGGTACGGCCTGACTGAAATGTACGGCCTGCTGCTGTATTAAATGCAATTTGTACGGCTTTCACCAAATTCAATATTAGAGTCTCTGTAAAGGGCGCCTTGATGAATAGATGATATCTGAATACCAAACACTGAAGAATCTCTGACAATGGACAATCTCTGAAGCTCTGTAGTTTTCTCTGAATAAGAAAACCTCTGCTGGCAATAGATCAAGTGATATTTCACACTCTCTGAATTGCTTTCCGCTGGAGATGGCTCGTTCCCCAAGGAAGTTCGAACCGAAACCCTAAAGTCTCAGATCAATTTGATCAGTCTCTCAAAATCAATAATCACATAATGGCACAATTCCCAATGCAAAACCCTCTTAAGGCTGAAAAGTGCGATTTCCTTAAGAATAGGGTTTCATTAAAATATTCACGTTTTAATATTTTAATATCTCAATAGTCTCCCGCTGAATATTTCAATATAAATCAAATGTGAAACTGGCCCCTTCTGATGATGGGCGCACCCCTCAAGGCAATCACTTAAGTTATAATTTAAAATTATAACTTTATAATATAAACATTAAATAATTAATATTTAATCAATATAATTAAATATTAATATTTCTCCCGTCACTTGTCCGTTTCCTGTTCCGTCTGATGCTGACGAACTCTGAAGTGATTCCGGATGCCGCCAAAGCCATACTGCTAAAAATAGTAGTGGTCCCACACTGCCTGCCAGAACTGCTAAAAATAGCAATTCTGCAAAAAATCTCGATCGAGCCGAACGAAAGACAACTGATCAAACTCAAGGCAACCAGTCCGTGACCCTCTATCCAAACAATCAACGAGGTTGGATAGGCCAATCCTCCTCGAGATGTCGAGAAGGGGACATGACATTTTGTGCATATTTTTTTCTCTTATTGTGGAATGTACACCATGAGTGGTTATAAACTTGATTTATGATCTAAAGAGACAATGAAATTCTTTGTGATGCAATGGCCATAATTTTTTGTTGGAGCATCATATTGAAGCGAAAAATAAATTTCTCTAGAAATAGATAAAAAGGTGCTTCTAACGAATGGCGACATGATTCTTTAGCAATGTTGAGGGAGCTATACTCATTGCAAGTTGCTACCTTGATCAATCTTAAAAACATTACCAATCCTCAAAAACCTTATTTGAAGAAATAAGAGTCACAAATTTAGATTAGAACAAGTTAATCAAGTGTCCTATTTTGAGTTACTGAGGAAGAAGTATAAATCAGATTTCCCAAAAAACATAACTTCAGATAGACAAAAGAAATATAGATTTATTCAATCACCAACCCCTAGCTTAAAAAATTGTTGAAAAGCATTGAAAGCAATGTTCAATGTATTTGACAAATTTATTGCTCTATAATGCAAAATGGTATATAGAAAAGAAATAGATGCATGGCTAAATCTGTAGGATACTTGCATGGAATGGCCTGAGAACCTCTTCCACATAAATGAGGATAATGACCACCAGCCCCAACCTTACCTAAACAAGTCTTTAAGGATAATCCGCTTGGGAATGAACCCAAGACCACAACCTAGATAGCGCTCCTTACAAATCAGTCGAGCCCAATGGGCTAAACTGATAAATATGATAAATTCATTAATTTTGTTTATTTTTACATTTTTTTGTATATTTTGTACATATACCTAAACCAAACTTAACCCAAGTTTCTAAAAAAATTGGTAGACCCCTTATTGTACCATACATGTACCCAAACCCTGGTAACTTAGTTCTAAGCGGTGTTACAAGAATTGCCAAGACTCACCTAGACTTAGCAAGTGACCCTTGGCGAGTCTGGGAGACTTGGCTGCTGAGTACTTGCCAAACCCGCCAATTCTAGGTGAGTCCCGCAAGGTAGACTTCGCCATTTTAGTTACTTTTTTAAAAATACTTTTAACTTTCAATGCTTGTTTGGTTTATGACATGCACATCTAGGATTTACAAAAAATATGAAAATGTTGTGCACCATGAAGGTCTGTGTGGTTTTGAAGGTCTTTATTTGGGCTTGGTGGTGGGGGCTCTGCCCCTCAACCCTGCCTTGTAAGCCCCTCAACCCTGCCTTGTAACACGCTAGGGCCACTGCCCTCGAACCCTACTAGGGGCACTACCCCTCGACCCCACTAGGAGTGTTGCCCCTACACCCTTACAAGGGGCATTGCCCCTTGACTCTACTAGGGGTGTTGTCCCCAGATCCCCACAAGGGGCGTTGCCCCTCAACTTCATTGGGGTGTTGCCCTCAAACCCCCATCAAACTATAAGTCTAACCAAGTAATAGGCCAATGATGAATCACTATCATAAAATCTACAAAATACATATCCCCTTCTGTAAATCTTTGCATCTTCACAGTCAAAACCACAATCAAATATTATCTTATTTCATACATTGGGCAACTTGTTTAGTATACAAGGACTACCATAGGAAAATTTGGCATGCTACAGTCATTGTATTGTTGAATACAATTCATAGTTGGCAAGAAATGTCATTTTCATAATGCAAAAATGTATCAATCATGCCCTGCACAAACAACTCATAGAACAATCCCATCTATTAGTATCTTAGCTAAGGTCAAACTAGAACATAACCATTTATCTTTTTACTTAACTATTCTTCTTTGTTAATGAGCTTGACAACAAAACATGCAGTCTAGAAGGCTTCAAGAAAACTTTAATAATAAATCCATCACTTGAATATACACACCAGTCACTTATCTTCTTACTTAACCATTCTTTGTTAATGAGCTTGACAACGAAACATGCAATCTAGAAGGCTTCAAGAAAACTTTAATAATAAATCCCTCACTTGAATATAATATACACACCTGAGACACAAGAAAATATCATGGCTACAAGACTTCAAGAAAACTTTAATAATAAATCCCTCACTTGAATATACACACCAGTCACTAAGACACAAGCAAATGTCATGGCTACATCATCATCCCTCACTTATCTTAGATGTTAGTTAATGACTTTCCATGATGTTGGGATGAGTAATGCAGGCTCCTCTAAGCCATAGACTTATATTTTTAGTTTTGATATTTGTTTTGATGCCATGGATTTCATAATCTATGAGATTTGTATACATTTGACAACATTTATAATTTTAAATTTATATATCTACCAATGTTGTTTCCTTTAGCTAAAATTAAAATTCATTTTAATACTCAAGTGATTGATGTATTGTCATGCTCTTGCAAAATGCAAGTCTGAATATGGGTCGACAAGACCAGATCGCCATGTATAAACCAGTCAATCATGCATGAAGAACCACTAATCGACGTGATTGAGAGCTAAGGAAGGTAATGAGGTAGTATGACAGTGATTAAACACAAATCATCCCTCACAATGACAACGATTAAACACAGATAGGCCGTCACAAACAGCAACAGGAAGAAATAATAAGACGAGTCGAATTATTAAAGGATAATATTCATGGGAATTAATTATCCTTGAATTAGTTAGTTACGATGTGGTTAAGAAGACGAGCAAAGAGACATGCCTCAAATGAAGAGGCATAGCAATCAAGCAAAGAGACATGCCTTAATAAAGGGACATAACCATCCACCCATCATAGATATAAAAGATGAAACATTTCAATGCAAAAAGAATGGATTGTAGAGGGAATAGACTCAGTCTGAAAGGCAACAACATCTGAACATTAAGGCATCGATCGGTTGAAGGAGAAGAACATACAGAGCAGCAATCACAAGGGAAACCAGTCCATTTCAGCACAGCAGATTATTATTATCATATATTCAAGGGTATACTAGATATTTTCTGCCAATCATTGTTTTACATACATATACCTATTGCTTATGGATAATAAAGAATATTTAAGTATATGTTCTTATGATAGAATAGGAGATATGCTTGATTGACTAAAACCCACCTTGTAGGAAGGGCTTGGGGTGTAAACAAGGCTAAGTAAGTAGGCCGTTCTAGAGTTGCCCATAATGGCTCTTCGGACCCGAGGGCACTTACGTAGAGAGCCAAGTAACCCACTTATGACCCCCGCCCAATTCCACAAGATGGCAAGGGTCTTTAGGGGGTTGAGACATTGATAGGGAAAGCAGATACAAGCTGCCAATTAAGAGGGCTGTGGTAGACATCCTCTTAGGATCGGCGTAGAAATGGCTTCGGGCAGACCCATCACATCCCTTCTCCCAAATCCTAATATGCTTGCATTATATCCAGGATTACATCATTAAAGAGATATTTATTTGGTAAGACGAACCCCTAACCCTAATTTGTTGCAATTTGTGATTAGTGGGCAAATTAGGAAAGGGGAATTACATGTATACTTGTGTATGTGGTCAAAGTATCTTCTATTTGATTAGTTTATTGTGTCTCTAAAGTTTATTTATCAAAGGGTGCATGAAACAAGTTTTGAATCCTTAAATCTCTATATTTCATGATGTTTTCTATTTGTTGAGTCTTTGCCAAGTCTGGGCGTCGAGTCCGAGTCCGAGTCAAAAATCAGCTTGCTGAGTCCAAGGCGAGTCTGAGTCTTGTAACACTGGGTCTATGTATGTATGTATGTATGTGTCACTTTAAAGGACTCAACTAATGGCCTTTACTATTTATCCATTTGACCTTCAGCTTCAGATGTGCTTCCAACTTCATTTGAAACTGAAAGCATACAGCAAGATTCACTATTGATTACTACTGATAGACATTGTTTAGAAACCTTCACTTCACATGTCTCTGCGTGAACAATAAGGTGCTGCTGATCTTGTTGTCCAAAGTGCTCTCTCTGTGGCCGATTTGTCTACCGCAGATTTTTACAGGTTCATTGATTCCTCCATTTGAATGTCGGTGCTTTTATTTCTTAGGGAAGTCTTCCAAGCTTGCATCCATTGATTCCATTTGTATGTCAATGCTTTTTTTAAGCGTTGCACTTTAAAACAGTTGAGCCTTCACTAAAGGAATTTGGTAAAAAATTATCCAAAAAAGTAGATAGTATCAATGAAACCTTTGAGTAACAACTAGATGAGTAGAGTAAACAAATTTCAGACCTTCTGGTTGCAGTCACAGTCTTTCAAAAGGCTCATGAAGAGGACAAAGCTGCCACAACTGCACTCAGATTGGAGATATTGCAGCTAAAATTAGAACCAAACACAACACGAAGAATTAAAAAAATAGCTTGAAAATAATACCACATTGCTAAATACTCAGGCAACAGGACAGAAACTCATATTCGAAAGCCAGAACTGCTAGAAAAACAGATCACAGAGCAGCAATCCTCGGTGACAGTAACTGAAGGAAAAAAAAGTCCTCCCATTGTTGAGTTTGCAATTCAGGCTAAGTTTGATGAAGAAAATTTTCGATAGCAAAAAAGCATTAACCTTAAGGTGAGAAGTCTTCCCAAGAAAGACAATGCCTTGCAACATGAGAAAGATTTTCTAGCTTCTACTCTTAAGATTGAAAATATTTCTCTGGATTATGCTTGGTATTCATGGGATTCCTCAATCCTAAAATTCAAATCATTAGAGGACAAACTTAAGGTCTATGAGCCATGAAAATTCGTTACTTTTCAGCAGTTAATATTCACATGGACTTAACACACCTCCAATCTGAAGAACTTAAAAGGGTAAGAAACTAGGTCAAAGAAGCTAGGAAAAATAATAAGGGGTTGTAGTTCGTAATGGACATTCATGGATATGAGACTCTCCTCCAATAGGATGGACAAGTAGATGGTTAGGTTTTAATTGATGACAGGGTGGTGGAAAGGCATGCTTTGGTCTTCCCCCAGTGTACCCCGAGGACGCGTCCCCCCCCCTAAATCCCGAGCATTCCCAGAACGGGGATGTCCTAGGACGTGGGGACAGCATTCCCAAGTCCCCAACGGCCACCAATTTTGCCACTCGCCACCGAGGACACGAGGACGTCCCAGCGTTCCTGGGACGCTAACGGGGACGCCTGTGCATCCCTCGAGCGTCTCAGGTCCCCCGCGGCGGCAACTTCAAGCACATGTTTAAAAAAAACACATTTTTTTATTATTTCTTTGGTTCTATTTGTACTTGTTTTGATATCATGCTACTCATTATAATCATCTTTATGATCAGATATTTTTGATATCATATAATAGAAATCTTCCATTTGCCGATTCGACAATTTAAAATTTTATGTAGTATTGAGTATTCTAATTTCTAATTAGTAATTCAATATTGAAAACTTCAATGTTCAATGCTCAAGTATTTACTATTTAGTATTTCAATTTGGCATTTGCAATTTTGCTATTTTAATTCTTAATAGTCTTATACATCTTCTTTTAACTAGCATTTTAAGCACCATATGTATAGTATGTAGTATATACACCCCCCCCCTCCCGTTGCCGTCCCCCCACCGTCCCCAACTTGAGGCAAACCCATCCCCCAATAGTGGTGTAACTATGTCTTCCCCTGATACAAAGCAAGACATCGTTGATGCCCAAGATATTGTCTTCCTTATTGAGGCACATGAAAGTCCTAAGCATCACCTACCTTCTTTTTCATGTTT
Organism: Sequoia sempervirens; assembly: GCA_007258455.2. Taxonomy (NCBI): domain Eukaryota; kingdom Viridiplantae; phylum Streptophyta; class Pinopsida; order Cupressales; family Cupressaceae; genus Sequoia; species Sequoia sempervirens. The sequence goes on from VDFB02047397.1 coordinate 124,325,080, forward strand.
TGTTTGGTTCTCAACTCCCAAGAATTCCCTTCGAACTAGGAGCATTAAAGGTTCAAGAGTAGCTTTATTAGTACAATGTAAATACTTGCATTAAATGTCTCACATTAGTACAAATAAGCAAGCTCACTTTTGGGTACGTTTTCAGTCTTGGTACGGGTAAACCAACCAGCCTAGGATCTTTGCATCTACTGTACAAAATGCCAAAGTCAGGTGTCCCTTTCACATATCTCAACACTTGCTTCGTTGTAACCCAATGTTCCGCCTTAGGGGCAGTCATGAAACGAGAAATGTAGCTCACAGCAAAACTAAAATAGGCCTAGTGGTAGTAAGATAGATAAGGCTGCCCACTAGTTGCCTAAATGCAGGACTCATTCACCACTGGTGAGTTTGATTTGGCTGAAAGTTTCAGCCCATCCTCCACAGGAGTGGATGAGATTTTGCAATCTTCCATCCTGAATTTCTCCACCAAACTCCTAGCATACTTTGACTGAGAAACAAAGATACCACCACCTGTTAGCCAAACTTCTACACCCAAACAATAGTGTAGGAGACCCAACTACGTCATCTCAAACGCCTGACACAAATTCGACTTGATCTATTCAATCAAATGTAACCTACTACCAGTAATGATGATATCATCCACATAGATGACAAGAAGGATGATATCATTGCCACTGTTCTTGACGTACAAATTTGCATCTATCAATACTCTTTGTGGCATCAACCATATGGGAATCTTAGCATTGCCTACCTCTCTCAACTGGCTCAAGAGAATTTGGTAGAAGGCTTACTTGAGATTCAGCAGCAAACACATGGTGCTTGCGGTGCTTGCCAGGGTGGTAAGGGTGAGGTTTGCATCCCACCAGCCTCAGAGGTGAAGGCATGAAGCCACGAGCACAGTGGACACATGGTTGTGGAGCTCCACCATCTGGCTATCAAGTACATGCTTTCCAGCACGACAGGTTAGGACATATGTCGGGGTTTAGCCCTTCACGCACAGGACATTACAACCCACCACACTCCGCAGGGCTCGACCTTGAGACCTTGGCTCTAATACCATGAAATGATAATTGATCTTCGATATTTACAAAGGAGAGGAATACTCCTTATATAATAAAGTACAAGATGATGTTTCTAAAAAGAAACAATCGTTAACTAAAGAGAACTAAAGTAAATAACTGGAAGTTGCTAAAAGCTAACTGAAGTAAACTAAGTTAACTGAAAGTAAACTACCGACTAACTAAAAGCTAAGATGACCATTAAATATTACAATAATACTTTAATATCCTACCAACCTATGAATCATGGAAGGAATTTTGAGACCTCTGACAAAAGGAAAGAGAACAGATCTTTTTCAAGATACACTAAAGGGAATTTCAGAGGAACCAAAAGAAAATTACCAAGCTATTGGAAAAAAGGTTGCAGCTTCAAAGTAGCATTCAATTTCAAACTCTAGATTTAGCAAGAACACCCAAAAAGAGGGAAGGTCAATAGAAAATAAACAACCAGCAGTTAGTCCCATTCCAAAGCCTACCAAATCCATGTTCCTACAGAAGGATGAAGAAACTGAACCTGACACGACCATTTCAAAGGAGACACACAATCTTTGCGTTGTATCAAAGTAAAGTAAAAGATTTCAAAGCTATAATCTCTTTTGTTAATTACTTGGAGATACTTGGCAAGAAGCTCAGAACTAGAAAGGCCAAAATAGTATCCAAAAAGACAACAAAAAGGAATTGAAGCAGCAAATTTAATGCTCCAGCTTTTGATGGTAGTAGCAATGAATTCTCACACCAGGAAAGTGTTTTTCTCGATGAACACAATCAAAAACCAGCATTGCATGTTGAATGCAAAAATTAAATATTCGAAAGAGATATTCCAGTAGTTTCTAGCAATGTCCAAGAAACATCTATCAAATTTTCAAGCCTTGAAAAGATGGATCCATTCGCATGCAAGTTTAGGTATGAAGTTGATGATTCAGAACAGGCAGCAAGAAACAAAAAAGTATATTGTTGAGTATGAGCCTGACTAGTTTGCGAAGGACTTCTTAGGGTTCACTATCACATGCATCAAGATATCTTAAAGATGTTAGCCTCACCTTTTATCATAGTTGAGGAAGCAGCAAAAGTTTTTTAGCCTCAACTGTCAACAACAATTGGACCAAGCTTGCAACATTTGATTGGCATTGTAAAAGATACAATATGTGGAAAAGGGCACAAAGCTCCTTTCTCTCAAGTCCAAAAAAAATTACTCTTGTATGGAGATTTGGGATCCTTGTCCATTGGAGGAATCTACTTGCAAAGGATGTACTTGGGAAAGACCAAGATTTTTTTTACATCCAACACTACATTGCTTGTGGGCAAGCAATTCCTAGAAGGGTGGATTTGTCATGTCTCCTTTTAACTGGTAACACTGAGTAAGTGATTTGTCTACAGTTAGATAGGAATAAGCGTGTAGTTAGTAATGTTTATGTTTGAATTAAGGTGGCTGAGTCTTCAGTTATTAAGTGGTTGTGTCTTTGTGTCCTGTAATTGAGAAGGATTGGTCTATTAGTAAGATAGTTAAATATTAGAATAAAGTGTTGCATGTGTGTTTTGGAATCACACCTGTCTTGTTTAATTAGAATTGGACTAAAGGTGGATGTGTGATCAGTTAATTTTTGGAACTACCACCAAATAAGGAGGTTAATTGTTTGAAACTGCCACCAATTGAGGATTGATTACCAATGACTGAGGTTGTTGGGATTATAAAACAGCACGTAAGGCAAAAGAGAGGACACTTTTGGAAAATTAACAAACCATACTACCCACATTTCAGTGCTAGTGGCATTACTATAATACTTTGGTGCACTAGAGACAAAACACTTCAAGCATGAACCTGTCATCTTGGGGACAGAAACCCTTAAGAGAAGCATATGGTGTATCTTGACACCAGATTTGTATAGAAGACTATCAACATGATGCAAGAACTTCCAAAGGTCATAAATTTTGATATGGGTGTTCATTTTAGGCTTTAGCCCATTCCCTTCAAGCATGAACCTGTTATCTTGGGGACAGAAACCCTCGAGAAGTATATGGTGTATCTTGACACCAGATTTGTATAGAAGACTATCAACATGATGCAAGAACTTCCAAAGGTCATAAATTTTGATATGGGTGTTCATTTTAGGCTTTAACCCATTTTCTTTTCAAATTGCCGATCTCAACAAGCTCCACATCCCTATGGCTATAACTACCCTAGCTAGTTATAGTCCGTTTCAACATTTATCAGGGCCAAATTCGACCATCTAAGGCCAATCCTGACCCTATCTGTTCTGTAGAAAGCCTCCTCAACTTCATCACCATGAAGAATGTCAATATCAACATACAAAATGGACTTGTGTTTTTTGAGTAACTCTAGGATGGATAGAACAATGTCATTTACATAACCCCCACCCCACAAGGTGCAACAAGAACTGAAGCCGTAAATGAGTAATTTAAAATTAATCTAATGTTGAATCTAAATGCTTTAAACTATACTAGATATTGAAATGTAAAATTAAATTAAATGATGAGATTAAACTATTTTTTGTGTGTTTTCTATGCATTTATAATGTTCAAGTGAATCTAATCCAAATGATAATGCTTTTTGAAATAACTATGTTTTTTATATATTTTTTTCTTGATTTTGTGTACTTAAATGCATGTAAAAAGAACTACTTTATGCTAAGATGGTAAATTTAATACAAAAACCAACATTGTGTACTTCTCTTTTAAATGATATTAAAAAAAATTTAAATAATTAGTGAAGTTGAATGGGATGAGAAATCAATCATACTAATTGACACCTATCTATATAGATATATAACTAAGCCTCCCTTTCCCTCCCTATCTTAGAACCATAACCATACTATTAGCACTATCATCTATACATGAAATAACCAAATAGGGCCTTTAGTTCCTATTTCAAATTAGTCAATATTTGGATTACTGCTAAAAATGTCCTCCCATACTCTAATTCTAGAGCTAGAAATCAAAGAAATAGTGGATGTGCTATTAATAAATGTTTTGTTGAAGAATAGAAAAACCTTCAAAGCAAACTCAAGAACCTCCTTCAACATAACCCTACCACCACTAAGAGTCTTCATAGAACTTATCACGCTACTCTATGGCGCAAATGGTGACAAATCTTTTTACCCAATGTTGTAAGATACTATCCACCTTGTGCAATGACCCTAAACCCAGTTGGCATGCCCTCCTCCCTAAATTTACATGACATTTCCAATGAACATCCAATCACAACACCTTGCCTCTCATCTTCATCATCTTCTTGTAACTTCTTTACTTACCACAAAGTGAAAGAGACCATTTAAATTCCTAAAGTATGCCGCTTTTGCACTTTATTCTTCCATTGTTGATTTTTTTAATGAAGTTAATCTATGGATTCCCTCCATCATGGTCTTCTCACCTAATTCATCCTATCTACAAGTTTAGTGAACCTAATTCATCCTATCTACAAGTTTAGTGACCCCCTTGTAATTCTCACTTGATTCATCATATCTATGAGTCTAGTGACCCCCTTGAACCTAATAATCACAGGATTATCATGATTGGGCATACATCCTCAAATATACTCCTGAAGCTTTATGCCACTATTCTAGATGCCCACATCTTCTCCTTTGTGGATAACTTTAAACTTTGTGCTCATGGTCAAGCTGGATTCAGATGTGATCATCAGATGATTGATCACATTTTTGATTCGCTAACCATTATTGAGGAATCCCGCAATAAAGGTGAACTTGCATATTGCTGCATTGTTGATTTTCAAAAACCATTTGAAACCATTCCTAGACACCTCCTCTATCAAAGCTTGAGAGCTTTGGGTCTAAGTGGCATTGTTATTCAAGCAATTTTGCAACCCTATCAAAGAGACAAAGGTCATTCCATCCAGTATGTAGCATTTCTTTGACCATCTGCGATACTATTGGAGTTAAGCAAGGTTGCCCACTCTCCCCAACTCTTTTTGTTCTGAATATTGATGAATTGGAAAAGTTTCTTCTAGAGAAGCTTCTTGGCATTGGCAGGTAATTGCATGGTAAACTCATCCCATTATTTGTTGTTTGCTGATGACATTGTTCTTATCTCTTCAACAGCTAATAGTGTGCATACTCAGTTAGATAAATCGAATCTTTTTTGTGACAACAAATGGCTAGATGTTTACTTGAAAAA
>VDFB02047397.1:124330386-124545607 GCA_007258455.2 Sequoia sempervirens
ATCATTTTTCCTTAAAATAAATCTCCACCCAAAAACCTAACAATTTGCTCATCCTCACCTTGCTTTTCTTATTTCAATTATAATGCCCATTTGTAAAAGAGTTATTTTAAGTACTTTAGTTTGCTACTATATTTCTAGTGTCAATCATTTTGTCATATTTTTATATTTATCTTTGTACATGGCATGGATGCAATCACACTAACATTATCACACATGTATTGAAGTCCTATTAGCAAAACCTATCTTTGTCCCTCCTGACAATAGCCTAAGTTCATCACATCATAATCCAATTTTTTTATTTCAATCAATTCATCCAAGCTCCATCTTTTAATCCTCTAGGACCTCTACTTTCAAATATCTAAATTTCATTATCCATTTCTCACCATCCAAGCTCCATCTTTTAATCCTCTAGGACCTCTACTTTCAAATATCTAAATTTCATTATCCATTTCTTACCTCATCTTCCATTAGTTCAGTAAGCAAGAATCTAGTTTAAGACACCTTTAGTATTCTAAGTTAAAGATAAAATAACTCACATTTAATTAATAGTTTTTAAATTTGTGTTTACTCTATTTAAAGTAAATCTTTTTATTTGTGTTTACTGTATTTAAAGTAAATCTTTTTATTTGTGTTTACCCTATTTAAACTAAATCAAAGTAGACTCCACATTAGAAAAGTAGTGAGAGTTTAAGGCTGATAATTGAAAAGAATCTACCTGTAAAAATTAAGTAGGTTATCTATTCCTTACCCATACATACCTTTAGCATTTACTTTTCATTTTGGACTCATATAAATGACATGTTTTCTACTTATAGCTTGCAAACAACCTTATCCTTTGCCTTTCTTTATTTGCAATTTCACCCCACAAACCATTCCTTATCCTCAAATTAATTCATTTTTTTGTCTTGGGTCAAATTTGAAGTTGCATAGATGACCTAGGTTATATGAGAATTACAAAAATAACCTTTGAACTTTGAATTTACATTTGACCTTAACCTTCCCATAGAATTGTTGTGTGATTACTATATGTGCTAAATGTTTCATTTATGACATTGGAGTTGTATATAAAAAGGTAGCTCTAGTTTATTTTGTCATCACCTAACAATCATCCTAGAATTGAATAAAACAAAAGTGTTCAAGATACAATCAAGCATAAAGCATTTATTACTACATTTATGCTTGCATCATCATCTAAGGCATCCAATGCATATTTTTATGTTATCTTCAATCATTCTCGTCATTGAATCCATATCATTATAGAGTCTATACTACATTTATGCTTACATCTATCATCTAAGGCACCCATCACATATTTGTATGTTTTCAATATTGGATATTCTTATGAAGTTTGACACAAAGATACTATCCTTTCAACCACACACCAAGTTGTACAAACACAAAAATTGCCAACATTCAAAAATTTACAAAGATCAAATTCGCACTTACACAAGTCAATTTCATAGGGACACAATCAATCCCGCTATTATGAAAGATCAAATCCACACTCACACAAGTCAATTTCACAGGGGAACAATCAATCCCACTATTATGAAAGTAACTTGAAGTGGAAATCTTGTTGATTCTAGAGTATTCTTCTAAACTTTACTAATATTCCTACACTTAAATGAATCACTTCCTAATATTTATTACAAGTTTATATCAAATTTCTAACTAAATATCATTATTTTATTATTAACATTTAATTTATTTTATTTATCAATTTTTCCAATAATTAACAACATTCTTTTACCTAAAAGAACTTCTAAATGCTTATATTATTTATTTATTTACCCTAAATTTAAAAGGAAAGGAATTAATTTTTCCTTTTTAAGAATTAAAAATGGTGCAAAATACAACCTACTATCCAGTCAGCAGTGACAATAGCAAAATTCTTTCTCAAGTAACCAAACCATAAAATAAATAATTTTAATTAACGGGATTGTTGTACCCAAAAGTAATTTTTGGCATTCTGTTTAAATTGAGCTAAATCATGTAAAAATGTCGTTAAAAGTCTATTTTAGGTCAAACCAAACATAAGATCTTTGTGGGTTTCTGTCAAGGAACATATGTGTAAAATTATGAAAAATTTGAAAATTAGGGTTTCAATCCCCTATTTTTAGGGAAACCCCTAAAAATAGGACCTTCTTGGAAATGATTGAAAATGATTTTGATAGGATTAATCGACTTCATGATCACACTGGTCAAGTCAGAATCATCAAAAGGCATATTTTACTCTAGTGGGTCTATTTTTATTTTTCAGGAACAAAGTTAGGAGCTGCGCAGCCATTAATGGCAAATTGGCCAGTACCAGGTGCTGAAAGCTAAGCTTCAACGACGCAACCATGGCGGAAAAGGATAAAAATATGTTGTTTGACGAAGGAGATTCTGGAAACCAGAAAAGGCCAAAATTTGGCTAACTCTGGAAATGTTACCAAGGAGAACACAGGCAAAAGTACCAAAAGCGCCCCTACTAAAGAAAGGAGCCCTTGGATCTCAAGGGCCAAATGCAGTCACCAGTTTCATCCAAGGCAGTCACCCTCTTCGCGTTCCTACTGGCTCGACAACAAAACATTCAGCAAGATCATCTGATTTAGTGATCACCAGCAAACATTGACGGAGTACAAAGAGGTTATTATCAAGAGACATCCAAAATGCCCTCTTTTGGGCATTTAGATGTCAAATGGCTAAAGGACCCCCAGGATTATCTTCTCTGTTTGGATCAACCTCGACAATGAAACCATCAGCAAAGGATTCTGACAAGGCAATCATCTGATGACGGAGATCAAACTGGAGCAGTTTTCAACATAAAAATAACTGATCAAAAAGAGCAAAAGCGCCCCTACTAGAGAAAGGTGCCCTTGCTTCTTGAGAGCTTAAACTAACTTTCAGGGGCTAAGACACCAGCCATCCTTTTCAGGATTGAGCTGGTCACCTGATGAATAGTCAAGCAAAATTGTCTGACTCGTCAGTCAACGAGGATATCAAATCAAAGCACGGAGGGTCTAAATGGAGAAGTTGAAGAACAGACATTGAAATTTGACTAAGGCAAGTGCAAAAGCACCCTTGCTGAAGAAAGGCGCCCAATCTTCTGGAGCCTCAAACTCAGTTCTCCTGCTTAGCATCTCCCAGGCACATCTCTTCAACACAAATCCACCTCAACAATGAATCTATCAACAGCTGCTCAAGATCAATTGATCAATCTGGAGCGAAGATCAAACAGATGTCATTCAACATGGAAAAATGATGAAAAAGAGTTCAAATCTTGAAAAGGACGCCTAAAAGTAGTCAAGGCATGTTTTGTTGACCAAGTAAGAGATTTTGGAGGAAATTTTGTTTCAAACAACCCACAATCAGTGGGATTTAGCTTTGGGAACTCAAGATCAAGCCAATTCCCTCCAAAATCATGAGTTGACATCCACATTTGAAGGATTCAAGCTTGAATCACTATAAAACAACTCTAGGCATCCCATTCTACTCATTTCTTTTGCAGGTTGAAGATTAGAACAACAAATAGCTCTCAAGGATGTCCTTTTAAAATTTGGCAAGGGTTTTTGACCGTTCTTCAATATTTTTTGAAGATCAGAGGCACAAGAAGATTTATTCTCAGAGGTTGGATTTAGAGACAGATTTTCTCAAGGAGATAGCTAATAACTTCCAATCTACCTCTTGTCTACTTCCTCTTTTCTTGTCTTAGGTATTCTTGCATGTCATAGAAATCAGCAAGCTACCACAGATCTGACCAACTGGATAAGATCAACATCATTTTCTAGTAAAACCCATCTCGTCAAATTTTCCTAAAACAACAAACTTGTTGCCCCTATTTTTGGGGGTTTTTCCAAAAAAGTCTCAGGATCAAAAATTTGAGGAACTGGGTTTGTTCAACATTGAAGCACGAACAAAACCCATGTGCCAAATTTTTTCCAGAAAAATACTTCTCAACAGGAACTATTTTTAGGGGTTTTCAAAATGTGTCGGAATAGGGTCGTGTGCACAATCAATCTTTAATTTTTTCAGGATGCAGTACTCTCAGGTGCAATACAAGACCAAGACGGCCTTGTATCACGATTTCCTAAAAACGACTGACACAGATTTGCATCAAGTGAGCCCAATGGTTGATCCAAAAGATTTGGAGGGCATGAATCAAATCACATTACAAAACATAGAAGAATTCGGGTTGCTTTAGGTTGCGTCCATCCCCATCACATTACAAAGTGTGGAGCTTGTAATTGCTTGCATTAAGCATTACAATCCTACCACGAGAGAAATCAGATCAGTGGATGGGAGGGTAATCTATAGTTTGAAGCCAAAGGACATTGAAAAATGTTTTGATATTCCACCGTGCCCTACCAATGTGGTCATATCAATGACAGAATGCAATAGAGCATTTGAGGCAGCCAAGGCTAAATGCCAAGGAATAATGGCAGAAAGATGGTTGAAAGTTAAGAAGACCAACTTGCCTAAATTGGTTGGACGAGGAGAATTCAGAGACGAGTACGCAGTGTTAATCACTCTACTCATCAGGATCACAGGATAGGAAGAGGGCAATTAGTTCTAGTCGTGGATGTACTACATCATTGTCAAGATTAACAGCAAAAGAGAACACTATGATGGGGCCACCTTGATCAGTGACACTCCACCAACAGATTATCGGGTTTCTAGAGGCTTGTAGGTTCCACATGTGTTCCTACCTGGTATATTTGATTTCCTTCAAGGCGAGTTCAAAATACTAAACAATGTAGGGACCTTAGGTGTGCAAAAGGTCCATGAACACTTTTTGCATCTTGAGTTTACTCAAGCGGAAAAACACTTCAAACGGACAAGTGACCTTTTCATTATGCACACCGTACGAGATCTCGACCATGAGATGCATGTGTATTTCACAAGCAGCCAAGGAGGCAATGGTGGACTGAGCGAATTGGTTTATCCAATTCCCCACTTTCACCTACATACGCGTGCATGGTTACAATGGTCATCCTGCCATGATGCCACACTACCCATCAAATAGGGTAGTTTTCATGGAGTTCCTAAGGCAGCTGGCCAAAGTTCACTCACTTGCGACTAAAGAAGAAGCCAACTATGAACTTTCCTGTTCATATGGGACTATAGATGTAGAACAGCGGCGATGCCAAGTTGATGAGCCAAGAAACGGTGAGACTCAATCTCAAGTACCTCATTGAGAGGTCATATGATCCCAAAGGTCTTTATGCGGCGCATCTTGAGCAACACTCATCACATGAATCTTCTATGGAAGATTACTAGGTCAATTGTGACGATGAGTATGAAGTACAAAGAAGGAACTATAGCAGGTTCAGGCTCTCACAAATAGCAAACTTTATGTCAAAAGACATTGGGGGCTTATCTGATGATGAAGGGGAAGTCATTCTTCGTAGATTCAGTGGACTCACAACCACTCGGAAGAGTGGATTGGTATGCAAAGGAAAACCCATCTATAGAAGAGAGAATGAGTAGAGCTGTCATGAACAGTCAACTCTACCTAGACAGCAAGAAGACAAGGAAGGTAGTTCTTCCCAGAACAGAGCCGCCACAGGTTCAATCTACACTACCTTCCACATCAAGGAAGAAGCCTAGGCAAAAGCAGTGGAGCAACCTTCCCAAAGGGATGCGGATGTCAGGACATACAAGGGGAAGAACACACAGGTTACATGTGGAGACAGCCACACCCACACCCAAGATAGTCATGGGAATTGTTTCCCCCAAGCCAGTAATTGAGATAGTCACTACAGAGACAGAGCCTATAGCAGAAGCAACAGCAGCAGAAACGGTGCCTATGTTAGAAACAAAGCCGCCTACATCACCACCATCACAGCAATCACAAGTCCCCATCGACTTGGACTCTCCATCGAGAGATGTCACTCCAGCATAGTCTCATTCATCGGGCATTCAAGGGCCCCATATTCCTCCTTCCAGCGAAGCTATCCAGGATTCTATCTAGCTTGAGGGTTTCCTAGGAAGGAAGAGGGAAAGGCCCTCCTACGAGCTTGACTTCACAGAGTTTGATCATGTCCCACAAGACATGTCGGCAAAGAAATTGAAGAAGCAAGTTCACGTGGAAAGGAATGCAGAGAATGAGTTCATCATAGAGACTGTTGCCCCACCTGAGGATAAAAGCATACATGAGGTATAGGTGGAGGACTTCACATTGTTCAAACTTAACCTCGAAAAGACCACACGTCAGGGGGAGGCAGACCTTCTCGGAATAGCCTCAGTGATCATCCAAGAGAGGATGGCTAAGGATGGAAAGGACAAAGCAGCCTTAAAGGTTGAAAACCAATAGTTGAGGATGTACATTTCCAGCTTAATGCACGGCACCTCGAACGTCTCGACCTTACCACAGGAATTGTTGGATCTTCCCGCAAAGCAAAACCATCATCAGTTGATGACATATGAAGAACACTTGAGAGATCAAGTGGAGGATTTTGTTCTCAGAGGACGATGTATATTAGAGAATCTATACCAGTTAAGGGATAGAGCACATGGACTCCACGAAGAGATTCAGCAATCGGAGCAAAAGATAGCAGAAAAGAGGCCAAGTGATGTAGTCACAATTGCAAACTTACAATTGGCATATCAATCAGTCTTCAAAGAGGAAAACAAGCAACACCTTTTTCCTTGGAAAGAACAGCTAGCATACAAGGTGAAATCCTATGATGTCAATTCCATAGAGTTGATTGACTACCGACAGGTTGTCGCAAATATTATCAACTTCGCAAGAACGTTGGTAATATCCTTCCCACATAGAATATCAGCGCGAGGGAGGAGAATACATTGAGCTAGTTACAGTGCAAAATCAGTTCAGAGATGTCATCCGCAGCACCTTCCTCGATGATCCAGATGGTTGCAAGTTGGCCAAAGTGGTAGCTTTGTCTACCAAGTTCGATGAGGCAGTTGCCCAGTGTATTGTCTTTCAGCATCAACTCATGACAAGCAAAGTAATGCTAAAGCGCCACATCATCATCTTGCAAAGCATTAATTACCCAAATGCTGAGGAAGTCAATGAATGGATAGAGACACTTTTGACCAGTGGTGAGTTGTAAAGGCACCTCAAGAAGGATGTCTTACCCTCCACAGTAGCATTAATGAGACTGAAGTTAACTTGATGCCCCTTTCCAAGTTAACTCCACGTCCCACAAATCATGCATTGTCAGATCCCACTAATTGAGGATGTCTAATTGACTTCCATAATTTGTGGATCTCAAATCTCGACTTTTACGTGGATGTCTATTTTGGAGGCACACTTTGTAATAAAGTTCACCTTTGTTTAGTTTCAATCAATTGAAGTAATTTCCAGTTGACTCTTTATTAAATAAAAGCCTTGGGCTCATTATTTGTTTAATCTTTACTTACTATGCAAAATTGTTGTGCCATTGTTGCCAACAAGTTTGAAAGTGATTATTTGTTCACTCTTGGATGAGAGTTAATTGGTTGATTGTAATTGTGCATGATTTCGTGTCTTTGTTGTCCCAATCTTTGTAATTCATTCAGAAAGCTTGAAGAAGGAAATCAAAGGGCACATGCAATTTGATCTAAAGTTTTGAGTTCTTCCAAACGTCTTGTGTTTATAGCTTCTTGTTTCAAACAAGCTATAAACTGTTGTACCATTATTGCCAACAAGTTTGAAAGTGATTATTTGTTCACTCTTGAATGAGAGTTAATTGGTTGATCGTAATTGTGCATGATTTAGTGCCTGTGTTGTCCCAATCTTTGTAATTCGTTCAGAAAACTTGAAGGAAATCAAAGGGCACATACAATTTGATCTAAAGTTTTGAGTTCTTCCAAACGTCTTGTGTTTATAACCTGTTGTTTCAATTTCCTTCAAGGACAAGGGTTCCTCCTCGAATATTTTGTTATTAACAATTATTGTGTGATGTGTTTAATGGATTGTTTTTTAACCTATACTTCGGACAGGGGTTCCTCCTCCTTAGCAAGTTTGTCAGCCAAATCATTGTAATTTGTTGTTTCTAGTAAGTTGTTTCCTAGCCTATACCTCAAACAGGGGTTCCTCCTCCTTGGCAAGTCCTAGATTCAACTTACCATAAAAAGTGTTTGCTTGCATAAAACCTTATCCCAGCATATATCCGAGAGTTCAGAGCCTCGACCATATCCTAAGGAGACAGCAGATTCAAGTGAATCAACCAATACATTCCCACTCCTATGCCCTCATGCTCTGTTTATCTTGGGGAAATAAGATAGATTAAAAGCTAGTTTAGCCGTAGTTAAGATTTGCAGAAACCAGAGAAAAACTTAGCTACGACACATTGTGTTTGTGCACCCTTGTGTCCTGCCACTAAGTATAAAAAGATAGGAACCTTAGTCTACTCTACCCTTTTTACACATTACATCAGCAAAGAGAGATTTTCCTCTCTACAATTGCCATAGCTGATCATTTCCAATAAGCACTCCAAAGGTGCTAATTGAAACGCCAACAAGGATGAATAAAAAGGAATAAATCAGATTATGGTGAGGAGAAAAATGGATCAAAGTTCAGATTAAGGTTAGGGTTTTCGAAAAATCGTTGGGCAAGTTTTTTCCTTGATTTCATTAAAATCGACCAACGACTCGTGGACTCGGTATTTTTAAAAATCGCCAATTTTTTTATTGCAAAAATTGGGGAGCAATTTTAATCGGCGATTATCGCTTTTAAATCGCAATTTCTACTTCATAGCTTAAAGAGAACATTCATTGACTGAAAATCTTGTTAGCTCTCTTGTTGTTACCCTGTTATTAAGGAATGGTAGTTAGATCTCTTTTTGTTATCCTCATGGAGTGTTTATTCTGTTTCCGAGATCTACAAATATGCAGGGAAGAAGAGACTTCTAGTATCTACTCCAGTCTCCATGAGAACGAAGAGGAAGGCAAGTTCACTGAACTTTTTCTAACGTGTCTTTTGAGCAGCCATTATGTTCTTGAACTCAGCTATTCAGTCCCATCGTTTTGTTGGTAACTCTCCATGGCAAATGGTTCATATCCGCTGTATTAACTACTTATTAATAGATGTTCTCCACAAATACGAATATGTACGTTCAAAAATACAATTTTATTCCTGAATAGTATATCAATCATTAAGATTCCTAGGGACAAATTGTTTCAAGAAAAACCTCATCAAACTGGCAGAACAACGAACTGCAATTCATCCAGAGAGCTATATAGTTTACAAAATGTCCAAGCTAAATAAATTGTCTTTTGAATTTGAGCATGCAATGTTTAATGATTAAAATAATTTGAGACTGTAATAAGAAGCAAACCAAGTACCGCGCGCACACGTTTGGAATATAAAATGCTAAGTTCAAGATCAAGATCTGCTTTATGTACTAAGTACTGCTTTATGAGTTGAGATTTAAAATATAGACTAAGTACTGCTTTATGTACTATGCATATGTGCAAAACACATATATCAAAAGTCACGGATATGTACCCTCTTGGTTCTCTGTCAAGAATCAAGATCAATAGTCTATTACTACTTTAAATTGGCCTCACAAAGCATTGTGAGGATTCTTGAATTCAGTGATTCAAGTTGCTTCTGCAAAGCCCACTCTCATGTTTCCAAAGTCAAAGACTGTATGATAAGCACCCATGAAAATATCTCCTAGAATCCTGCATAATGTTGGCCACAAAATATTAACCACCCCTCTAGCATGCTAATGAAAAATGTTATACAATCCAAACAACAAAATAACATCAACCCAAAATAGGGATTATATTTGTGAAACATACCATATAGGCCCCATTGGAGGAGGAACATCTAATCCCATGAAACCACTAATGCATTGGGCTGCAGAACCCTCACCAACTTGGAGAATATACTGTCAACAGCAATACAATAAAACGGTTCTGTTATAGCAATTGATCGTACATAACAGAAAAAGTATCAACCTTTAATACAACAATCCACCTTGCTGAGGCATACTTAGGTTTAGTGATTTGTAGCAAAGCACTGAAGGTAAATTGCAATCTAAACTCTAAAGCATTTACCAGTGGCCAAACACCACAAAGATTAAGAACATTCCCCTTGAAAAGCACTCATTTAGGTTTTCTGCTTTTTCAAAGGCCTTTTTGTAAGGCAAAAGTTAAATTAAAAAAAAAATATAGATATATTCTTTGGACTGATTCAATGGCTAGGCCTTTCCCAGATTTTATGGCTTGGCCTGATAAAATGAAATCTTCACATTTTTTAATCTTGAATGATCGGCTTGCAAGATATATTTAAAAGCCGCGCATCTCCTTTGTGAGATGATACACAATCTGTAGGCGTAGACAAAACTTGCAGTTTGAGGACTGGCAGACTACTTTAAAAGTGTTTTTTTATCAGTACTTCTGGATAGGTACAGGATATGATAGCAGTTATTGGGTAGATACATTAACTCAACAAATTACAGTGGACCAAGGCCCACCCAAAATGGACATCCCTTCAAGCCGTAAGTACACTGAGACAAACAATTTTCTCAGGTAACACAGAAATCATGTATACAAATATTTTTTTAAGGTCACAACAGCCAAAGGACTTTGCAGGCATTCCAAGGAACTGCTTCCAAAAGCACCATAATGAGGCAGCTACAATCACGTTGGTCAGGCCTTAAAACACCACTTGCTAAAACAAGGAGCAGAGAATCCTGTTATATCTGACCTATCTAGGAAAGCCAATAAGATCGTACTCTATAAATACAGTTATAGGATGCGATCCAACAGGCAGAAGACAAATAGCTGCAACAGAACTATAAAACAAGTTTGACCCAAGCACCAAGAAGCTACTAAGGTAAATTCCTCCAAATAAGTGAAACCAGAAAGGCATGAGTGCAGTCTACCACTGATAAAGTATATGCCCTTCTAAATAATGAATCTAACCATCACAGGGAGTATTGAATTTTGAGATGATAATGATGAATTCTCAGGATTTCAATAAGAGTGCAAAATGGAAAACAGAATCTGCTTTGTATTTGATGCAAGAAGATACGCTATTAAACAGCATATTGAAGCATAGTAAGAAATATTGACATAACCATGGTTAATACTTAGGGCACCAGAATACAACTCCAATCAGGAGGATCATGATTTTATAATTGGTAACACAAGTTCCAGAGGGCCTGTAGGGCATTTGTTCCCTGAACCAATTTATGAAAGGCTTTCAACCCAATTATCCAGAATCATTTTAGCTTCACCTAATCTAAAACTAAATCTAGACTGAACCTGCACCTAATCTATATTTACACTTTTGTAACTTTCTGAAATCCTTGGATTTTATTTTGTAAAAAGTGTATTAACATAAATATGAACCTGGCAAGGTAAATTAAGTTCAGATAAAGTTAGACAAAAGATTATTACTGTGCAAGGAATGTTGGTTTAGAACAAATACAAACCTGCTCAGGAGTAAGATCAAAAATTTTATCACCAATTGTAAATGATACGGTTGGCATTGTTGATATTTTACTACAATCCACAGCTGATTCTCCATTAGGGCTTGGCAAATGGTCACAAAGCTGAACATTGCAATTTACGAGAATCATAAACATCAGATAAAAGTTGGCTATCACTTCATACACATCTTTTCCAAATAAACAAAAATGTGCAACAAGAGCTTGTCGTCACCTGATTGATATAGGTCATGATTTGTTCCTTGGAGACATTCTTGGCTAGTTTATTCTGTGCCCACACAACTGCCATCTCACATGCAACACACATGCCACTAGTAGCTGATTCTGCTTTCTCTTGATCCTTTCCAAGAACACTAGCAATTCCCATACTGCACACATCCCATAGTTCACTTTAAATTTTAGTTCATGATACAAACCGCAACTCAATAAAATATATTCATTCACTTAGGTTTATTAATAAATTTGGAACAAAAAATATCTCACCTAACATCCCCGGTACCATCAAATGAGCATAACTCAAGTTTGGAGCAGATCTTGCGAGGATTTGTCTGCAAAATATGTACATAATTAATTTGAGATCATGTATATCTGATTAGCTAAAGCCTCTGTATACTGATTTTCTAAAGAAGTGCTTCTATTCTATTTGACAGATTTGAGAATCATTTATCTTTAGAGTTATATGTACTCACTTTAATGTATGCTATAAAAGGCTAATACAATGATACTATAAGAGGTGAAACTACTAAATTTCTCCTTTGAAAGCAAAGCACACCTGTGCAATCAAAAGCTCCATTATCAAATCTCCATACTGGGACACCACACTGTTACATTCCTCGCTAACAATCCCTGAGGCACCAATAGCCTGGTTGATCTGTGCTACAATAACCTGGATTTTTGAATTAAATTAGTTAAACAAAAAATGTGATGTTACAGAAAAAGATGTTACAGTTCAGATAATTGCTCAAAAACCATGAAAATAGCATCATAAGGAAGAATTGTTGGTTGGGAGAAATTTAAACGGAATTAGAAGCTTGAGATAAAATCCTTCTGTTTATTTGTTTGCCATGCCATAAGATGGGCCATCTGGAGTGTAACTATTATAAATTTATGGCTTGGTTTGCTCGGTTTTGTACACCTGCCTTGCTCCATGTGGAGTAACAAGACATGAGATGTGTTTAACCAATTAGCCTTATCTGAATCATTTGTGATTCAAGTTCCCCATCTGTGTTAAACCAATAATGTGTTTATGTTCCTGGTGTGTATTTAATTCATTTTGTATGTGCATATTGTTTGCTATAGGTTGGATTAATTTAATAGCCTCGTGAAATGATAAAATGCTCATGGAAAAACATCTGTGTTAAACCAATAATGTGTTTATGTTCCTGGTGTGTATTTAATTCATTTTGTATGTGCATATTGTTTGCTGTAGGTTGAATTAAATTAATAGCCTCGTGAAATGATAAAATGCTCATGGAAAAATAAGGGGGACATTTGGAATTGAAATGGTTGAATTAAAAGTGTTCAAATACGTTATTTGTTAAATTATTGTTGCAAAAATAAAGTGGGTTTCATATGTATATTTATGACTAGGGTGCAATTTTTACGAGATATAAAAAAATATGACTTGGAGGGTAGGTTTAAAGGTTATCTCTAGATATTTTCAATGAATAGATATTATCCACTTTTTAAAAGATGTGAAGTTGCAAACTTGAAAAGGAGAAAAACGTTAACTGGAATTATGGATTGATATATTATATATATGCAAAAAGAGTTCATTTTTGCTCTATCTTTTACCTTGTGCAAAAGTTGGAAAGACAAAGCAAAGTTTTGAATTCAAACCTTAGCTTGTGTGTTTGGCATTTTGGAGAAAGCTTGCTTGGAGGAAGATTGGATTGCTTGCTTGGTAATTGCTTATTGGTGTGAGGAAAATCCACAACTCTTCGACCTTGGCTTATTGTGCAACTTAAAAGTATTTTCCTTTATAATTTGGTTGTAGATTTAGGAAAAGATTTGTATGCTTCTGTGAGTGTGCAAAGGAGTATTTTGTGAATGTTTTGTTTGGTTTTCTTTGAATGGAAAAAAGAAATGCTTGTTGCGTTCTTTGTGTGAGTGAATTAAGGCTGGATTCTTCTTGTTAAAGTTTTTATTTTAGGAATTTAAAATTGGAAAAAGGAAAAAAAAAGTGAAAAATGCTCCCAAACCCTTCTAAAACTTTTGAAGAATTTATGTGATTGTAAAAGTAGATTTCCATGCTATTTACAATAAAAGGGTATATCTAGATTTTTGATTGGGTGAGTTTCATTTTTGAGTGAAAAGCTTCAAGGTCCATTGATGGCGACCCTAGTTTTTGTATGGTTCTTGGAAGAATTTTTTGAGTTTTGAGTTTACTTTTGGGTGTTATATTTTGTGGCTTTACGAATAATTGAGGATGGTGAAATGGCATAGGTGAGAATTTGGTGTGTTTGTATGAAAACCCGAATTGCCCCATCCTAAGGGCCATTTGTATGAGTGGTCTCTTTAGATTGTGATAGGAATGGAGAAATAAGTAAAGGTTTGGAGTGGACATGCTTGATCTAACTCTATTGAATTATATACAGGGTTAAGACAAGAAATGGATTCATTGATTTAATAAATATGAGTTCATTAAATTGACAAAACAAGATTTAAAAACAACATTATATTCCAAACCTATTGGATTAGATCTAGAGTTTGATTTAAATGTTATAGGAAAGAGAACATTATTTCCCAAACTTTATGGGATTAAATCTATTGTTTGATGTAAACATCAAAGGAATACATTCATTGTTTATGGGTGTTACTTGAGACAGTCATATCTCCTTTATATCCACTTTGTGCTTTGGAGGACCAAAGTGAAGACGGACCATGTCTTAGGCTTCCTTTCTCTTCCCTCTTGTGTACTTGGGTTCATAGACCTTGTGCAGTCATGTATGAGGCAGTGTTGCCTTGTGCATTGGTTGGAATGTTATCCTATTTGGTGACATCATAGTGTGTGAATAAGCATTGTAACATGTATTCTTGCTAGTGTAACACAAAAAAATTTGTTGGCCCATTTGTTATCTACTAATGTACTTAAAATTTGGGGCATTACATATTTTAAACTTCTAGTTTTTATTTTACCTCTCAAATGCGTTCATCACATAGCTTTGGTAAGATCTGCTTCTATGCTATGAACTCCAATACAAATAGAACATACCAATGGACCAGCCAATAGAGAGGTCACAGAATCTACAATAGCAGCACAAGTAAAGGCTTGGAGCAGCCATGCTTGATCTAACTCTATTGAATTATATCTAGGGTTAAGACAAGAAATGGAGTCATTAATTTAATAAAATAATAAATATGGGCTCATTTAATTGACAAAGAAAAGATTTAAAAACAACATTATATTCTAAAACCTATTGGATTATATCTAGAGTTTGACGTAAATGGTGTAGGCAAGAGAACATTATTTTCCAAACTTTATGGGATTAATCTGTTGCTTGATGTAAATGTTCAAAGGAATACATCCACTGTTTATGGGTGCTACTTGAGACAATCATGTCTGCCTTATATCCACTTTGTGCTTTGGAGAACCAAAGTGAAGACACAGCATGTCTTAGGCTTCCTTTCTCTTCCTCTTGTGTATTTAGGTTCATAGACATTGTGCAGTCATGTATGAGGTAGTGTCAGCCTTGTGCATTGGTTGTGATGTTATCCTATTTGATGGCATCTTAGTGTGTGAATTAGCATTGTAACATGTGTTTTGCAAGTGTAACACAAAAAATTTGTTAGCCATTTGTTGTCTACTAATGTCCTAATTGAAAAGTTGGGGCATTACACATTTGAATTATCTAGTTTTTATTTTACCTCTCAAATGGATTCACCACATAGCTCTTGTAAGATCTGCTTCTATGCTATGGACTACAATACAAATAGAACCATACTGATGGACCAGCCGATAGAGAGGTCCCAGAATCTACAACAGCAGCACAAGTAAAGTCTTGGAGTGGCCATGCTTGATCTAACTCTATTGAATTATATCTAGGGTTAAGACAAAAAATGAATTCATTCATTTAATAAAATATGGGTTCATTTAAATGACAAAGAAAAGATTTATAAACAACATTATATTCCAAAACCTATTGGATTATATCTAGAGTTTGATGTAAATGTTGTAGGCAAGAGAACATTATGTTCCAAACTTTATGGGATTAAATCTATTGTTTGATGTAAATGTTCAAAGGAATACATCTGTCGTTTATGGGTGTTGCTTGAGACAATCATGTCTCCTTTATATCCACTTTGTGCTTTGGAGGACCAAAGTGAAGACACACCATGTCTTAGGCTTCCTTTCTCTTCCTCTTGTGTCTTTGGGATCGTAGACCTTATGCAGTCATGTATGAGGCAGTTTTGCCTCGTGCATTGGTTGCAATGTTATTCTATTCAGTGACACCATAGCGTGTGAATTAGCATTGTGACATATATTGTTGCAAGTGTAACATAAAAAAATTGTTGGCCCATTTGTTATCTACTAATGTCCTAATGAAAAGTTGGAGCATTACATATTTGAACTTTTTAGTTTTTATTTTACCTCTCAAATGCATTCACCACATACCTTTGGTAAGACCTGCTTCTATGCTATGAACTACAATACAAATAGAACCATACCGATGGACCAGCCAACAGAGAGGTCCCAGAATCTACAATAGCAGCACAACCTCCAGCACAGAAACCTGAAAACAAAATGTCCTCTATGCTGAGACCCCAATAAACTAAAGGACAGTTTGGTATCACTATGAAGCTCAAAAAGTCAAATATCTCGGATCTTTAGTGTCACCTGTTGATTCACCACCTATGAGAAAGTCTCCTATGTTAAACTGCAATTAGAAGAAAAACAAGAGGAAGTCAGAAAAATGCAAGATATAATATCTTCATTGGATTGTTTTGGGCCCAGGCTCATGGTCATTACGATCTACCTGCCAATAACCCTCACGCGTGACAGCGACATATGCATGTTCACCCTTGAAGTGATTTGGATCAACACCTCCAAAGACAATCTCACCTCCCTCTTTATCATCTACCTTCCTATTCATCCAGAAAGAAAAGACCGGCTCTTTGACAAGACCCTGGTTAACCATGTTATACCTGTTTGTAAGCACAATTCTAAGAGAGTGAGATGTTCCATTTGCATAAACTATATAAAAACATACCACCTAGAAAAATTCTTTTATTATTTTAACAAATGTAAACTCAGCAAACACCTGCTAATGTTGACATTCTGCAAGTTGAAATGCTTAATGAGATATTCCTCTCAAGTTTTCTATGACATTCTATTCAGACCAACCCCAGGCAATGAAAGGTCATATTTGCGTGTTATAATAGAAAGAAGTAACTTAGTTGTAATCCATGGAGGCTAGAGTGGTTGGTACATTGCAGTTTCTCAAGGTTTGAATGTATGATTCCAAGGTGGTGAGCTCATGGGCAGAAGAAACCAAATTACTATATAGTATATTGTAATGTCCCTATCGTCAAATAGGTGTACATAATATGACCCGCTAAAACAAAATATAAAATATAAAAAGGCATAAACCAATGTATGTTGAAAATATAACCAAATTAGACACAGGTGAAAGTTAAAAAGAGTGGCATGTGAAAGAATGCCCATTTGTTTATTTGCCCAAATCACCAAAATGAAAAGAGTAGAGGACAAAACTAAATTGGAAATTTTCAATTCATATATTATTGCCACTCTTCATTCAATATAAATGTCCCAAACCAGTTAAATGTCCAAATTCAGTAACTCTTTGGTTATTAATGAGAACATTTTCAAGTTACATATCAAGATTCAGCAACAGTTTAGTTATTAATAAGAACATTTCCAACTTACATATAAATTTCAATTTCTCCTAAGTTATCAATAAAAACATTTCAAACTGTTGTATTCTGTATTTTCTCTAAGGGGGAAGAGAGAATGAGAATGATGGAAAACCCATTTGTTCATGCCATTGTCTTTCTTTTATAAATAAGACAGACCACATGAAAACAATAAAGTTATAAACACAAAAAAAACTTACCAGACTGGCACAACATTGCCTACTGAGATTTTCTGGAAGCCAAGCCCTAAAATACCATCAAACTTTGCAGATAAGAATGTGAGGCCTGGTTCTCGTGTGACTTCAGCAAAAACCTACACCAAAATTAATTAGTAAATTGTGCATATGATAGCGTTGTCAAAAGGAATGCGATTAGTCTTGCTACACCCAATATGGGCACACAAATAAACATGCTCACAACCTGGTCTCTAACCACAAGGTTCCCAGCAGTCACATGATCTTGACTCAAATATCCAGCCACTGAGCCACTTCCATACTGAATCTCAAATGTTGTACCTACACAGAAAACAGGAAAATGACCATCCTTAGAATGTTTGCACTCAAATTCGAAGTCCACAAGTCATAATGCAATTAAAAAATATCAAATTATTATGGTCTTAGGAAAAAAACACTTGTTTCTTATTGAATAAATTGTTGAAATCAACCCAAAATTGAGATGTTAAAAAATTGTAACGATTCATCAATATAATATATAAGCCGATATATGTCTAAACATTTTAGTAAAGAGGGTTCCATATGTGTTATCGTAACACAGACGGATGACATATTTCACTTAAAAGCAATGCATTGATATTACTCCCTCCCATGCATGGTCACTTCAATGCCTTTTTCATCCTTTTACTAAGTATAATATTGGTAATGCAATGCTGGGTATAGATGATATTTCAAAGAAATTAATTTTCAAAGCTGAAACATATGACAACATTCCTTCTAACCAGTACTACCAAGTAACAGAATTTTGTACCAGAAATGTACATACTTGGGATATTTGAAATTCTCACACCAAAATGGTAAAAATACAGAAGATTATGGCCTATAAGCTTGCAGCAGAAAAAGGAAAAAGATAATACACGGATTTTGTGCTGGCTGGATAAGGCTCAATGCATACAAAAAACTAAAAGATAAATCTTAGGAGTGAATCTCAGTATTTCCTCCCTATTGAGAGGAAGTTTCCCCCAACTTCTACAATAGATGAGCAAACTTTACCGCAAAGTACTCTTGGAAAGTCACTTGAGGAGAACTACTTGGCCTGCATTAGTATAAAACCTTTGTGACCGACTAAGAAGTTTCTTGCTTCTTTTAACTAGTGCAAGTCCAAACATTGAGTAAAGTATCCACAACCAATGGGTTGTTAATAATATGAAGTGGTAGCCTCAAGATGCATGATGGATACCTCCTCCCTTGAGTGAGATGGCTTATACAACTTAAGTTGGTTTACATTCACAACACCATTGATGCCCTTAGTTAAGAAGACCTGATCCAAAATCATTGGGCCAAACTACTTGCAAAATAGTGTAAGGTCCATTTTCGATGTGTTTTCAAACTGTGATATTTGTTGTAAAAATAGTGCTTATCCATGTGAAGCCCAACATGATAACCAACTTGGAAAGAATGAGATAATCAATGACAATCACAAACCTTGAAATTGACTTGATTTTACTAAAGAATGCCCTAAGTTTTGGCATGAAGCTTTGTC
This sequence comes from Sequoia sempervirens, assembly GCA_007258455.2. NCBI lineage: Eukaryota > Viridiplantae > Streptophyta > Pinopsida > Cupressales > Cupressaceae > Sequoia > Sequoia sempervirens. The sequence goes on from VDFB02047397.1 coordinate 124,349,364, forward strand.
ATGTGCCTAAACACAACAATATTGGTATAATGAGCAATATTGTCCACAAGTTCATTTTATTATTAAGTTGTAATACATGGTATATGTTGTTGGGGCTTGCCCTTTAGTAGGTGCCTTGTGTGAGAAGCTACAGGTAGGTTCATTTGAAGTCACACATTTGTTATAAATAGGGGCTATCTTCTCCAAATAATCAAACTATTGTACATATCTTTCTGTTTTTCACATCTCTTGGAGAAAGGCTATTTTCTCTCACCAAGGGCTTGCAACTATGAATGCAGTGCATTGCTTGGATGTGCAAGTGCTTCCATTTCATTTTTTGTGCATATTTTTTTCTCTTATTGTGGAATGTACACCATGAGTGGTTATAAACTTGATTTATGATCTAAAGAGACAATGAAATTCTTTGTGATGCAATGGCCATAATTTTTTGTTGGAGCATCATATTGAAGCGAAAAATAAATTTCTCTAGAAATAGATAAAAAGGTGCTTCTAACGAATGGCGACATGATTCTTTAGCAATGTTGAGGGAGCTATACTCATTGCAAGTTGCTACCTTGATCAATCTTAAAAACATTACCAATCCTCAAAAACCTTATTTGAAGAAATAAGAGTCACAAATTTAGATTAGAACAAGTTAATCAAGTGTCCTATTTTGAGTTACTGAGGAAGAAGTATAAATCAGATTTCCCAAAAAACATAACTTCAGATAGACAAAAGAAATATAGATTTATTCAATCACCAACCCCTAGCTTAAAAAATTGTTGAAAAGCATTGAAAGCAATGTTCAATGTATTTGACAAATTTATTGCTCTATAATGCAAAATGGTATATAGAAAAGAAATAGATGCATGGCTAAATCTGTAGGATACTTGCATGGAATGGCCTGAGAACCTCTTCCACATAAATGAGGATAATGACCACCAGCCCCAACCTTACCTAAACAAGTCTTTAAGGATAATCCGCTTGGGAATGAACCCAAGACCACAACCTAGATAGCGCTCCTTACAAATCAGTCGAGCCCAATGGGCTAAACTGATAAATATGATAAATTCATTAATTTTGTTTATTTTTACATTTTTTTGTATATTTTGTACATATACCTAAACCAAACTTAACCCAAGTTTCTAAAAAAATTGGTAGACCCCTTATTGTACCATACATGTACCCAAACCCTGGTAACTTAGTTCTAAGCGGTGTTACAAGAATTGCCAGGACTCACCTAGACTTAGCAAGTGACCCTTGGCGAGTCTGGGAGACTTGGCTGCTGAGTACTTGCCAAACCCGCCAATTCTAGGTGAGTCCCGCAAGGTAGACTTCGCCATTTTAGTTACTTTTTTAAAAATACTTTTAACTTTCAATGCTTGTTTGGTTTATGACATGCACATCTAGGATTTACAAAAAATATGAAAATGCTGTGCACCATGAAGGTCTGTGTGGTTTTGAAGGTCTTTATTTGGGCTTGGTGGTGGGGGCTCTGCCCCTCAACCCTGCCTTGTAAGCCCCTCAACCCTGCCTTGTAACACGCTAGGGCCACTGCCCTCGAACCCTACTAGGGGCACTACCCCTCGACCCCACTAGGAGTGTTGCCCCTACACCCTTACAAGGGGCATTGCCCCTTGACTCTACTAGGGGTGTTGTCCCCAGATCCCCACAAGGGGCGTTGCCCCTCAACTTCATTGGGGTGTTGCCCTCAAACCCCCATCAAACTATAAGTCTAACCAAGTAATAGGCCAATGATGAATCACTATCATAAAATCTACAAAATACATATCCCCTTCTGTAAATCTTTGCATCTTCACAGTCAAAACCACAATCAAATATTATCTTATTTCATACATTGGGCAACTTGTTTAGTATACAAGGACTACCATAGGAAAATTTGGCATGCTACAGTCATTGTATTGTTGAATACAATTCATAGTTGGCAAGAAATGTCATTTTCATAATGCAAAAATGTATCAATCATGCCCTGCACAAACAACTCATAGAACAATCCCATCTATTAGTATCTTAGCTAAGGTCAAACTAGAACATAACCATTTATCTTTTTACTTAACTATTCTTCTTTGTTAATGAGCTTGACAACAAAACATGCAGTCTAGAAGGCTTCAAGAAAACTTTAATAATAAATCCATCACTTGAATATACACACCAGTCACTTATCTTCTTGCTTAACCATTCTTTGTTAATGAGCTTGACAACGAAACATGCAATCTAGAAGGCTTCAAGAAAACTTTAATAATAAATCCCTCACTTGAATATAATATACACACCTGAGACACAAGAAAATATCATGGCTACAAGACTTCAAGAAAACTTTAATAATAAATCCCTCACTTGAATATACACACCAGTCACTAAGACACAAGCAAATGTCATGGCTACATCATCATCCCTCACTTATCTTAGATGTTAGTTAATGACTTTCCATGATGTTGGGATGAGTAATGCAGGCTCCTCTAAGCCATAGACTTATATTTTTAGTTTTGATATTTGTTTTGATGCCATGGATTTCATAATCTATGAGATTTGTATACATTTGACAACATTTATAATTTTAAATTTATATATCTACCAATGTTGTTTCCTTTAGCTAAAATTAAAATTCATTTTAATACTCAAGTGATTGATGTATTGTCATGCTCTTGCAAAATGCAAGTCTGAATATGGGTCGACAAGACCAGATCGCCATGTATAAACCAGTCAATCATGCATGAAGAACCACTAATCGACGTGATTGAGAGCTAAGGAAGGTAATGAGGTAGTATGACAGTGATTAAACACAAATCATCCCTCACAATGACAACGATTAAACACAGATAGGCCGTCACAAACAGCAACAGGAAGAAATAATAAGACGAGTCGAATTATTAAAGGATAATATTCATGGGAATTAATTATCCTTGAATTAGTTAGTTACGATGTGGTTAAGAAGACGAGCAAAGAGACATGCCTCAAATGAAGAGGCATAGCAATCAAGCAAAGAGACATGCCTTAATAAAGGGACATAACCATCCACCCATCATAGATATAAAAGATGAAACATTTCAATGCAAAAAGAATGGATTGTAGAGGGAATAGACTCAGTCTGAAAGGCAACAACATCTGAACATTAAGGCATCGATCGGTTGAAGGAGAAGAACATACAGAGCAGCAATCACAAGGGAAACCAGTCCATTTCAGCACAGCAGATTATTATTATCATATATTCAAGGGTATACTAGATATTTTCTGCCAATCATTGTTTTACATACATATACCTATTGCTTATGGATAATAAAGAATATTTAAGTATATGTTCTTATGATAGAATAGGAGATATGCTTGATTGACTAAAACCCACCTTGTAGGAAGGGCTTGGGGTGTAAACAAGGCTAAGTAAGTAGGCCGTTCTAGAGTTGCCCATAATGGCTCTTCGGACCCGAGGGCACTTACGTAGAGAGCCAAGTAACCCACTTATGACCCCCGCCCAATTCCACAAGATGGCAAGGGTCTTTAGGGGGTTGAGACATTGATAGGGAAAGCAGATACAAGCTGCCAATTAAGAGGGCTGTGGTAGACATCCTCTTAGGATCGGCGTAGAAATGGCTTCGGGCAGACCCATCACATCCCTTCTCCCAAATCCTAATATGCTTGCATTATATCCAGGATTACATCATTAAAGAGATATTTATTTGGTAAGACGAACCCCTAACCCTAATTTGTTGCAATTTGTGATTAGTGGGCAAATTAGGAAAGGGGAATTACATGTATACTTGTGTATGTGGTCAAAGTATCTTCTATTTGATTAGTTTATTGTGTCTCTAAAGTTTATTTATCAAAGGGTGCATGAAACAAGTTTTGAATCCTTAAATCTCTATATTTCATGATGTTTTCTATTTGTTGAGTCTTTGCCAAGTCTGGGCGTCGAGTCCGAGTCCGAGTCAAAAATCAGCTTGCTGAGTCCAAGGCGAGTCTGAGTCTTGTAACACTGGGTCTATGTATGTATGTATGTATGTGTCACTTTAAAGGACTCAACTAATGGCCTTTACTATTTATCCATTTGACCTTCAGCTTCAGATGTGCTTCCAACTTCATTTGAAACTGAAAGCATACAGCAAGATTCACTATTGATTACTACTGATAGACATTGTTTAGAAACCTTCACTTCACATGTCTCTGCGTGAACAATAAGGTGCTGCTGATCTTGTTGTCCAAAGTGCTCTCTCTGTGGCCGATTTGTCTACCGCAGATTTTTACAGGTTCATTGATTCCTCCATTTGAATGTCGGTGCTTTTATTTCTTAGGGAAGTCTTCCAAGCTTGCATCCATTGATTCCATTTGTATGTCAATGCTTTTTTTAAGCGTTGCACTTTAAAACAGTTGAGCCTTCACTAAAGGAATTTGGTAAAAAATTATCCAAAAAAGTAGATAGTATCAATGAAACCTTTGAGTAACAACTAGATGAGTAGAGTAAACAAATTTCAGACCTTCTGGTTGCAGTCACAGTCTTTCAAAAGGCTCATGAAGAGGACAAAGCTGCCACAACTGCACTCAGATTGGAGATATTGCAGCTAAAATTAGAACCAAACACAACACGAAGAATTAAAAAAATAGCTTGAAAATAATACCACATTGCTAAATACTCAGGCAACAGGACAGAAACTCATATTCGAAAGCCAGAACTGCTAGAAAAACAGATCACAGAGCAGCAATCCTCGGTGACAGTAACTGAAGGAAAAAAAAGTCCTCCCATTGTTGAGTTTGCAATTCAGGCTAAGTTTGATGAAGAAAATTTTCGATAGCAAAAAAGCATTAACCTTAAGGTGAGAAGTCTTCCCAAGAAAGACAATGCCTTGCAACATGAGAAAGATTTTCTAGCTTCTACTCTTAAGATTGAAAATATTTCTCTGGATTATGCTTGGTATTCATGGGATTCCTCAATCCTAAAATTCAAATCATTAGAGGACAAACTTAAGGTCTATGAGCCATGAAAATTCGTTACTTTTCAGCAGTTAATATTCACATGGACTTAACACACCTCCAATCTGAAGAACTTAAAAGGGTAAGAAACTAGGTCAAAGAAGCTAGGAAAAATAATAAGGGGTTGTAGTTCGTAATGGACATTCATGGATATGAGACTCTCCTCCAATAGGATGGACAAGTAGATGGTTAGGTTTTAATTGATGACAGGGTGGTGGAAAGGCATGCTTTGGTCTTCCCCCAGTGTACCCCGAGGACGCGTCCCCCCCCCTAAATCCCGAGCATTCCCAGAACGGGGATGTCCTAGGACGTGGGGACAGCATTCCCAAGTCCCCAACGGCCACCAATTTTGCCACTCGCCACCGAGGACACGAGGACGTCCCAGCGTTCCTGGGACGCTAACGGGGACGCCTGTGCATCCCTCGAGCGTCTCAGGTCCCCCGCGGCGGCAACTTCAAGCACATGTTTAAAAAAAACACATTTTTTTATTATTTCTTTGGTTCTATTTGTACTTGTTTTGATATCATGCTACTCATTATAATCATCTTTATGATCAGATATTTTTGATATCATATAATAGAAATCTTCCATTTGCCGATTCGACAATTTAAAATTTTATGTAGTATTGAGTATTCTAATTTCTAATTAGTAATTCAATATTGAAAACTTCAATGTTCAATGCTCAAGTATTTACTATTTAGTATTTCAATTTGGCATTTGCAATTTTGCTATTTTAATTCTTAATAGTCTTATACATCTTCTTTTAACTAGCATTTTAAGCACCATATGTATAGTATGTAGTATATACACCCCCCCCCTCCCGTTGCCGTCCCCCCACCGTCCCCAACTTGAGGCAAACCCATCCCCCAATAGTGGTGTAACTATGTCTTCCCCTGATACAAAGCAAGACATCGTTGATGCCCAAGATATTGTCTTCCTTATTGAGGCACATGAAAGTCCTAAGCATCACCTACCTTCTTTTTCATGTTTTGTTTGGTTCTCAACTCCCAAGAATTCCCTTCAAACTAGGAGCATTAAAGGTTCAAGAGTAGCTTTATTAGTACAATGTAAATACTTGCATTAAATGTCTCACATTAGTACAAATAAGCAAGCTCACTTTTGGGTACGTTTTCAGTCTTGGTACGGGTAAACCAACCAGCCTAGGATCTTTGCATCTACTGTACAAAATGCCAAAGTCAGGTGTCCCTTTCACATATCTCAACACTTGCTTCGTTGTAACCCAATGTTCCGCCTTAGGGGCAGTCATGAAACGAGAAATGTAGCTCACAGCAAAACTAAAATAGGCCTAGTGGTAGTAAGATAGATAAGGCTGCCCACTAGTTGCCTAAATGCAGGACTCATTCACCACTGGTGAGTTTGATTTGGCTGAAAGTTTCAGCCCATCCTCCACAGGAGTGGATGAGATTTTGCAATCTTCCATCCTGAATTTCTCCACCAAACTCCTAGCATACTTTGACTGAGAAACAAAGATACCACCACCTGTTAGCCAAACTTCTACACCCAAACAATAGTGTAGGAGACCCAACTACGTCATCTCAAACGCCTGACACAAATTCGACTTGATCTATTCAATCAAATGTAACCTACTACCAGTAATGATGATATCATCCACATAGATGACAAGAAGGATGATATCATTGCCACTGTTCTTGACGTACAAATTTGCATCTATCAATACTCTTTGTGGCATCAACCATATGGGAATCTTAGCATTGCCTACCTCTCTCAACTGGCTCAAGAGAATTTGGTAGAAGGCTTACTTGAGATTCAGCAGCAAACACATGGTGCTTGCGGTGCTTGCCAGGGTGGTAAGGGTGAGGTTTGCATCCCACCAGCCTCAGAGGTGAAGGCATGAAGCCACGAGCACAGTGGACACATGGTTGTGGAGCTCCACCATCTGGCTATCAAGTACATGCTTTCCAGCACGACAGGTTAGGACATATGTCGGGGTTTAGCCCTTCACGCACAGGACATTACAACCCACCACACTCCGCAGGGCTCGACCTTGAGACCTTGGCTCTAATACCATGAAATGATAATTGATCTTCGATATTTACAAAGGAGAGGAATACTCCTTATATAATAAAGTACAAGATGATGTTTCTAAAAAGAAACAATCGTTAACTAAAGAGAACTAAAGTAAATAACTGGAAGTTGCTAAAAGCTAACTGAAGTAAACTAAGTTAACTGAAAGTAAACTACCGACTAACTAAAAGCTAAGATGACCATTAAATATTACAATAATACTTTAATATCCTACCAACCTATGAATCATGGAAGGAATTTTGAGACCTCTGACAAAAGGAAAGAGAACAGATCTTTTTCAAGATACACTAAAGGGAATTTCAGAGGAACCAAAAGAAAATTACCAAGCTATTGGAAAAAAGGTTGCAGCTTCAAAGTAGCATTCAATTTCAAACTCTAGATTTAGCAAGAACACCCAAAAAGAGGGAAGGTCAATAGAAAATAAACAACCAGCAGTTAGTCCCATTCCAAAGCCTACCAAATCCATGTTCCTACAGAAGGATGAAGAAACTGAACCTGACACGACCATTTCAAAGGAGACACACAATCTTTGCGTTGTATCAAAGTAAAGTAAAAGATTTCAAAGCTATAATCTCTTTTGTTAATTACTTGGAGATACTTGGCAAGAAGCTCAGAACTAGAAAGGCCAAAATAGTATCCAAAAAGACAACAAAAAGGAATTGAAGCAGCAAATTTAATGCTCCAGCTTTTGATGGTAGTAGCAATGAATTCTCACACCAGGAAAGTGTTTTTCTCGATGAACACAATCAAAAACCAGCATTGCATGTTGAATGCAAAAATTAAATATTCGAAAGAGATATTCCAGTAGTTTCTAGCAATGTCCAAGAAACATCTATCAAATTTTCAAGCCTTGAAAAGATGGATCCATTCGCATGCAAGTTTAGGTATGAAGTTGATGATTCAGAACAGGCAGCAAGAAACAAAAAAGTATATTGTTGAGTATGAGCCTGACTAGTTTGCGAAGGACTTCTTAGGGTTCACTATCACATGCATCAAGATATCTTAAAGATGTTAGCCTCACCTTTTATCATAGTTGAGGAAGCAGCAAAAGTTTTTTAGCCTCAACTGTCAACAACAATTGGACCAAGCTTGCAACATTTGATTGGCATTGTAAAAGATACAATATGTGGAAAAGGGCACAAAGCTCCTTTCTCTCAAGTCCAAAAAAAATTACTCTTGTATGGAGATTTGGGATCCTTGTCCATTGGAGGAATCTACTTGCAAAGGATGTACTTGGGAAAGACCAAGATTTTTTTTACATCCAACACTACATTGCTTGTGGGCAAGCAATTCCTAGAAGGGTGGATTTGTCATGTCTCCTTTTAACTGGTAACACTGAGTAAGTGATTTGTCTACAGTTAGATAGGAATAAGCGTGTAGTTAGTAATGTTTATGTTTGAATTAAGGTGGCTGAGTCTTCAGTTATTAAGTGGTTGTGTCTTTGTGTCCTGTAATTGAGAAGGATTGGTCTATTAGTAAGATAGTTAAATATTAGAATAAAGTGTTGCATGTGTGTTTTGGAATCACACCTGTCTTGTTTAATTAGAATTGGACTAAAGGTGGATGTGTGATCAGTTAATTTTTGGAACTACCACCAAATAAGGAGGTTAATTGTTTGAAACTGCCACCAATTGAGGATTGATTACCAATGACTGAGGTTGTTGGGATTATAAAACAGCACGTAAGGCAAAAGAGAGGACACTTTTGGAAAATTAACAAACCATACTACCCACATTTCAGTGCTAGTGGCATTACTATAATACTTTGGTGCACTAGAGACAAAACACTTCAAGCATGAACCTGTCATCTTGGGGACAGAAACCCTTAAGAGAAGCATATGGTGTATCTTGACACCAGATTTGTATAGAAGACTATCAACATGATGCAAGAACTTCCAAAGGTCATAAATTTTGATATGGGTGTTCATTTTAGGCTTTAGCCCATTCCCTTCAAGCATGAACCTGTTATCTTGGGGACAGAAACCCTCGAGAAGTATATGGTGTATCTTGACACCAGATTTGTATAGAAGACTATCAACATGATGCAAGAACTTCCAAAGGTCATAAATTTTGATATGGGTGTTCATTTTAGGCTTTAACCCATTTTCTTTTCAAATTGCCGATCTCAACAAGCTCCACATCCCTATGGCTATAACTACCCTAGCTAGTTATAGTCCGTTTCAACATTTATCAGGGCCAAATTCGACCATCTAAGGCCAATCCTGACCCTATCTGTTCTGTAGAAAGCCTCCTCAACTTCATCACCATGAAGAATGTCAATATCAACATACAAAATGGACTTGTGTTTTTTGAGTAACTCTAGGATGGATAGAACAATGTCATTTACATAACCCCCAACCCACAAGGTTCAACAAGAACTGAAGCCGTAAATGAGTAATTTAAAATTAATCTAATGTTGAATCTAAATGCTTTAAACTATACTAGATATTGAAATGTAAAATTAAATTAAATGATGAGATTAAACTATTTTTTGTGTGTTTTCTATGCATCTATAATGTTCAAGTGAATCTAATCCAAATGATAATGCTTTTTGAAATAACTATGTTTTTTATATATTTTTTTCTTGATTTTGTGTACTTAAATGCATGTAAAAAGAACTACTTTATGCTAAGATGGTAAATTTAATACAAAAACCAACATTGTGTACTTCTCTTTTAAATGATATTAAAAAAAATTTAAATAATTAGTGAAGTTGAATGGGATGAGAAATCAATCATACTAATTGACACCTATCTATATAGATATATAACTAAGCCTCCCTTTCCCTCCCTATCTTAGAACCATAACCATACTATTAGCACTATCATCTATACATGAAATAACCAAATAGGGCCTTTAGTTCCTATTTCAAATTAGTCAATATTTGGATTACTGCTAAAAATGTCCTCCCATACTCTAATTCTAGAGCTAGAAATCAAAGAAATAGTGGATGTGCTATTAATAAATGTTTTGTTGAAGAATAGAAAAACCTTCAAAGCAAACTCAAGAACCTCCTTCAACATAACCCTACCACCACTAAGAGTCTTCATAGAACTTATCACGCTACTCTATGGCGCAAATGGTGACAAATCTTTTTACCCAATGTTGTAAGATACTATCCACCTTGTGCAATGACCCTAAACCCAGTTGGCATGCCCTCCTCCCTAAATTTACATGACATTTCCAATGAACATCCAATCACAACACCTTGCCTCTCATCTTCATCATCTTCTTGTAACTTCTTTACTTACCACAAAGTGAAAGAGACCATTTAAATTCCTAAAGTATGCCGCTTTTGCACTTTATTCTTCCATTGTTGATTTTTTTAATGAAGTTAATCTATGGATTCCCTCCATCATGGTCTTCTCACCTAATTCATCCTATCTACAAGTTTAGTGAACCTAATTCATCCTATCTACAAGTTTAGTGACCCCCTTGTAATTCTCACTTGATTCATCATATCTATGAGTCTAGTGACCCCCTTGAACCTAATAATCACAGGATTATCATGATTGAGCATACATCCTCAAATATACTCCCGAAGCTTTATGCCACTATTCTAGATGCCTACATCTTCTCCTTTGTGGATAACTTTAAACTTTGTGCTCATGATCAAGCTGGATTCAGATGTGATCATCAGATGATTGTTCACATTTTTGATTCGCTAACCATTATTGAGGAATCCCGCAATAAAGGTGAACTTGCATATTGCTGCATTGTTGATTTTCAAAAACCATTTGAAACCATTCCTAGACACCTCCTCTATCAAAGGTTGAGAGCTTTGGGTCTAAGTGGCATTGTTATTCAAGCAATTTTGCAACCCTATCAAAGAGACAAAGGTCATTCCATCCAGTATGTAGCATTTCTTTGACCATCTGCGATACTATTGGAGTTAAGCAAGGTTGCCCACTCTCCCCAACTCTTTTTGTCTGAATATTGATGAATTGGAAAACTTTCTCCTAGAGAAGCTTCTTGGCATTGGCAGGTAATTGCATGGTATACTCATCCCATTATTTGTTGTTTGCTGATGACATTGTTCTTACCTGTTCAACAGCTAATAGCGTGCATACTCAGTTAGATAAATCGAATCTTTTTTGTGACAACAAATGGCTAGATGTTTACTTGAAAAAAAACAGCCATCGTGGTTTTCTCTCATAGAAAGTACCAATCTTGTTCATTCAGCTTTTGAGGTGAGATAGTCCCATGGAGATCTTTTAACACATATCTTACTACCAAGGAAAGGCTTTTTAAAGGCTATGCTGCTTCGAATCAGTTAGAGAATGGTTGTTTTCATCTTCAGTTCTAAGATACACATAGAAAAAAAAAAAAAGGCTTGTTCTAAGAATGGCTCTGAGTTTTAGGGACCTTCTCTAAATGGGATTATTCTAAGAATGGCTCTGAGTTTTAGGGACCTTCTCTAAGTGGAACCACCTGGAAAGATTAAAACTTTGTTCCTTCAGAGAATTATTCAATTTAAAAATATAGTTCTTCAATGTATTGTCCAAGATGAATTCAATGCCCAACTGCTCAAGACAATATTTTCAGTATTGTTTGTTATTTGCACATACTACAAGATTTTGTAGATTGTCTAAAGTGTACTTCAATATATCCTAATCATGCTTACCTATCTTCTTCGGAGCTCTTCAAACAGAGAAAAAAAGTTGGTTAACTAGTGTGTGTTATATCCTCTACAAACTATTGGTATCTCCATTGATAATCTTCCGCCATTCAAGTTTTCTTGGAGGACCTCCAATCACAGAGTGGGTCAAAAAGAGATTAACAACTAGGTCAAGGCATTTACAAGGCCTACATCGAACATACTTGGGTTTCTCCACCTGGGCTATTAGTCCAAAATGTAATCATTATACATCTACATTTCCCTAAATATGTAATGGTGACATTATCCTTCCAAACGGATCTTTCTTTTGATACCAAGATCATAAATGCTTGGCATTATTCATTAGAGACGCTTGCGTGTTTAGACATCATCACTTAAGGGGAAACAAACAGGTTTTTCTGCTAACATCTAAACTATCACCTCCTTCCTTCATTCCAGCCATTCTCTCAGTTGCTCGAAACATGCTTTTGATAGTTCTTTGCATACTAGATCTAGTCAAAGGAGGCTTTCAAACAGTGGTGAGAAGAAGCATAAGGTCTCAAAACCTAGGAGACGTGTAGCTTTCCATATACACCCTCATAGAAACACTAATATGACAGAATTCTTTCACGGCTGATTTGATTTGGGATTCTGAAATTGGCTTTGGTTACTTAGCTTTTGTACAGTACTTATTTTTATTTTTGTTTTGTTTAGAGACATAATAGATGTTCTCTCTTGACTTCTTGTACTCAACCTTATCTTCAGTCCCATTATCCTTTGTGGTTATTTGTGGACATTACCAACAATTTCAATTTTCCGAGCAAAAAAAGGATGGAATTGTATTTTCAGTTATCATATTGTGCAAACCTGTTGACTGTGCTCCTGACAAATCTCAAATCTGCATTAAAACTTTTGAGTTTTTTGTGACGAGCTCTCATAATAGGAGAATGATATCAAAGTTTAAGATTTCCTCCTGGAAATGATAAAGAAGAGGATAATAAGCGTATTACCATTCACTTGATATGTACTTGACTGGCCTGATTTGAACTTCGAATGAAAATAGCAAGCAAGCTGCACAATACAAGCAAACAAAGAGATGGCTTCCATAAATACCTTGGAATTTTCAAAATTCATGTACTCCTATGCTTGCCTAAAAATCTCTCTCAGAGGGAGAGCAGCACACCAACCAAACTTTTAATAAGAAAACAGGCACCAGTTACTAATTTATTTATGACAAAAATCCTTCTCAAGCTGCCTGCACCCACCCTACAACAAAAAGACACAGGAGTCCAGCAATTGAACCCACTCGCCACGAATTCCTCTACCAAACATATAAAGGAAGGAAAGAGGAAACCAGTCCTATTTCTAACTTAAGCAAATAATCATAAGTAACAGATAAACAGTTCATCTGCAACTTAATCTAACACCAGATTCCCCAGATAAGCATATCCTTAGAAAATATGTATATCTAGCAATTAAGACTACGAAGTTATGCATATGTTAGATTTTTAGTCAAAAGGTCACATCTCTGCGTGATGATAAAGACATGCAAATTAATTTTAAGAAGTAGGTGAACATTATTTATGGCAAATTATTTAAAAAATGAAAAGCTAACTAGAGCGTTTGCAATCACGAATAATATTTCCGAAGGTTAATACAACCCACAGATTTTTCTAAGCAAATGAAGTGTCGCATTTTGCAACGATTTGGCATGCTACTGAGATTACAGGCTACTGGTAGAAAAATAGAAATCTACGTGATAATCACATGAATTTACAGTTTTTCCCCTAGTAACAAACATATACCTGAAGGTATTTTTCAATTATATAAAATTGCAAACTTGTGTGATTGATAAGCCTTTCGAAGGACAGAAAGAGTAAAATCAAATTAAAAACACATACCGAAAGGCGACACTTAGATGAAGGCACCCAAAGGTTAGAACTTCCTGTGTCGAAGATGACCGTGAAGTTCTGAGTAGGAGTACCAATTCCAATTTCTCCAAAATATTGGGCATCCAAAAAATTCTTCAATGGAACATATTCACCTCCATTAGAGTGGCCCAAACCATGTTTTTGCTTAATTGCATTGCAATGACCCCTTTGCCTTGCAGCTTGTCCTGTTTTCAGATCCACCGGCTTCTTCGTCAATCCAACCCTCAACAAATCCCCATTACCCGGGCTAGCAGAGAAAGCGATAAGCAGAATAAATACGATAGGAGCAATACGACCCATAACTTTAAAGTTCCCTGAAGACAATTCAGTGATTAGCATGCTTTAGTTCAAACTCCTCAACAAATTTACAACAAAGACGCCTCTTATAAACCAACCAAACACCAAAACCTAGAAACTAGAAACCAGGCTCATTATTGTTCCAGGGGACTACCTATGCAGTTCTGTGTATTTTGTTTATAATTGCAGAAAAGCGGTTCTTTTTGCTTTTCTCTGGGGATGCCACGATTAACAGCATCTAAGCAGAAGCTTATTCCGTCGTCGAGAACACGTCAACATCTTCACCGAATTCCTACCATATTCAAAATTGAAAAACCGTCTACAAGATTTAGGACTTGAATAGGTGTCCGCATCAAAATGGTCGTTTAGAATGGCAGCTGAGATAATTTTGTGGCTCACGTCTCGGAACGGTAGTTGAGTTCTCGGGTTTCTTTCCACTCAACCTAATAAGGTATCACCAAAGCTCTACAATACAATCCTTTTACATAAATGTAATAATTTATTAAATTAAATTAGTAGAATAAATGAATGAGAGATTTTAATGTCGTTCATGAGATCAAACAGTTTAAGGGATCGAGAATCACAACACTAAGATATCTCCAAATTATTTTCAATGTTGGATCTTCTACTATGAATTTTAACCAAAAAACTAGCAGTGTTGCCATCTTTTCTTCTTCAAATAGCTTGTACAAGTTGTCAGTGTTTAAGTTGCCCTCATACTGAATATGGATATCCTCATAATTTGTGCACTCCATGATAAAATGTCATTCTGTCTTCACCACCCTTTTACTACAAAATATGCATATTTTATCCTCCCACACTTCCTTAGGTATAGTCCACCTTCCGGTCTCACGCCTAAGATGATGTGATATGGTGCTCAACTAAACTATTAACAGCCTTGTTTTTCCTTTAATAGCTGCTCCTAAATAAGCTTTTTCACCATGCTCCCAAGTTGGGTTGAACTCTTTGACATAGTGAGCTTTCTTTCGCCTAATTTGTTTTGTCCACATGGTAGTTCTGAATTTTTTTGCGACATAATTTTTTATTTCCTCATTGGTGTTAGAGCACTCATGCAAATTGATGTCCCATTTGCTCAGCCATTTGTTATTTTGCTTCATCCATGTTTTCTTCCTACGGCCTAATTCCTCCTCCACAACTATTTTGGGCCAACAGTGATTATCCATGTTTTCAACCTTCTTTAGATAGTTTAGCAACCAAGTTATAGTTGATGCCTCTAACTGTAAGGTTCCCGATTCAACCAAGTGAATATCATAAGGGATCGTTGTTTTGACTTTGAGGTTACAAGTGATTAGATGTTTTTGGATTCTTTATGTCTCCATATATGATTTGACATGCTACTTCCCCATACTTTGCAGCCATAGAGAACCACCGGTTTGACTAGCAAACCAAAGAGGATTTTCTTGGTTTTCCAATCCCAAAGTTCAACCTGCGTACACCTGTTTTGGAGTTAGAAAGAAGCTTTCCAACCCCCTTGTATCCTTTTTGTTCTACTAGTCTCCCAACTAAGCTTGTAGTGAAAATCAATCCAAGGTATTTGCATTCTTTCACTATTTCCAAAGGGCTACCTTCAAAAAGAAAGTTATCTTGTTTCTTTTTCTTTTTTAGAGAAAAAATCATGACTTTGGGCTTGGTGGTGTTCACTTGCATTCCAACCTCCTGAGAAAAGAGATCCAAGGCCTTCAAAAGTTATCTCAAACCATGAGCAGTTTTTGAGATTAGGATAAGATCATCGACATATAATAGAGCTTCACCACATAACCTATCAACTGGATACCCCCCCATCATTTTTGCTTAACGAATCTTCTAGTTTGTCAATGTATAACCCAAAAAGAGTGGGAGATAAAGGACAATCTTGCTTGACACCAATGTCGCTACCAAAACATTCAGACAATCCCTCACTTGTTCTTATTTTAGTTCTAACCTGCTCATAAAATCTATGTGCTACAACTCTATATTCATTTGGTATATTCAATTCATCCATTTTATCCATAGTTTGTCTCTAGGCATCCTCGAAGGATTTTTAAAATCAACAAAGCAACAAAAAGCTTCCTCACCTTGAGTATCTCATATTTTTTCAATCAAGTGCCTAAGGGTGATGTAATGGTCAATGGTAGAGTATTTAGGCCTAAAGCCAACCTGCTCTTTTTCCTTCTTTTTCCGCCCAGTTGCTAATTCTACATTCTAACATGCTCCCAAAAAAATTGCCAAGAATATGATTTGACCATAATAGTGCAGTAGTTAGATGGGTTATTGATATCACCACTTTTATGATGGCGAAACTAGAGGAATCGGCTATTTGAGGAGGCAAAACTTCACAAAACGACAAGTTTTTTAATCAAGATTCATAAAAGAAGAGCTAACATTGAAAGGAACTTGAAAACGTGTTAATGGTGGTTTCCTAGGTCCCTTAGGCCACTTGGTCTCATGGACGTCATTAAAATTCCTTCATTTCATTTCATTTCAATCTTTTTACATAAATGTGGTTCATTATATAAAAATTGTTGAGATATGTTATGATGTGAGATGTTTATTTTTTAATGGATTCTATTTTAGATCATTTTATTTAATTAGTTATATTTTCAAATTTAATTTTTATATTATTTATATGTTTATTTTTAATGGATTCTATTTTACATCATTTTATTTAATTAGTTACATTTTCAAATTTAATTTTTATTTTACTCATTTTATTGACAACCTTTTTTAGACTATAGGAATCGAATAGCCCCTCTATAAACTGCAACGCGTCTGGTAAACTTTTTTCACATGACAGGTGAAGCTAGTGTGACACACCCTCCGATATCACAGGGATGGGGGAAACTAGACCTCGTGACCCCTTGCCTACAACAGAATGCTTTAGCCAATTGAGCTAGGCCCCCGCCTCCATTTTATTGACAACTTAACATCTATTAAAATAACAATTTAAGTCAATTTTGAACTCTAATTACAAACTATTCATTTACTTTTCATCCCATATTATTTAGTATATCTTCATGTCTAGACTTCAATTTTACATGTTTATTTTCTATAATAGTTTTAATTTCTTTTACAATTTCACAATACAAATTGAAAAAAAAATCTCAAATATAAAATCAGTAAGATTTGTATCTTCTTCCAAGTAAGAAAAATGGAAGATAGTCTCTCTGTTTCAAAATTTTCTTTATTCTAGGACTTAAATTTCGTGGTCATTAATAGAACATAACGACATTTGTACATTAGCATGCATCATCTATAAGTTTGGTGTGTTTTAAAGTAAAATTTGTTATAGTTAATAGAACATAATAGCTTTGTGAACTAACACACCTAAAATATAAATTATAATAGGTTAGTGTACTATTTTGCATCAATAATAAATGTGAGAACTATTTGAGAAGTTAAAAATTATGGTCAATAGAACTTGAGGGATTTTCTATATTATCTTATATTGGTTGTAAGTTTGATTTTTTAAGGTATAATCTTGTAATAGTTAACAAAATATGCTAACATGTCAGAATTTTTTAACAACATTAACTAAGGAGCTTAAATTCCTAGATGTGCAAGGTGGAATTTGGATTGCATTCTAATGAGCTTCAAGTATATATATATATATATATAAAATCTTGTATAAAATAACTAACAAAAAAATTGAACCTCTTTTGACAATTCTTTAACAAAACATAATGTTTTTGTGTGTTATTATGCCTCTTGAAAATGTTATGTGTTTTAGGAGCTAAAATTTGTATTGATTATCATGCATACCATAAATTTGATGTGTGTAAAAGTAAAATTTATAGTAATTAGGTACTAGAACATTATGACTCTAGCACATATTGTTCATAATTTTTATTTGTTTTGGAAGTAAATTTGACTAAAGAAAAGAATTATGAACATGTGTTCCACTAACCAAAATAAAAATCCCCTTAAGCAAAGAACCCTTCAAAAATTACTCAAGCAAATACATGACTAAGGAGTTGTAAATGCACAAATCTAAAAAAAAAGTTGGTCTAGTCCTCACTCACATAGATTAAAAATAAAATCCATCAACTATCACAATTTTAAAGTAAAATGGCACTAATTTTTATTCTTAAAAGACATTCACTCACCTCGATCTTCTTCGTATACTTAGATATAATTTGAAAGCTTGTAAATTGATGGCAATTGACATAAAATTAAAAGATTGTGAGGGTTTGAAATAAATGGAAAATTGGTTCTTTTATTAGACTTATAGGTACACAAAGGTGAAACTACAATTTGTGTAATTTAAACAATCGTGAAAATTAGAGTTCTTACCAAATATAAAATTATAAAAAATAATATATATTTTAACATGTAAATAATTATCAAATCTAAGGTAAATGGTAAAAAAAATGTTTGCATGGTCATGATTGTATCTTGTTACTAGTAAGAATGCCTCTTGACATAATTGGATTAGTAAAATCCCTTAAAAGTTATTAAATGGTTGATAAATATAGATATTTATATAAAAAAATCAAAGAGCATATTTTAATATTTTGGATTTGTTATATGCAATGCTAAGTTGAAAGGGTAATAAAGCTTTATGTGTATCAACCATTTGATAGCGCTTTAGGTATTGATTATAAGAAAAAAATGACTTTCAAGTTATTAAAATATTTGACTAACATTGATGATTATGTCCAATGATACCCAAGAGTTTCAAAAAATGTTGACCATAAGAACTTGGATAACTTTATAATTTTTTAAATCATATATTTTTTCAATAATATCATAGCTTTTTCATGATACATTATGCAATAAGGTTTATTAAAAATTCATTATTCTTAGAAATAAAAAAGAACTGTAGACTTGTCTATTTGTTGTGATATGCACATTAGTCGTAGCACCATCACTTACTAATATATGTCAATGTCTAATATTTTATTATCACAGTCTTCTCTTCTACAACTACAATGTGTTGTGTATAATATAAATAATCGATGTATAAAATTTGACCAAGGCAATCAAATTATATACTATAACAATATGAAAATACATAAATGTTATGAATGTTCCTTCTAGGAAATCATTTAAGACATCTTATTAAAAATTTAGGTATGTAAACATAACATGGTATTATTATATTATTTTATACAATTACAATTACATGGGTCCACAATTTTAATAAATATTTTTGCACTCGTACAAAGACAATAACATTATTTTGACATCTTGTTAATTTATCAAAATCAACCACAACCAAAGTGAGCATGTATTGGATGTTTCTCTTAAGGGTCAACTTAGGGACAAGAACTTCACCAATGCTCTTCATTTTTCTTATTGTTAACATAATTTGTAGTTTCTATCTAAATGTACTATTCAAGTGAGCATGGTAGTGACATTCTCATTGTTTTGAGAGATCTAACTCTAGAGATGGTTATGAATGCTAAACCATCCCTTTCTACATCACCAATATTTATTCCATTTTTCAATGTTAGCCCTTGTGACTTGTGTATGGTTGAAGTTCATGTCATCTTAACAAGGATTTATGTACTATTACTATTTTCTCTTGTAATAAGTGGAAAAGGAACAAACTTTGGATTATTAAAGTCCCTAGCATAATCATATAATTATTAAATTCCACAATTAGACATAATGCCAATTCTAGTGGTTGATTACCTTTTTGATAAACTCTTATATAGAGTTGTTTGTTGCATTATTTAGCTAAAAGGATCTTAAATATTTATGTGCATCAACCATTTGATAGAACTTAGGTATATTTGACCAGTTATAGCCCTATTATGAGTTGTGTTCAATTTTCTTAAATATTTTTCCATTCACAAAAAAATCACATAAAAATGTAGCCAAAAAAATATTGATACATGTCAAAAGTACTTTAGGCAATGGGCTTAATTTTAACTACATATTTCAAACTTTGTAACACATATTGCACCAAAATATAAATGATAGGATATACCCACCATTAATTGTCTCTTTAGATTATTCCTTAGTTTTATTTCTTGGGGCAACAAAAGCAATCAATTGCTATATTATTTTCAATTGAACTCGCATCCAAATACTCTCTTGAACCTACATTTTCAAAATATATAATAGAAAATACTTTGATTTAATTTTTTTAATCTTAATTTTGTATCTAATGAACTCTCATATTCTCTCTTCTTTTAATTGAGAGCTAAATAAATTGCTTCAAGGTGATGTCATTAGCATCACTCTTCATTAAGTTAGAAGAAAAAAATGTGTTACAAAATTGTACCATACCAAATTATGGTGTAGTCAAGAAAGTAGTTTGATCCTTGGATAACCATCTCTAATCTACTTTATAATAACTTCATGTGCGATTAAAGATATAATTTTACTCCTTTGTCTGGTATACATTGTTTTTTTTTTTACTAATTCAGGTATTAGTTTTATCAAATAGAGTAATAAACATTTGGTATCATTGCCTTAAAATAAATCAGATCTAATTTAGGAGATTCATTCCGTTAGACCCCAATAAAGGTAGGAAGAGACCATATCATGGTCAAGATCAAGATATCAACTTAAGGATTGTAAAACAAAGAGAGAAGAAGATGACTAATGAAAGAGACCAAAGAAATCCAAGCCATTCAAATATAGAGTCAGAGCACATCTCAAGAATGGAGTTGAATTCAGAGTGATAGTTGAGAAACAAAAATATTTCCACTTCAAATAAGCATACAAGGGCAAAGTGGGAGGAGATAGAAAGTCACTTACCACTACCTAACAAAGTGTGGGTTAATCTTTTTGACCAAGTAGAAAATTTAGTACAACCATCATGTTAGATGAGCAAGAATGAGAGATATAATCTAAAGATTCACTTATAGAAGCTTACAAGAGTAACCTTCAATGCCTCTAAGAGTTTTTGGTTGAAGAATAATTGGTGATTAAAGGAACCAAGCCAAAAAATATTAGGCCAAGGGTGTATAAGAGAGAACCTAAAGACAATATGAATGTGAAAATTTCTAAATTAGAACAAGTTGTCAAGGATTCTTGTATGGTTGAAAATACAAGAAAAGCATCGAAATATCCAATTCAAGACTCTTTGGTGATAAATTTCTAGGCACTAAGGTTGCACTAGAAAAAAAGTGGTGAATCTACCTAATGAGCCTAGTTTTTGGTCTAGTTTTGGGTAGAATCTATAGTCTATTTTCTCATAGATGACATGGACTTTAATGCTTAAGTGTTGGTATTGGCATAATGTTTCCCTCAAACCACTGACATTTGAGATTACCCTATCTCTGCAAACTTTAATGATATTTGGCATAATATGTGGGTCATCTATATTGATTTTTCATGTGATTAATGAATGTTTCTTAGAGTGGTTATTGGTGTGCAGTTATTATGTGTACTAACCTTGGCTTGCAGACTTAATACACCAAGTTATGGAAGACACTGCTAGCTGGGCATGCACCATAACATCTAGCTGAGAAATCACTCCAAGTCAAAGGCAGCCGACAGCAAAGATTCTTCATGCAACTGAATGTAATTGCCTTGCAGTAGACCTTAATGATTGAGCATGCATGGGCATTACTGTTGTGCTAGATCTGTGCTTGACTTGCATGTCTTACCAGATTCCATGCATGCATAACCATCGTCACTCCACTTTCCCCCTGTTTTCCCTAAATGGCTTCCTCCCAGTCATGGAGTTGACTGCCTTGTTTAGTTGTAGTATAAATAATAATTTGATTCTCCTTCTTTAGGAGGTTGCACGATTTTGCATTGTACTCTCATTTTCAATGATACAAATACATTACTCTTTGTATACACAATTTACAGTGAATCAAATAAAGTTTTGAGTTTGAGCATCTGAGTTCTTGTTAGTTTAGAGGATACGTATCCAAGGGGGCCCACCTAGTGAGTAATCCCTCTTCTTAGTTTAGCATTAGTTTATTATTACTTGTTGTTTGATACTTAGATAGAAATCTGGCATCAACCGTTCCTGCAGCCACTAGAAGTCCATTATGTGTTTGTTCTTGCAGCCAAAGCAAACAGGGTAGTTTCTTGTTTGTCGCTCAGATCTTTATTCCTGCACACATTTCAGCATAAGCATAGTTGTTGGTTGATATTCAACATTTGCTTTATTTCCTTTTGAGCAATTTACTTTCAGCATTGTGTTTCTTAGTTGTAGTGTGCAATGACTACTTGAGCCCCTAGTGCACATATAGTGCTGACCCATTTCAAGTTCATGTCCCTAGGTTGACAAGTTAAATGCACCTTCATGATGATTGAATGACTATGCAGGTTAGACATCCAGTCTCTGAATCATGGATGTAAAGGCTTAGTTGTGAAATCATTGTAGGAGGCCAACACTACCATTAAACCCTAACATTGAGAGGTATAAACTATCCAAATTCATAGGTAATGGATTGGAGGATCTAGGGCAATATTACAATACCTAAGAAACAATCTAGGTAATGAACAATCAAGATGATAGAATGTATTGGCTACAATTTTTCAACCACCTTGTAGGGTGTATCCATTAACTAGTATATAAATATTAAACCAACCTCCCAAAACACATGGGAGAGATTAAAGAAGACCTTCAAGGGATATTTCAAAATTTATTGAGATAATGAAATAGTAGAAAAAATTATAATATAAGGCAAGATAAGCATGAAATGTAAGAGCTTATATCATATGCTCAAGGAACTTCTAGTAAAATTATAAAAGAAACTAGCCAACAATCTCAAGAAAATGTGGTTTGTTGAAGGTTTTATTCCTTCATTAAGGAAAATATAAAGGTAGTACTACCTTCTTCCTATGTAAAAGAATATGCTAATGAAATGGACATAAAGAGTGAAAGAAAAATAGAGGAAGATACAAGTTTAGATGACGAAAATGGCAATGAATATGGAATTGAACATTCCTTGAGAAGGGATATGATGGAGATGACAAAGGAATCTAAGAGAAAAATAAAATACTAAAGAAACCAAGTAACTTTGGTGCATAGAATGCATTAGGTCCTAAACTACCAAGTCCTAAATCTTAGAGCTTTCTCTCACTTTCAAGGCTAGGGGTTTGTCATAAAGAAGGTAAATAAATTATCATATATAGATTTAGGAAGGTTAATGTATAACTACAAGAGTGGGTAAGCTCTCCTACTCTTTTGGGTCAACTTAAACTCGGAAGGGTATTCTTAGAGGTATGCCTTAACATGTATTTAAATTAAATGAAATGGTCAACCAAAATAGTAGGCATCAATCATACCAAAATTTGCATACTTAACCCCTAATTATGTCACTAGTTCAAGTGTGACTAGTTTTATAGACCTATTTTAAAGTTGATTTCATAATCTGCACACGCATCCATAGATAATGACAATAATATAATCCCTTAAATTTGTTTCTTTGAATAGTTCATAGTATAAGCATGATAGAAATGACTCATAAAAAAATATAATGGTTTAGTTATCTTGGAATTAATCCTTTGTTTGCAATGTTGAACCATAAATATTAATACATAAATCTATTTTTATTCCTACAATTATTGGTGAATTATTTTAATAAATTTTATAAATATGGGAGGTTAAGGTTTTCCTTGATTGATTCCTTCCATGGCTAATAGAGTTATATATAATTAGTTCTAGTAGAAATTAATAAGGAATAATAGAGATATTATACAAATAAGTAGTTATACTTAATAATCTATCTTCAAATTCGTTAATATTCATATACAATAAGTAAAAGAAAATTACATATAAAAAATATGTCATTGATTAAATGTTGCAATATTTTCAAATACCCATTTATAGTTGCACCAATAAATGTGGTGGAAAAAGATTTATTGTTAGATTAAACATTCATTAATTAATAATCAATTAATCTTTATTTGATTATTAGACTAATTTCACTTTATGCACTTAATGTAAGGAAAGTAGAGGTGCGGAAGCAACTTTCCGAATGTCAAAACCACAGGGAAGAATGCAGACAATACTTTTAATTTTCTAATTACAATCCAATTAAGATACACATGAAAGATTTACAGAAACATAACAAATACTCAAAGACAAATGAACACCAGATTTACGTGGGAAAACCCTATCGGGAAAAAACCCACCACACCAAGTTGAATCTCTTTGTATTTTAGTAATAAACAAATTACATACAATGCAAAGATACAACTCTCTGGTATTAGTTTACAGTAGCTTCATTCACTGTTCATCCAGTTACAGAAAATGCTCTCAAGAATCTGATCATCCAAACTCAAAATCGATCCCTTAAATCTTATCACATTTTGATCATCCTTATCCGCCATTACCCATCGTAGAAAGTTTCCTTTCGAGCATTGATTTTTTCCTTGCATGCAGTTCAGCTCCAACGTTGCAACTGTTGCAAAAATCTAACTGCCAATCATTTGAATTTTGCTTCCTCTGATTGGTCCATGAGACACCACATAGGATAGTCAAACAGTCAAAGAAACATTCAACTGAGGTCGCATGTCAGTGAGACACAAGAAGTGTCTCCCTAATGCTTAATGGCTTCATATGGATATCGGCATAAGTCCCAACAGTTGGCAAGAGATATAGCGAATGCCACAAGTCATACCGACACCACCAACATCCATCGCATTTTTATCAACAAGAGATTCCTCATCGGCAAGACTCATACCGATGCTCACAAGTCACAACGACTTCAACTTTTCCATCGGCAAGACTTTACCGCTCGCCAAGAGGTTACATCGAGTCTCCTCAAGTTTCACCGAAGCACCCGAAAGTCGGCAAGACATTCGTCTTTCGCCAAGACCTCACATCGAGCAAACATGTCATACTAAGTCGGCAAGACTTTTGTCCTTCACCAAGACCTTACACCGGGCGAACATTTCATACCGAGTCGACAAGAAATTTGACTTTTGCCAAGACCTTACACTGAGCAAACATGTCATACCGAGTCGGCAAGACATTTGACTTTCGCCAAGACATCTCCACGAACACAACATGTCATCCCGAAGACTATCGACGAGACTCTCCAAGTCGCCAAGACTTCACACCGAAGTCTTTTGTCACCACGAAAGCACCAAGTATATCCTTGTCGGCGAGACCTTCATTGATCGTTGGGACATCATACCGAAACAAAAGGTTACACCGATGACCCCAGTCACTATGAGTCCCTCTGAAATCTGCTAGACACCTAATAGCAACTCGGCGAGACATTTCATATCGGCAAGACTAATACCGACAACCAAGTCTCCCCGATAACTGCGAGTGAATAACCATCGGTGACAACGACAAGGGCATTTCAACAAGATTCAGAATAGCTAGTCGGCCTGACATCAATAATGTCATAGGGACTTTGCCCTTCAGGAGTTATATGCCAGTAAGGATTGAGGCACCTATTCCAACAATCTCCCACTTGACGAAGATCTTACTGACACCTCCAAAGCATAATAAAACTATTAAAATTCATGGGCCAAGAGGCCCATCAAACTGGCACACCACCTGTATTTGTCTGTGCTCACAAGATTCGTCAATGCATCTGCAACATTCTCCAGAGTATCCACTTTCTCCAAAGAGACCTTCCCATCCTCCACCATATCCCATACAAAATGATACTGTACATCTATATGTTTCGTCCTAGCATGGAAAGTAGGATTTTTCGCCAAACATATAGCACTCTGACTGCCACAGTAAATAGTAATTTTTCCTGCATCAAAACCAATGTTAGAACACAAACGCTTTTAACTAGATTGCTTCTTTACAGGCATGTGTAGCTGCCATGTATTCTACCTCTAGTGGACAAAGCGACTCTACCGTCACTTGCTCATCCAACTCACCACCTTTCATCATGAAAATATATCCACCGGTGGATCTCTCACGTCAATATCCCTTGCCCAATCGAATCCACATAACCTCAAATACCGAGTCCTTTGTGATTCAACCAAGTTCCCATGGTAACACAAGCATAGTCTGAAGTGCCCTTCATATCTAACCACTCTCTTCACAACATCCCAATGTGTCCTTCCAGGATTAGCCATAAACCGACTAAGTATTCCTAATTGCTTGGCAATTTTCTGGCCTTGTACGACCATTGCATACATAAGCCAAACGCACCAGACACTAGTCATGTCTCCATCTCAGTAGAAGATTTTGGACAGTTTTCAACAGATAGCTTCGTTCCTTGCGAAACTGGAACAACTAGTTGCTTGCAATCAGTCATGCAAAATCTCTCTAGAACAGTCATAATGTAATTACTCTGACTGAGCCAAAGTTTTCTATTTTTCCTGTCCCTAGTTATTTCCATTGCCAGAATATACCTTGCTACACCAAGATCTTTCATTTCAAACTTTGCAGACAACTAAGACTTAAGATCAGAAATCATTAACTTACTATTGCCTATGAACAACATATCGTCAACATAGAGAGCAATAATAAGAACTTGATCACTTTCAACTTTGTAATATACACAATGATCACATTTTGATCTTACAAACCCCAATGACAAGACAAAAGTGTCAAATTTTCGGTACCACATTCTAGGGGACTTTTTAAACCATACATAGATTTCTTCAACTTGCAAACCAATCTTTCTTTACCTTTTTCTACAAAGTGCTCCGGCTGGGACATATAAATTTCTTCTTCAAGATCACCATGAAGAAATGTTGTCTTCACATCCATCTATTCAATCTCTAAGTCATATGTTGTTGCAAGTGACAAAAGAAATCTAATAGATGTCAGCTTAGCTATAGGAGAAAAGATTTCTCCATAATCAATTCCCTCTACCTGGGAATAACCTTTCGCAACCAGCCTCGCTTTATATTTTTCTACACTGCCATCCAGACCTATTTTCTTCTTAAACACCCATTTGCAGCCCATAGCTTTTCTGCCTTTAGGCAATGGCACCAAACTCCAGGTATCATTCTTTTCTAATGATTCCATTTCTTCATTCATGGCTTCCAACCAAGACTTTGAATCAGACATTTTAAATGCCTCTTTCATAGTCCTAGGTTCATCAGTGCTAGAAATTAAAGCATAGGCACAAGTAGACTCTATTAAAGAAAACCCATACCTATCGTGTTGTTTTCTTTCACGAGTTGACCTCCTCACAGTCGAGGTCGAGGTGGTTCTTCATCTTCTTCAAAACTTTCGTAACTACTTGAGCTCTCCTTAGTATCGTGCATTTTCATTTTCAATTCCTCTTATCCATTGGGTGAGGAATTTCTCGCTACATCCTTTTCATTTTCTCATTTCTTTCTCTACTGCAAACCAAAGTAGAAGGCTTTCACCACAAAAGATAACGCTATATACAAAACCTTCTCGGCCTGTGGATTCCAAAGTTGTATCCTTTTATGCCAACACTATAGCCAATAAAAATATAATTTACAGCTTTGTTTTCCAACTTAGATCTTTTTTCAAATGACACATGCATATGCCTCATAGCCAAAGACACGAATATGTCTTAAAGAGGGCTTCTTTCCCACCCATGCTTCCAAAGGCGTCTTCTCAACAAGAGCAAAGTTAGGAGAAATGATTGCTCTTCTTGAAGATCAATCATCAATAAGCAAGCATCTATCTTGATTTAGACAAAGAAAGGAACAAATTCACTGACCAAAACATCATAAAGATTATAATCAAGCAAACCGGAAGATTTGTGAGGACTGGAATAAAATGAAACACTGCTTTCCATATATGCAATGTTCACAAAATTCAAACTCAAGGTTACAATCTTCAAGCCCTTCTTCCAGGTTTTTATTTTTCAAGGTTTTTAAACCTTTCTCACCAATGTGGCCTAGCCTATGATGCCAGAGCATAGTCTTCTATGCTAGAAGTTTAACCTCCATGGAGTTTATACCATCAGGAACGTTTTCCTTCTTTTCTCTATGAGTAGCTTTTAGTGACTTTGCAGAGACACTATTGCATTGAACAACATGTGCATCCAACTTGTACAGGGTACCAATTTGAGCACCCCTAGCCAGCACCATAGAGTCTCTAGTCATATTGCAGCCATTTCCAGAGAACGTGACCTACACTCCAATATCATTCAGCTTACTTACAGAAAGTAAATTATGAGCCAGACCTGGTATGTGCATTACATCATTGATTCCCTTCACTCTTCCATCAAGGAATTGGATTTTGACTCTTCCACGACCAACAATTTCCAAAGATGAATCACTTGCCAAGTACACCTTTCCACCATTGTATTCTTCATACTTTGTGAACCAATCTCTATGAGATGTCATGTGGAAAGATGCTCCAGAATCAATCAGCCAGACATCATCTGATAACTGTGTAGCCAAAGCTGCAATGAAGGCGTTTGCATCACTCTAAGAAGAATCATTGCCAGAAGAGTTCTTCTTCTTTTTCTCCTCCTTGCAATCCTTTCGGACATGACTAGGTTGCCCACAATTCCAACACTTCACCTTGGACTTCTTGCCAGGAGACTTTGATCTCCCTTCCGATTTTGATCTGGATTTCTTGTCCTTCTTCTTGCCTTTCTCCTTTGATCTACCTCTGACAGCTAGAGCCTCCTTTGTCATCTTAGAAGATTTTCTTCTCATTTATTCTGATAACAGAGAAGCAACAACATCTTCCATCTTGAATTTGGATGTTGTACTCCCAATAGCCATCACTAGATGATCCCAAGAATCAGGGAAAGAACATAACAACAGCATGCAGCGATCTTCATCTTCAATTTTCACACCAACAGATGCTAACTGAGCAATCAACATGTTGAACATGTTCAAATGATTAGCAACGGATCCTCCCTCCTGTATTCTCAAAGAGTATAGCTTCTTCCTCAAGAACAATTTGTTTACCAAGGACTTGCCCTGATAAATAGATGTCAGTCTTTTCCACAAGGAAGATGCAGTCTTTTCTTCATGAACATTCAGAAGAACAGAGTCTGCTAAACAAAGCCTTATCAGCCCTTTTGATTTTCTATCTGCCAAGTCCCAATCTTCTTGCTTCATGGCTTGAGGTTTCATTTCAGACACAACATTCCAAAGATCTCGGTCCACTAATAGATCTTCCATTTTGAGTTTCCACAACTCAAAATTGCTACCATTGAATTTCTCTATATCCATCTTTCCGGATGTGCTTGCCATCTTAATCTGTAATTAAATTATCAGACCTCTACCAAACTCCCACTGGAAAAGGATTGAAACAAAAAACCCAAACCACTCACAAGGATAACACAATTGGCCAGGCTCTAATACCACTTGTACGGAAAGCAGAGGTGCAAAAGCAACTTTCCTAACATCAAAACCACACGGAAGAATGCAAATAGTACTTTTAATTTTCTAATTACAATCCAATTAATATACACATGAAAGATTTACAGAAATAGAACAAATACTCAAAGACAAATGAACACCAGATTTACGTGGGAAAACCCTATCGGGAAAAAACCCACCACACCAAGCTGAATCTCTTTGTATTTTAGTAATAAACAAATTACATACAATGCAGAGATACAACTCTTTGGTATTAGTTTACAGTAGCTTCATTCATTGTTCATCCAGTTACAAAAAATGTTGTCAAGAATCTAATCATCCAAACTCATAATCGATCCCTTAAATCTTATCACATTTTGATCATCCTTATCCGCCATTACCCATCGTAGAAAGTTTCCTTTTGAGCATTGATTTTTTCCTTGCATGCAGTTCAGCTCTAGCGTCGCAACTGTTGCAAAAATCTAACTGCCAACCATTTGAATTTCGCTTCCTCTGATTGGTCCACGAGACACCACATAGGATAGTCAAATGGTCAAAGAAACATTCAACTGAGTTCGCATGTCGGTGAGACACAAGAAGTGTCTCCCCGATGCTCAATGGATTCATATCGATATCGGCGTAAGCCCCAATAGTCGGCAAGAGATATGACTTTTGACTTACCGAGTCAGCAATAACATTTGACTTTCGCACAAGACCTTACACCGAGTCGGCAAGACATTTGACTTTCGCCAAGACATCTCAGCGAACAAAGTTAGAAGTTTGACTTTCGCCAAGACATCTCAGCGAACAAAGTTAGAAGTGTTGTTTTCACTCCCAAGCTCACAACTTTTGACCAGTTTCTCTATTTTTCACTATTTCAATGACGTTGGAAAGGTATTTTAGATATCTTCATAACTATCCATACATTTCTTCCATATTTTTCTAGGTACATTTTATTCATTTTTTTGTCTTTTCACATTCTAATGAATTACTTGAATGTTTTAGCTCCCAGAAACTTTGTGTTTATGTGGGATGACTTGTTTTTGGCTAAATTCTACATGTATTTCTAATATTTTTTCCTATTTAGGAATTTTAGACATATTTTGTATGCACTTTCTCTTTTTTTTGTAGACACACTAAGACAAAGTGTCACTATTGTACATGCTTTTTGGGGATTTCACACACCCTATTGTGCCTTTTGTACTCGCACTATGTTATGAAGTGTCATGGTGGGTTGTGAATGCC
Source organism: Sequoia sempervirens (assembly GCA_007258455.2). NCBI lineage: Eukaryota > Viridiplantae > Streptophyta > Pinopsida > Cupressales > Cupressaceae > Sequoia > Sequoia sempervirens. The sequence goes on from VDFB02047397.1 coordinate 124,379,600, forward strand.
TTTGTTTTTCTATCACACATTTTTCAAGTGAGTGTCCCTACCATAAAAACATTGAATCCTAGTGATTCTTGCCTCATGCATGTGTGCCTTAGTTTGCTCACCTTTTTTATTTGCAAGTACTTTCATGTGCATTTATAGATGTTCTTTGTTCTCCTAAATGCACTTCTTGGTAACACATAGTTTCAATGGACCTATCTTGGCTCTCCCTTTCCACATTATGGGGGATACTACTGTTGGTGCTAATGCTTCCTTGATTTTGTTTTCGAGTGATCTGTGTATCTAGTTTTTGTTCCTATGTACTAAGCGAATGTAGTGTTTGGTTACCCATGCATTTTGATGAGATGGAGAATTTACCATATAGACTCTTGCATTCTTATTTCTAGAGATGACCTTCTATTTTCACTTGATCAGCATTCTTTATACTATTGTTACATGTATTTGTGACTTACATATTGCATGGTTGAGTAGTTTTGTTGGGGTCAATCATTTAGATTCATGTGCCATTTATATCTTCAATTGCCAAATATTTTCCTTTGTTTTCCATCTTATTTGAGTAGTATCGTTTTGCGCACTCATGCAAATTCTTGTCTTCTTGACCCTAATCATCATTTGTTTTAGAGGTTCTTCTTCTTTCATCACTATAGAAGTCATTATTTGACATTTTTCTATAGCTTCTTCATGCTTCAATAATGTCCATGTTCCTATCCTTTTTGGGATATTGTTTTTGGAGGCTTCTTAGTCCTTCATTCGCTTTTCTCTCTTTTGGAGAGGAGTTTTTCCCATTAGGTTTTCTCATTTTCTCTAGTTGTGAGAGATTAGATTGTTTGTACATGAGTGTCTCGCCTTGCTTGTCAAGACCCATTCATACATTATTTGTTTTATATGCATTCACTTTTTAGGGTTTTTAGCTATTCCCTAAGTTTTCACTTAATGGGGGATGTTAGAGTAATCATTCATTGGCTAATAATTAATTAATCTTTAATTGATTATTAGACTAATTTCACTTTATGCACTTAAGCTAAACTTAGGAGTATTTTTTTATTTTATTAGATTAAGCTATTATTAGATCATTTTGTATCATCACATGTGATTTTGACACTTTTCATGATCTAATCCCTTTATCATTTAGGGTTTTCTCTTATAAGAACTCTCCTTCATTGTAACTCTAAGCAAGGTCATTATTGTGTAAGCTCTTTCTTTTTGAGGAAATAGAAAATCATTATTTGAAACTCTTGTGCATAGAAGGTGTTCTCATTTGTTATTCGATCTCGCTTTGTGTGTGTTTTTCATAAATCTAACATTTACAAGGAGAGGGCTTGTCACACCTTGAAACCTTAAAAATCCTCTAAAATATGAATTCCTAGCCAAGGGATAACTATTTACAAACATGTACTACAATAGCTACCTCTCTAAAACTTAAAGAGAAACTTTAATGATGGACACTAGTAAAAATTGAAATTATAGAAGACACTACAATCTAAACAACAAAAACCCAAAGAGCCAACCGTTCCAATAAATGAAGAAGTCCAATATAGACTGCACCAAGGAATTATGATCCTAGGAAGAAATGTGGTCATGCAGTATGGTTGGGATTTTTCATACCCTTAGTTGTCATTATGATAAAATTTTTATATAAATTTCTCCATTGATATTTAAAAATCCACCTAGAATTTTGAGAAGATAAACTCCTTCCCATTCACCATCATGTTGGAATTAATGGCTTCCAAGTCTATGTGCACTAGTCCTTAAGTGCCCGTGAAATCTATAGAACATGTGGCATATAGATCATGTGAAGATTAGGCTTTACACTTTTCATCACTTTAATAAATTAGGGTATAGCATTGAACACTTATTTTTCCTTTGAATCCATCTCCTATTGATTAATTTTTCTAGGTACTTGTGAGTCAAATATATTAGCTGTAGTGGCTTGTTGAATCATTTATGACATTTCTAAAGTGTTTTCACTTTTACCACTATAATATCTTGAAAATTTGATACCAAAAATGATTTTTCTATGGTTATGAAATTAAAATGAATTAAATCTATGTAATTATGGTGAAAATTTTAGTTTTGGGTGTCCGCAAGTACCTGCAAGGCCAAATTTGGCAATAAATGAAATCCTAGTCATGTATAGCAAATCGTCATGGAAAATAGCTTGAATCATGCATTAATTATCCTCATGCAATGAAAATATATATCTATGGTTTATCAATACCTTTATGGAATTTATGTACCTTTTCTAGCAACCATGTGGCCTTTCCAAGGTATTTTGGAAAGTTGGTAGAAATTCAATGAAAAACATATGGGTATTGAAATATTAGGGATTGGGGAAAATCCATACCATAAACACTTAGTTAGTCTATCAAGAATTGGAGATGGCAAGAAACTTATGACATGGAGTTAGGGGGAGCAGAGGAAGTTACCAAAATAGACAAGGATTAACTCACACTTCATCATGACATATAAGTGCCAATGACTACACAAATACATCGAGGTACATACATGACAACATAAAACAAGGCAAGACATGATATTTACAAGTAAAAACAACACACAACCAGTTACATGAGAACTCATAGGATTAAAAATATGGCTACAAACATAATTGAGAAACATATTTTAGGTTAGACCTGCAAGAAGATACATGAAACAAGGCCACTGACAAATTGCCACAACAGCTTGCCTCTATCAAAGAAAATCTTGTTGAAGGAGTTGATATCCTTCAAGCCACTATTGTTTTCATCTTTGAGATCCAAAAAAAACTAATTCTTGCATACATATGCATGCAAAATATTAATTCTTTGGTCATCATGTTAGAGGTAGAGATGATAGTCATAAAAAATTGGCAACCACAAAAAGTAGGAGTCATCTTCATCCTAGCTATATGAAAACATATACCTACAAGATCATTTGGAGCATGAATTACACCTTAAATTGCACATAAATCGATGTGAGAAAAAAAAATCTTCTTGATCATCAAGATGAAATACATCATGTACAAGTGAAACCTCGAGCTACAATGAATCATGAAAATGCTTTGTTTCATCCAAGGCCTGAAACCCAATTATACCACAAATGCTAATATGTTTCTTGTTTGGATCAAGTATTTTATCTACACCTTCATCCTTATTATTAACATAATAATCATATTGAGGCATATCACGTGATGGATTGATTCCATCCCATAACCTCTTTCTGTTAATCTCACTTGTACAACCTGCTACACTTGACATATTACCACAACAATGTGCAAATTTTTTTATATCAATTCATTTATACTCATATGCACATGAGTTTAGTATATCACAAAAAACTTCAATAAAAATGTGTGAGACCTATTCAAATTCTATTTTTTATCATAACCATTACACTTATTGATGTATTATATTGTTAAAATATTTGAAAAATATAAATTAGTATATAAATTATCAAAAAAGAAGAACAATAGAACATAGATTCATGAATTGAATTAAAAGATCCTTCAACCTTGTCATAATTCACCATAGCATTGCTAACCTTATCATTATGTGTAACCATACTTACAACATTCTTACGCAAGATACCATTATTAATGACAGGGACAAAAAGGGTAGAGAATTTAATAAGAATCAAGTCACTTGTACATCCTTTACATCATCAACATGTACACACTTCATAAAATTAGCTTCAATATTTGATGCATTCAACTATTCATTAACACACATCCTCCTCTTTTTACACTTGAATATTATAAATAGTAAGGTCATTAATTTCATTCTAAGATTGGGAGTCATCATATTTTGTATCCTTGTAGGCACCAATGGTTGACCTATCTAGTTGTAGGTAGGTGTTTATATTGCTATTATCATCAACATAACTTTTGAATTTTATACCAATACCTACCTCAATTTTCCTACATACACAACAATCATCTTCTAGTTTTGTGTCTACATTGGATGCTACATCCAATTTATTGTTGGTCATAAAAAAATTACTTGATCTAGTAGTATTGTCATTACTTAGTGTAAGAAAATATTAATCTCTTACCTACACCATTGTTGCATTTGTATGGTCTCTTTTGTATTTATATGACTACTTGGACTATTGGGATAGTTGTATGAATTCCCTCATATACTACATGTTGTGAGTGGGAAACTCATACTAAAGTGGATCAACACTATGCACATCATGAAATTATAGATTAGTTACACCATACTCATTATGCTCATCATCTCCTTCCATGAATTTATACCCCGATGCATCATATTGATCATCCTCTTCTTCATATTACTAAGAAAAACCTTCCTCATAAGGAAGGTTTTCATCTCTACTCACTAAGAGGGCATTTGGAATCACAAGGCTGATACGTTGAACCTTCTGTTGTAGCAACTCTACAAGAAGTTTTTTTGTTCAAGGTGATATAACACATCTTATTCATTTTTGAAATCTTTGTATGACATCTTGGGAAGAATGTTATATTGGTCAATATCATGTATTTTTACCTATTGATGTCTCATACTAGCATTATACATATTATAAGGTTTATCCCAATCTCTTCCACTAGAAATTTTATCATCCATTTGTGTTTGAGCAACCTTATAGTTACAATCTTATTTATAATCATCATAATGGAACTCCTCCTTTATGCTTACTTGGAGACCACACACATTCTCAAATTTAGCTCTTTAAGTATTGATCAAATCAAGGTGAGCTAGAAATGGCTCATAGAAAATATAATGGTATATTTCTCTTGGAATTGATCCTTGGTTTGTAATATTGAATCCTAAATAGTAGCACATAAATATATTTCTATTTCTACAACTACTGGTAAATAATTTTAATTAATTTAATAAATGTAGGGGGTTAATGTTTTCACTAACTAGTGCCTTAGATGGGTAACAAAGTTATATGTAGCTAGTTTAAGAGAGAAAAAAAAGGAACAATAGAGATATTATGTAAATAAGAAATTATACATAGTAATCGATCTCTCAATTCATCAATATTCATCTACAATAGGTAAAATAAAATCACATGTATAACAATTGTGGCATTAATTAAATGCTACAACATTTTCAAATACCCATTTATAGCTACATCGACAAATGTGGTGGAAGAGAATTTACAAGGAGAGTGTTGGCCTCCTACAATGATTCCATAACTAAGCCTTTATAGCCATGATTCAGAGATTGGGCATCTAACCTGAATAGCTACTTCAATCATCACGAAGGTGCATTTAAATTGTCAACCTAGGGACATGAACTTGAAATGGGCCAGCACTGCATGTGCACTAGGGGCTCAAGTAGTCATTGCATTCTACAACTAAGAAACACAATGCTAAAAGTAAATTGCTAAAAAAGAAATAAAGAAAATACTAAACATCAACCAAAAACTATGTTGAACTGAAATGTGTGACAGGAATAACAGATCTGGGAAACAAACAAGGAACTACTCTATCTGCTTTGGCTGCAGGAATAGACGCAGAATGGACTTCCAGTGGCTGCAGGAACAGTCAATGCTAAATTTTCAACTAAGTACTGGACAACAAGTAATACTAAACTAATGCTAAACTAATGAAACAAATTACTCACCAAGTGCCCCCCTGGATAAGTATCCTCTAAAATAACAAGAACTCAAATGCTCGAACTCATAATTTTATTTCATTCATTTCAAATTGAAACTGGAATACAATATCAAATCTTGCAACCTCTTCCTCTGTTCTTACTAATCAACTGACTGAACAATCAACTCACTAACTAACTAACTCGGAGGAAGGAGCATCTGATTATTATTTATGCTAACAACTAAATGAGGCAGCCAACTCCACGACTTGGAGGACGCCAATTAGGGAAAATCTAGAGAAAGTGGAGCGATGGTGGTTACGCATGCATGGAATCCGATTAGACATTCAACTTAGACGTAGACTCAGCACAACAGTAACGTCAGTGCATGCTTGAACATTAAAAGTCCATTACAACAAAGTGGTTACACTTCGACTGCATGTAGAATCTTCTGCCGCCGGTCTTCTTTGACTTGGAGCGCTTCCTTTGCTGGCTATCATGGTGCATGCCCAACTAGCGGTGTCTTCCTCAACTTAGCACATTAAATCTGCATGGCAAGGTCAATACACATAATAACTACACATCTATAACCACCTTAAGAAATGTTCAATAACCACATGCAAAATCAATATAGATAGTTCACATTTTATGCCAAGTATCATTAAAGTTTGCAGGGATCAAATGTCAACGGTTTGAGGGAAACATTATGCCAATGTCAACACTTAAGCATTAAATTCCATGACATCTATGAGCAAATAAACTATAGATTCTCCCCAAAACTAGACCAAAAACTAGGCTCATCACTCCCCCGAACCTAACATCTTGTTGGTCCTCCAGCAGGGAAAGAGTGTTCTTCTGTTTGGTCAAAGCTGTGAAATTTGCAATTAAGAGTTGTCTGACATTAGTGGCAACAGTACGTGAATCAGGGTCCTAATAGAATCCTCCCAATCTGTCAAGTTTGTCCCATCTTTGGCTCTCTATAGTAGGATCATACTGGTAGAATATGAAATTTGGCATTGGCCACATGAGCATTGGTTGCTAAAAAGTCAGGGGAAGCCAAAATATTCCCTCTATTCTACCAATCTGGATATATCTCTTAATTCTTCTTAATGTCGCAACATAATTGTGGATGGAATGGGGCTCAGCATGTTTCAGCTCATCAGTCAAACTATTCCATCTTTGTGATAGGTATCTCCTCATAGTTTCCTCCTTTGCTGCTGTCTTCACTTCATACTCACTGTAAATTTCCTCAATCCAAGGCATAATCCTATTGCCATAACTTGGTCTGACCAACATTCTATGCCATTCTCTCTAAACATCCCTTGGGTTGCTTGACTCAGCCCTAACGGGCAGAGGGATATCAGACTCCAATTGCTTATGAGCACCATGTCGATGTCCCCAACTGATCTCATTTTGCACCCACAACATGAATGCTCTTAATTGGACATCCCCAACATACAGCAGCAGGTTCCAATCATGGTCTTTTGTGACAACATAATTATGTAAATAAAACTCACATAGCAAATTCTTCTTTTAGAGGAGGCAATCCTATAAGCATTGAAAAATTCCATAGGAGTATCAATAGATGGATTCAAACCTAAGGCAAATCTTGAAATCTTAAAGGAGAGATATTTCTCTTTTAGGAGCAAAGCATAGACCCTTGGAGGATTTCTACATTCCAGAATCTTTGGCACCAAGGCTGCCATATCATCTACCCTCTGCTTCAGGGTAGCAATCTCTGCATTTTTATCCTCAATCTCTTCATCCTTCTTTTGAATTTCCTCCTTTAATTGTCCTTTTTCCTTTTTCCATTCTTCCTCCCTTCTTTGTATTTCTTTCCACAGATTCAAAATTGTTGTATGTACTATAAAATCAGGAGGATTATGAATGCCTACTAGTCTTTTTGTTGATGACAACTCCTCATATGGCATTATTTGCATAGATTCAAGTTGTCCAGTCATCTCTGACTGTAAGGGTGTTGTTTCTTCTTCCTTTTTTGTAGAGACTCTTGTTCTTGTTGCGGCTACAGGAACTCCTGCTCTGGTTCTGGTTGTTGTTGTAGGACTTCATGCTGCAGGACCTCATACTCATGTTGCAAGAGGTTCTGATTTTCCTCCAATTCTTCTGCAATGCTAGCAAGATCGGCCAGTGTTATGTTTACTGTTTTCTTAAACATGTCTTCTCCTTCTTCAACATTCTTTTGCTTGTATGAGGTCTCACCAGGTTTAGGGCTTTCTTGTAGAGGTGTACCAATCACAGGCCCAGCTGGTCTTGATTTCCTGGAAGGCCTCTCACGTTTTCCTTTGGCTACAGGATGAATAGTATCGGTTTTCCTCTTCTTAGAACTTGACCTTTTTCTTCCTTCAGGTCGTGTTTTAGCCTTGCCTTTTTTCATTTCTACCTCTCTCTGTTGTGCCCTAGTTTTCATGAGGGTTTCAAGTGGAACTTCGTCATCAAAATCCGAGGGAGAAGAGCGTCCTTTTTCTGAGCGCCCAACTTCAGAAGAACTAATTTCTATAGCTTCTTCTACTGCAGGAGGATTCATACTAGAGGTTGAAGCACTAGGAATGGCTTCAGCCATGCTTACTCTTTTGCTAGACCTACGGGATTGAGGTAAATCCCTAGATTACAAGTGCTCAGGTTGAATTTGATCAACATTTATAAACTCTTCCAAAGTCATTCCAGATACATCATGCAGAGACCTTTCAACTAGCATTTTAATCAAACAATGGTGGGAAAGAGAATTATCCCTACCTTTTTGGGTTTCAACCGCCATGATTGAGAGAAGATTGTACAACACATTGGGCACATTCATCCTTCTCCCGCGCCTCATGTGATTCAAAAGCCTGAAGTGCACAAAATGCAAATTTGACTAACGACCCTCACAAGTGATGTATTTGATAACATACATGACTATCTGCTTCCATGGCTCAGGTAGGGACATTCTCTTTGCACCCTATTTGTCTATGCTCAATGGGGAGTCATTTGACTTTGTGAATTCGGCCCTAGCCGACCTAGCGTCTCTAGAAATAGGGTAATTTTCACCATTAGCAGGTAACCCTATAACCTTTGCAATTCTTTCCTCTATTGCCACAACTTCTAACCCTCTCACTATGGCTTTTCCTTCTAAAAATGTTTGGGAAAATTCAAGGGCAATGCCTTCATCAAAATCATCCAACTTCAAAAAGTAATCTATCCATCCACAGTTTTGAAATTCGGTCAAGCATTGTGTATCCTACAATAAAATATCATGCATTGTGAGTTCGTTTCGAATTAACCTACCTCCCATTGTCTACAACCAAACTAATGCTTTGCAACTCTTTTCCTGCAACTCCCCTTTTGAAAACCGAATGCACTTCCCTGCAGTGTCTATTAAATCTCAAGACCGACCTGCTAAATTTCTTGTGCCTGTGTCGCCTAAATTTTCTCTCTTGTTTTAAACTCAAGATTATGACAAGGTAATAATGGGAAGAAAAGGAGTGATAAAGGGAGTTCATGATAGAAGAAATGGTAGCTGCAACCATTGTTACTTCACACATGCAAGTCATCCTTTCTTGGATTTCAATTTTGACACCTGGACAATACAATATTTGCATATTTTTTGTTCCCCTCCCCCCAACCTAAATTTGGACATGTGTCCACACATGCAATATGGGAACATTTATGTGACAGGGAATGATGGTATTTTATGCAAACGTCTATACTAACATATAGTGATTAAATAAACATACTTAAAAGATTATTAAAGATAGTAATTAATGCGCACATACCTAAGTTTGTGGAAGATTTCTGCAAAGATTACAGATAAAGTAACACTCGCCTTGTTGAAAAAAAATGAATCAAGCAATAAATGAAGATGAGGTGGAATGAGGTGAAGTGAGGTGGAAGAAAGAGAAAGGTGGTGATGGATGGGTGGATGGGTGGATAATGAAGAAGGGTACTTCCATGTAAGTGAAAGTCTTTATTATGGAAAGTACGTACCTGAATTAGGTTGAAGGAGGGGCACTAGGTCCACCGCCTTCGGCTGCAAGAAGCTCTGAGTGCTGGATGAATTGCTACAGGAAATCTTCTTTAGAAGCTAGCTTATGGTATAATCTGAGGCGATGACCATTGAAAAGTAATTTGAACCTGACAGGGTCAATGGTGGTGAGCTAGACAGCTCCATTAGGAAAGACCTCAGCAACTTCGTATGGTCCTAGCCATCTTGTCTACAATTTTCCTGCATTATCCCGATATCTTGAATCGTAGAGCAAAGCCCAATCTCCTAGTTTGAACTTCTTGTCCTTAATAAATTTGTCATGCCATTTGATTCTTGATTCTGCACTATCTTTGTATGTTGCAGGGTTGATCTTCTTATCTCATCCAGAGCATTTAGCTGCATGATTCATTCTCTCTGTGCTTCAAAAATATCCATCCCCAAATTTACTACAGTTCTTAAAGTCTTATGTTCAAATTCGACTGGCATCGTGGCTGTCTTTCCATACAGTAATTCAAATGGGGTGAAACATGTAGTTGTTTTCCATGTTGTCCTATAGGCCCAAACAAATTTTGGTAATCTGTTTGTCCAATCCTTCTTATGAATAGCTACTGTTTTAGTCAAAATGGCTTTAATTTCCCTGTTGGTCACCTCAACTTGGCCATTAGCCTGGGGGTGATAAGGAGTAGAATTTTTGTGCCTTATATTGTACTCATTTACTAGTGCTGCAACAAGAGTTGATGTGAATTGTGGCCCTTAATCAGTCACTATTTCTCTTGGGACTCCATATCTTCTGAAAATCTCCTCGTAAAGAAATTCTGCAACCTTGTTATCTCTTGCATGTTCCATGGCCTTAACTTCTACCCATTTAGTTATATAATTAGTGCATACCAGTATATAAGACTTACCATTTGATGGAGGGTCAATTGGTCCCACAAAATCTAATACCCACTTGTCAAAGGGAGTGATTACTACCTAAGGGCACAGTGGCATCTCATCAGATCATGTTGGTTTTCCCATTCTTTGACATCTATCACATTTTCTAGTATAGCTTCCTGCATCCTTGTGGAGTGTTGGCTAGTAATATCTTGTGTTCAAAATCTTCATTGTTGTCCTCTTGGCTGCAAAGTGTCCTCCACATGGTTCATTATGACATGCATGCAAAATGTCATATGTCTCATTTTATCTCACATCTTCTCATGACATGGTCAGGTCCAGTATAAAAAAAACATCCAGTAATCCAAGAGAAAGGAAAAGATCTTTCAATAAGTGCCCTTTTCTCTTTTGGAGAGAAGTGAGAAGGAATTATACCTGTGACCAAGTAATTGGCTATGTTAGAATACCATGGCATTTTTACATTGAGAGAAAATAGATGCTCATCAGGAAAAGATTCATCTATGGGCTAATTATCTTCTAATGTAGTTAGTCTTGAAAGAAAATTTGCAACAATATTAGCCCTCCCTGGCTTGTCTACAATGGTTATATCAAACTCCTACATCAACAATAACCATCTTGTCAATCTACCTATGATCAAAGGTTTATTCATGAGGTACCTAATGGCTACATGATCAGTGTGTACAAAGATTTGGTAGCCTATTATGTAATGTCTGAATTTGTTTAGTGCATAAATTATTGCTAGCATCTCTTTCTCTGTCACTATATAATTGAATTCAACTCCTTGCAAATTTTTGTTGACAAAGTAAATAGCATTTTCAACAGCCCCATCTTTTTGTCCTAAGACTACTCCTATGGCATAGTATGATGCATCAGTGTGAATGTGGAAAGGAAGCTCCCAATTGGGTCCCTTAAGTACAGGAGCATTTGTCAAAGCTTCCTTCAAGTCAGAAAATGCCTTGTCACAAGCTTTAGTCCACTAAAATTCAACATCTTTAGTGAGGAGAGTATACAGTGGTGCTACTACCTTGCTGAAATCTTTGATGAATCTTTTGTAATATCCTGCATGGCCCAAGAAACTTCTAACATCCTTTTGTTTTGAAGGTGTAGGTAGATTTGTGATTACCTCAATTTTTGCAGGGTCTACTTGAATTCCTTTGTGGGAGATCTAGTGGCCAAGAACTACACCTTCTTGCATTATCATGAAACACTTTTCACTAATCAAGGACAAGTTTTGATCTTCACATCTCTGTAGAACTCTCTTGAGATTCTCCAATGCTTTATTAAAGTCAACACCATAGGTGGTGAAGTCATCCATATAAATCTCCATGCAATCATGAGAAATGTCTAAGAAGATGCTAATGACTACCCTCTGGAAAGTTGCAGGTGCATTGCACAAGCCAAATGGGAACACTGAATAAGTATAGGTCCCCCATGGACAAGTGAATGTGGTCTTCTCCTGATCTTCTGGTTCAATTTGGATTTGGTTGTAATCATTGAATCCATTTAGCAAAGAGAAATATTGCTTTCCTACAAGTGTGTCCAAAACTTGATCAATGAAGGGTAAAGGAAAGTGATCCTTCTTGGTGACAGCATTAAATTCTCTATAATCAATACAAACTCACCATTTCCCTCCTTTTTTGGGAACAATCACTAATGGAGATACCCATTGACTGTCTAAAATAGGGTATATAAATCCCACATCTAGTAATTTCTACAATTCTCCTTTCACAATCTCTCTCAGTGTAGGGTTGATTCTTCTTTGTGGTTGTCTCACTGGAGTGCAATCATCTTTGATATAAATTTTGTGAGTACAAAATTTAGGATCCAGACCTTTCATATCATGATAATCCCATGCAAATGCATGTTGATGGGCCCTTAATAGATTTTCCAATGATAGTTGTTGCTCTTCACTCAATTTACTATTGACATTCAGGTATTTTCCTTCAGACACCTGGATTTGTGTAGTTAATTCTATCATGGTTTCTTCATTAATACATGGTACCTTTAGTTCACATGGTAGCAACATATGGAACATACTTCTTGCTGCAGGAAGAGTGTGCGTAGGAACGGTTGCTGCAGGAAAAGTGGCTACAGGAAAAATATTTGCAGGAATAGTGGTTGCAGTAAGAGTAGGCAAAAGTGTTCTAACCAAAGTAGAAGATGATTCTTCTTCCACTTCATAATGGTTTTGAATGATATTATCCAACACTTCATCTTCATCTTGGAGTTGCATAAAATAGCTTCTTCCTATCATCATAAGTTGTGCAACAAAATTAACTTCCTCGACCTCTTCACCAACTTGTGGCCATACAGAATCTTCCTCAGCATGAGATGGCTGAGCAGGTGGATAGAGAATTTTTTTTTAAGTACTCCTTCCATCTGAAATGGTCATATCACTAGAACGACATCCAATATATGCATATGCAGTCGCCAACCAAGGTCTTCCAAGAATGATGGGGTACCCACCTAGTGTAGCCTTAGGAGAAAGAATCATAAAGTCTGTTGGGTATTCTCAGGAGTCTAGAACTACCACAACATCCTCCACTACACCATCAGGCTTGAAAATAGAGCTATCAGCAAGCTACAGGACAATAGGAGCAAACCTCATACTTATAATATTTAGTTGTTGCAGGATGTCTTTGGTCATTACAGTGATTGTTGCCCCTAGATCAATCAGAGCGTTCTTCACTATGATCCCATTTATGACAACTGCTACCACAAGACTATCTGGGTCATTATACTTGGGAATAGTTACTTTTCCTAGCATGATATCAGCTAGCTGGCCCACCATATGAACTATAGTTGGGTCTTTCTTCTTCTTTCCTAGCTTCTTAAGACAAGCTTCTTTGATAGCTTTGTCATAGATTGGAACATCCTTTATGGCTTGAAATAAGGGTATCTGAACACATATATGCTTGAGCTGATCCAGGATATCAAAAGTGGTATCCTCCTTTTCTTCTTTCTTCTTGGAAATCTCCAATCTCCTAGGAAATGGTGGTTCTTGCTTAGTCTATTTGACAGGGACTGGTTCAAAAAATTTAGGTGCATTTGGCTAAATGGGGCCATTATGAGGCTCCTCCTCTTCTTCCATAGGAAGCTCAGTGATAATGGGCTTGGAAGGGCCTAGTAGAGTGGTCCCTGAATGCAAATGGATATCACTTACACTCATAGCATATGCAGGGAATTGATTTGAATCAGGAGAGTATGTAGGCTACTGTTGTGGTTTGTTATTAGGATTGGGTGTGGGCTAAGCTGGTAGTTGAGTTGGCTTAGGTGCATTTGAGCTTGGATTAGCAGGTGGAGGCATTAGATCAGTTTGTTGGGACTAAGAAGGTGGTTGCATGTAATTGGTTGTCTGAGCAGGCCATTGTTGTCCTTCTCTCCATTGATTTATTTGCTGCCAATTTCCTAGAGGTGGTTGCTAGTTTCCTTGGAATTGCTACAAATTTCCTTGAGGGTGTTGCCACTAAGGTGGAGAACTATGATGACTGGGCCAAGCATTTTGAGGGTTACTCCAAGGCTGTGGTGGATACCCCCCATAACTAGGTGGGTATTGGGGCTGCCATTGGTTACCAGATGAATAAGAGCTAAAATATGGCCCAACATAGGATAGTGGATCTAGTGGCATGCCTTGTCTTGGAGCCCAAGAATTCCTTTGTGCAACATAGTAAACTTGGTCTTCTTTGATCTTAATTGGATTGACCTCAGGTGACATCTGCTTGCTTTCTAGGTTAGCTACCATCTTACATCTGCAGTCCTTCTTCTTCCTGCAGTGGGGAGAACATTATGTCATCATCTTTGCCTCCTCTTGCTTCTTCTTGGCCTGAAGTGTATCTAGCTGAGTAGCTAGATTGTTAATAATGTCTTGATTGAAGTCTGCTAGCAAATGAGTGATCTCCATCCTTGAAAATCCATCGGTAGTTGAATTACCCATGGAAGACTGATAAACTCTCCCTTTCTTTTAAGCAACCCTAGAGTAATTCTGGCATATCTTCTTGATATCCTCCCAAGGAACTTGGGAGATATCTCCTCCTGCCATGAGGTTCAAGGCATCAGTGCAACTATTATTGATTCCTTTTAGGAAGAGTAACTTTTGTGAATCCTCATTAAGTACATGGTGTGGAGACTTTCGTAGGCAAAACATAAATCTTGCAATGTAGTCTTCTAGGCTCTCATCCTCCTTTTGTTGCATCCTGAAAAATGTCACCTCCTCTCATATCACTACCCCTGCAGTATTCCTTGTATTTCTCAAGGAACTTTGTCTTCATGTCTTCTCAAGTTTCCACAGTATTTTTTCCCAAGCTCATGAACCATCTTAACACATCTTCCTTCAAAGTAGTAGAAAATAACTTAAGCCAATGGGCATCAATAGTATAATCATAACTCCTGTAGAGTGTGTCAAATTCAAATAAAAAGGTATCAGGATCTTCTGTGACGAGTCCATAAAACTTTGGGAGTGTTGAAGCAGGGATGTTCTTGATGTTGCCAACCTCATTCTGTTGGGCAATGGGAAAAGGAAAAGCTAGTTGGTTGGGTTTGTTCCCATTTGCATCACCCATGCCTGCTTGATGTGGTTCTAGAGCAAGGGGATTCTCAAGCTGATTTTGATCTTCAGAGGAGACTTCAGAACTAGTCAGGTTAGGATATGTGTCTGCAAAGGGGTGTGGATCTTCTTCTTCTTCTGATAAGTTTTGATATTCAACTAGCTAGAATGGATTAGGATTGTTAGGAAGGAATATCCCGTAAGCGTCCCTTCTCCTTCCTCTATGCATGAGGTATTACTCACTATCAGTCACCTCACACACAAAGAATTGGTAATGAATAAAGGGGCATTACTTCTAAATGAAGATATACTAAGAACAACTTCAAAAACACTACAACAAGAAACTAACAATGACTCCAAGAACTTCCTAGCTTGACACCATCCCTGACAATGGTGCCAAATTTTTTGACCTCCTACAATGATTCCATAACTAATCCTTTACAACCATGATTCAAAGATTGGGCATCTAACCTGAATAGCTACTTCAATCATCACAAAGGTGCATTTAAATTGTCAACCCAGGGACGTGAACTTGAAATGGGCCAGCACTGTATGTGCACTAGGAGCTCAAGTAGTCATTGCATTCTACAACTAAGAAACACAATGTTGAAAGTAAATTGCTGAAAAAGAAATAACATAAATATTGAACATCAACCAACAACTATGCTGAACTGAAATGCGTGACATGAATAACAAATCTGGGTAACAAACAAGGAACTACTCTGTCTGCTTTGGTTGCAGGAACATACACAGAATGGACTTCCAGTGACTGCAAGAACAGTCAATGCCATATTTTCAACTAAGTACTAAACAACAAGTAATACTAAACTAATGCTAAACTAATGAAATAGATTACTCACCAAGTGGCCCCCCTTGGATAAGTATCCTATAAACTAACAAGAACTCAAATGCTCGAACTCATAATTTTATTTCATTCATTGCAAATTGAAATTGGAATACAATATCAATTCTTGCAACCTCTTCCTTTGTTCTTACTAATCAACTGACTAAACAATCAACTCACTAACTAACTAACTCGGAGGAAGGAGCATTTGATTATTATTTATGCTAACAACTAAACAAGGCAGTCAACTCCATGACTTGGAGGACACCAATTAGGGAAAACAGAGAAAGTGGAGCGATGGTGGTTACACATGCATGGAATCCGGTCAGACATGCAAGTTAGATGCAGACTCAACACAATAGTAATGATTGTGCATGCTCGAACATTAAAATTCCATTACAACAAGGCGGTTACACTTCGGCTGCATGTAGAATCTTCTATCGTTGGTCTTCTTTGACTTGGAGCGCTTCCTTTGCTGGCTGTCATGGTGCATGCCCAACTGGCGGTGTCTTCCTCAACTTAGCACATTAAATCTGCATGGCAAGGTCAGTACGCATAATAACTACACATCTATAACCACCTTGAGAAACATTCAATAACCACATGCAAAATCAATATAGATAGTTCACATTTTATGCCAAGTATCATTAAAGTTTGCAGGGATCAAATGTCAACAGTTTGAGGGAAACATTATGCCAATGCCAAAAATTAAGCATTAAATTCCATGACATCTATGAGAAAATAAACTATAGATTCTCCCCAAAACTAGACTAAAAACTAGGCTCATCAGAGAGTGCTAATCATACCTCAAAACCCTAAAAACCATGTAGAATATTAATGCCCATCCAAGTGGACAAATGTTTACAAACATGCAGTATAATAGAAATCTCTTTGTAACTTAGAGAATAAATTTAATGGTGGACACACTACCAAAAATAAAAACTCTAAAATATTCTACACTCTAATCAACAAAAACCTAAAGAACCAACCCTTATAGTGAATGAAGAAGTTCAATATATAGACTACAATAAGAAAAATGATCCTAGGGAAGAAATTTGGCCATGTTGTATGGTAGGGATTCAACATACCCTTAGTTGTAATTTTAATAAATTATTTGCATATAAATCACCCCTTTGGGATCTACAAATTCAACTAGATGTGTGAGAAAGTAGACCCCTTCCCATTCATCATTGTTTTGAGAATTAAAAACTTCCCAATCGGTGTGTGAAATTCATTAAGTGCTTGTGAAATCCATTGAACACATGTCTTGGAGATGGCATAAATATTGGGATATGTACTCCTTTCCACTTTAAATAAATTATCATATGACCTTGAACACTCCTTTTTCCTTTGAATCCATCCCCTACTAATTAAATAATGTTTTTTAGGTACCTACAAATCAATTTGATGGTTGTAACAACTTGTTGAATCATTATGGCATTCCCAAATCATTTTCACCTTTACTACTACAATAGTCTACAAATTTGATACTTGTAATGATTTTACTATGGTTATGATATTCAAATGGTGAAAATGCAATTATGGTTTTCTACAAGTAGATGTAGAGCCAAATCCAACCATACATAAAATCATAGCTATTTATAACAAAATGTCATGGAAAACACATCTATGTTAGTTATCCATATCTTTCTAGCATGTCTATACATTTTTTGGCATGTATATACCTTTTTGGCAATGAAAATACATATTTGTTAATTGGTAAATTTCTAGCATCTATGTACCTTTGTTAGCAATGAAAGTGCATCTTTGTTGGCAAGTCAACAAGAATTCGATAAAAAAATAGGCAATAATTTTGAATGGTTAGGGGTTGGGAAAAAGTCATACCTTATGCACTTAGTCAGGTTATCAAGAGTTGGAGGTGGTAGGAAACTTATGACGTGGAGGTAGGGGAATAGAATAATTTTGATGGTTTAACTCCAATGAGAAGATACATTGTAAGTTGTTAGGGATCAAAGTTCAAGGATTCCTTAGAATAAGTACCTAAGAGAAGGGTCGAGTACTTAGGAAGGGAAAAAAATTACGGGAAGATAAGTCTAAAGGAAAGTGGAGTTGGGAGGAAAGGTATGCTTGGTAGAGAAATTTGACAACTCTAACAAAACACAAAGAACACCCAATAACATTTTAGACTTAGAATTTTCATAGACATAATCAATTTTTTTATATTTTAACGAAACATGCAGAGGTTAATACTTAGGTAAAAAATACAAGTGGAAAACCATACAAGTTATTCTCTGATTGATTATAAACAAGATTTGAAAGAAACCTAAGTGGAAAAACTAAGAGGGACTCAATAAAAATTTGACACTAAAATGTTGAGTCCTAATAAAATGCAAAGATGAAGGTCACATAAATAATAATTGCCCTAGAAAAAATGTTTTGTGATCATTTTTGAGATTATGGGTCATTTAATCAAAGAATGCCTATACAATCTGAGGAGTAGGAGCATGCAAGTGATCTTCACACAAGGAGTGCAACTCATTCCACCTAGCACTCTATTGAAGCTACAAAATAATATTGCATCTTTGGGTGGCTACCAAAAAACCAAAGATAGGGAGGTTGGAATTGGATACATTACAACTTTAAAGTTCATCCCATTGTACAATGTTTATAATGTAATGAACGAGGACACTTTGTAAGATATTGTTATAGAAACTAGAGAATATTATTATTATGTGAATGGTATGGATTTGGAGACCATGAAGACACTGATGATATCATCAACATAATTGATGTAGAAAGGTATATGAAAGTATTGGTTGTTGCTCAAACCCAAACAAGGAAGGTTGAATACCGAAATCCATGTACAAAGAAAGAAATACTTCATGAATCAAGAGTCAAAATGGAGAATGCTATGGTTAATGAATTCTGCCACTCAAACATAAATGCAAGTATAGTAATAAATTAATTACAATCCAATAGAAATATTGCAAGACAAGTACTTCAAACTATCATACTAGTTAAATTAATGGATTTATTATAAAGCATTCCTTCTCTAAAATTTTATGAATAGCATTGTATCTAGGAAGAATAAGATAATGCATGCTACAACCTATTTATAACCATTTATAATATAGAGAGAATGATGACCAAATAACCAAGTCTTAATGTTGGGAGACCAAGTGATCGATCCTATGTTACTAACAACTAACATGGAAAAGGAACTAGCATTGGTGGACATGGAATCCTTGGAAGGAATCTCACTAATAAGATTGTTGATGGTGGATTTTGTGTGAATGTACTTGTAGAAGACACTTATAGAAGTATAGGTATTTTGATCATTTGACCCCCAAATTTTCTACTAGTGGGGGTGGACCAACAAGTGATTAAGGTGCTTGGAGTTTTAATGACTCAAAAGATACTCATTGGAGCTTTTTTTAATTATTAAATTTTATGGTCATCTCATTATGAAATAAGACATTTAATGTATTTTGAGTTGGGGTTGGATAGTAGGAGAAAAATTCAACCACAACTGGAAAAATAACACACTCTCCATTGAAAGCAAGGATCATAAACATATAATTGATTTGAAGAACCAAGTACTGAGGAAGCAACTTCCTCAGATTCCTTGATTTATCCAATTCAAAATTTGAAAAAGAGTGGTCGAGGAAGCATAATTAGGGCCCAATAAAATTTAATGTTGAAGGAACTCTAGAATTATAGACATGTTCAAAAGATAAAATAAATTCTCTTTGTAGCTTGTTTCTAGGAAAATCAAGACTATGATGTATCTTTATTGAACTATAATTTTATTGAAGATATATATAATACTAAATATGAAAACGGATTATGCCATGACAAGTAGCCATTGAAAAATAATTTCAGAAGTTGGACATTTTATGTGTGTGGCAAGTACAAGGTTCACAAAAGTTAACATTTTTTGTTACAATAGAGGCACCTAACTTTACTAAATATTATAAAATTAAAGAAGGTACATCTCAGAATAAAAATATTAAAAAATAAAGTCTCATACAATACAAAAATTTGAGAAGATATTAAAAAAATCCAACATTTGACCCACCATACATTAGAGGAAAAATAAAATGTGAAGGTTTAAAGTTTACAAATACCACCATATGCCTCACCAGTTTAGTTGATTAATTAGGACATTTTATAGTTGTACATCCTGTAATCTAGCAATACAATTGATAGGGAAAGGAAACCATGTTATAGTTGTATGATTGAAAGAGAAGGTAGACCAAACTCTATAGTCTACTCTCATCGTACATTATTAAATATTGCATTCAATCATCACCACAACCTCCTATGCTAGTTATAGGCTATACAACTTGTTGCACTAGTTACCATTGTACAACCTATTACCCTATGTCTTATTTTATTATAGCCCTAACATATGTCCCTTCATTACTATCACTACATGCATCCTAATTGTATGACTTGTCTTCCACCCTATTATAGTATAGTTTAAATTTTTTTTTTATCATTATACAATTTGAGTCATTTAAATATCTCAGTGCATGCATCCACTATATGGTCATTACATTATAAAATTTAATCTCCTTGGCACTTGTATGATTGGAGTTAGTTGTACTCTTAGCTTCCATCGTATGAAATATATTCACAATTTTATCCATATGATTGAGGAATTTTGTTTTGTGCTCTAAACTTAGGGGTACTATAGTACATTTTGAGCTACTCAAACATCTACTATGCTTTGGTCATTGCTATTATATTATATGGTCCTCTTTTCCCACCATTGTACAACTTGTTAGAATAATGCTTTGATTTAGACAAAATTGGATTTGTATGTAAAGTAAGGCTAAAGAATTTCCAAGTTTCCTAGAGATATCAAAGTTTTTCATCCAAAAAATATAAATAAGTTACAAGTAATAATCATGTATGGGAAGGGAAGAAAACAATTTAATATAACAACATTAATCAAACTAGAAATCCTTCTTCATACAAGTCAAGGATTATGAGAATGTTAATTGATGAGGCTATTTTGGTTGCTAGTGCATCAACAACCAAGTTTTCCTTCATTTACAACATTGTCACAAGTTTGGAAATTTTTAGCTAATGTTACTTGATGCTTACTTAGTTTCTTTGTCTTTTAGAAGATGATTTTTTTATTTTGTGGGGATGATGTAGTAAACATATAATGCTTTTATTATATTTTTTAATATAGTTGTATTCAACTATGTATTAATTATTTGTCAAATTTAAATTAATTATAGGAGTTGGTTGATAAACAAGTGTGTTCTCATGGAAACTATCAAGTCCTTTAAATGTCCACTTAGTTGACCATCTCTGCTCTACATTTGTAATAACTTTATGTGCAGATAAATATATAATTTTACTCCTCTATCTGGTATGAATTATTATTTTTTTCATTAGTTCAAGTATTATTTGTATCTAATAAAGTATATAACAATAGTTTTCCCCCACTTTAAGGTGTGAATCTAGCATGAACATATATGACAAAATACATGGACATTCTTAACCAACATGGAAAACAAGTATTTAGACATAAAAGGATATGGTGTCCATGAAAAGTAATGGAGCCATCACAAGTTCTTTGTGTGTGTATCTCTTTGGCTTGAGCACTCCATAGGATCCTTCAAAATAGAGAAAAAGGTATGTATTGATTAGCCTTTGTCACACAAGTGAAATAGGAACAAATAAAAAAGTTTGATTCAACTTTCCATGGAAATGAGAAAAATAGGAAAGGTTAGAATTTCTACGTACACATGAAAAGTGATACTTAAATAATCCACCCAATGCATCAACATGATATAATATGGCACTTTAGGCATGACTATGTACTATGATAATTTCATCTAGGACTATTGATAAGTCTATGTGTAGCATAAATCACTACCTAAAATATTAACCTACGAATGCCACTAACAATATATGGCCTAATAAGTAGGAATTTTTTTTGTAGTGTGCCAAATTATGATATTTATTACAAGATTCACTTACAATTTTTTAGTCAAACTCATTAAATCATATTTCATGAGTAGTGGTTAATACAAACCCATTTCTCTAGTGAATGAATTGTCCACTTTGCACTCATTACATCTAGGTGATTCTCATAGGGGTTAAGCATTATGAATTCTTAGGAGTTCACCCATCCCAATACTACTCGAACTCAAATGTGCTTAACCATGGATTTTCCCTCAAGATCAAGCCCACTTAGCATGCTAACCCATTTATAATACCTTTAGCAAGTGTTTTTCCTTACAGACCATTCATTATAATGCTCCTTTAGCTCATCAACTAATAAGGAGGTATTTTCTACAATGTGTCAAATGATACATAGTTTTTTAGTCAAACTTATTTACTCATATTTCATGAGTAATAGTTCACACAAACTCATCTCTCATGAAAATGAATGGTCTACTTAACACTCATTGCATCAAATTATAATATGTATATTAAGATTCAACTACATATTTTTTGATTCAAACTCATTGAATCATATTTCATGAGTAGTTGTTCATCCAAATTCATCTCTCATGAGAATGAATGGTACACTTAACAATCTTTACATCATTTATTCTCATTATAGACGGGTTCATGTGAACCACTACTCATGAATTAAGTCAATGCATTTGAATTGTAAACTACAAAGTTGAATCTTGATATAAATATTATAATTTGAAACACCAAAAAATGCCTCCTACTTATCATTTGATGAGCTAAATAGGCTATGTAATGAATGTGTAATAAGGCACAACACTCACTAAAGGTTTTGCATATGGGGTAGCAAGATAAGTGGCCTTGATCTTGGGGGAAAATCTATGGTTTTAAGTGCAATTTATTAAACTAGGAATAGGATGGGTGACTTCCCCTGAAGTTACAATGATTTACCCTTATGAGCATCACTTAGATGTAATGAGTGCTAAGTGGACCATTCATTCTTATGAGAGATGGGTTTGTGTGAACTACTACTTATAAAATATGAGTCAATGAGTTTGACCCAAAAGCTATGCAATTAAACCATGACATAAATATCATAATTTGATTACAAAAAATACCTCTTACTTATTAGTTGATGAGCTAAATAGGCTCTATAATGAATGATTCATAAGGCACAAGACTTGAGCTGAAGGTTTCACCAATGGGGTAGCAAGATAAGTGGGCTTGATCTTGGGGGAAATTTCATGGTTAAGCATGCTTCAGTTCAATCTTGATATAAAAGCTATAAATATATACCCTCTCTAATTGGTTGCACACAAAATATGCAAGAAATTGGAAGAGAGGGATAGATAATGTATGAAAACTAAAAGTGATTGAATTAGATGTAGGAAAGTGCATATATCATGTAAGTATGTGTATTAAGTGTCATGCACAATATTGTGTGAAAAACAAGCATGAAATCAATAAACAATATGCATGTAAAGCTCATAAACTAGAGATAGTCATCAAGGCACATAAGATAAGGTTACCCCCAATATAGGAAAATGATATAGCATGCAGGCATACAAGAGATAAACATGAAAACACATAATGAAAGTTTTTCTTAAATATAGACAAACCATGGAGTAAATGTTGGCAAAACAAGGACACACAACTGAGAGGGGCAGTGAATCAGTTGTGACAAAAACTTAAAATTTTCTAACTTAACTTAACTTAATCTCAAATATGATGAATAAGAAATTAACCAAAAATAATTTAACACATTAGAAAGATAGAGAACACCAAGATTTTTGCATGGAAACCCTGTTAGGGGAAAAACCATGGTGGATGTTATTCCACAAGATTATACCCTGTTAAAAGTATAATGAGAAATAATAAGGGAAATGCACATGCATTCGGGCACACTGCCTAGAGCTCACTGCTCAAATACAAAAGGGGCTCACTGCCTGACAATACAAAATAGGATTAAAATACAAAGGGTACGAACTAAGAAAATAGCTTCTGCACAAGCTTGATTACAGTTCCAATTAAGCTCAGAAAAACTTCTTCACAGTTCGCTCAATCTTCTTCACACTCTGCTCTGCAATCGAAAGATATGCACACATAGGAGCACATAGAGCACTTTTTCCACACTCTACATCGATGAAACAATCACACATATATATCTGCTACATGAGATTTTATCACAACTTAGTCGACTAGGAGAATAAAATATATTTGCAATGTCAGCCCAAATTTACAAATAAATTTGCAATGTGAATCCACCAAGGTCAGCCACAACATAGTGGAGACCCAAATTAATATCTACAACACAAAAATACTTTAATTAATTTCACCATGAAGATCCACAACACGCTATCACCAATATGTCAGCCAAGAACATGAAAATCTAAACATGCGCAAGAAAAGATCTTCAACCATGAGCTCTCCAAATAATGTGGACATACCACAAAGATAGAGAATGATCTAGAGACATCAGAGAACACCAAGAAAGAACAAAGAATAATCCACAACAACTGAGATTAACAGAATCACACAATCTTCATTTAGGAACACTGATAAAGACCACATAAACACTGTCAGACCACAACACAATAAAAAATTCATGCAGACCTCTGAAACTTTTGGTAGATGATCTAGAAACATTCAAAAATAAACCCTTTAATCCACACCAGCTAATCTTCAACATATAGAACAAGACACCTTCATGACGTGCACAGCTCCACTGGGAAACTAAAATACTTTCTTTTACAATTTTCTCAATATCCTCAACATATACAACCTTTAATATGCCAAGTGATAATAGTGTTGACATCAATGACAACCACATATCAGCAACCATGTCCACAACATCCAACAATCTCCCCCTTTGGCATTGATGGCAACACATGATGTAAAAAATACCATCAACCCAACACACTGACTTTTTTTTTCTCAACTGCACTTCTCCCCACAAGGCTCTTCTCCTTAGAAAGATTTTTCACAATGCACTTCTCCCCCTTTGACATCAATGGCAAAGGTAACCATGACCTTTCCACATACACGCTATGAACCACATATCTGCACATCTGACTACTCCCCCTAAGTAGCAGCCACAAAAACATCAATTTGGATCATAATATAGAAATGAAGCTCACAAATTGATGCAAGTAAATGCATCTTTTAGTTCTTATTAGGAGGGGTAATCACCCCTAGCATTCCTCTGAGATACTCAAAATTATCCTTCAACAATGGCTTAGTAAATATATCTGGAATCTGTTCTTTAGTAGGCACATATTTTAATCTTACTTCTTTCTCATTCACTTTCTCCCTCAAGAAATGAAACTTGATTGATATATGTTTAGTCTTGGAATGCAATACCAGATTCTTAGAAATATTTATTGCACTTGAATTGTCACAGTATATGGCAATAGGTTCTTCATATACCACCCTGATATCTTTCAGCATCTATTTCATCCATATCACTTGAGTACAGTTATTTGCAGCAACAAAGTATTATGCTTTAGTAGTAGATAGAGAAATGGAATTATGCTTTTTGCTCAACCAGGACACCAATTTCTTCCCTATGAAGAAAGTACCACAACTAGTACTTTTCTTGTCATCTACATCTCCAACCCAATCTGCATCAGTATATGCACTCAAAGTGAGATCATCATCCTTTGGATACCAAATTCCAAAGTCAACTATTTCTTTTAGGTATCTAAAAATTCTCTTCACAACATTCACATGTGATTCTTTTGGATCAACCTGAAATCTAGCAACCATACATACAACATTCATAATATCTAGTCTAGTCTAAGTTAAGTAGAGTAATCCACCAATCATTGACCTATATCTAGTTTGATTCACCTTAGGAGAATCATCATTTTGTGTCAACTTACATCCAGTCACCATGGGAGTACCAACAGGTTTTGAGTCATCCATTCCAAACTTCTTCAGCAATTCTCTCACATACTTGGACTGAGATATGAAAATTCCCTTGTCTAACTAAGTAACCTACAATCCCAAAAAGAACTTCATCTCTCCAATCATACTCATCTCAAATTCATTATTCATCTCATCAACAAACTTCATACATAGATTGCCATATCTCCTCCAAAAATGATGTCATCAATAAAAACTTCTATGATTAACTCTTTATCATGATCTAATTTGAAGTATAAGTTGCTATCAATAGTACCTTTAGTGAATCCAAGCTTTAGTAAATATTTGTCCAATCTAGCATACCAGGCTCTGGGGGCTTGCTTGAGTCCATATAGAGCTTTCTTTAATTGATAGACCATATCTTCCTTGTCAGTTAGCTGAAATCCATCTGGCTATTCATTGTATACTTCTTCTTCTAATTCTCCATTCAAAAATGTTGACTTCACATCCATTTGATAGACTTTATAGTTTTTGTATGCAACATAAGCAAGAAATAACCTTACAGCTTCAATTCTAGCAATAGGGGCAAAGGTTTCTTCAAAATCAATACCTTCCATTTGAGAATACCCTTTACATACCAGTCTTGCTTTATTTTGAACCACTTCACCTTGTTCATTCAGCTTGTTCCTAAACACCCATTTAGTACCAATCACATTTTTGTCTTTAGGCCTGGGAACCAGTATCCATGTATCATTCTTTTCAATCTGTGTCAACTCTTCCTTCATAGCTTCCAATCAGTGTTCATCTTGAAAGGCTTCATTGGCATTTTTAGGTTCAATAGTGGAAATCAAACAATATTCTTCTACAATCTTTCTTCTAGTTTGCACTCCTTTATTCTTATCTCCTATGATATGACTGTCAGAATGATTTAGATTTACATACCTTGGAGTTTTGGGACATTCTTGAACTTCTGATTCTTCTAATCTTTCTTCTACACTTGCACTTGTTTGTGTTTCCTGACTAACTTGATTTACCAAAACAAATTGAGGTTGCTTTACCAGAACATATGGAATAATCTGAAGTAGATTTTGTGTCTGATAATTCTTCCCTTTGCTAGTATTGTCTTCATCTGAATCATAACCACAATATCTGGATGATTTGACAGAATCCTCATCAACTCTGACATTTTCACTTTCAACCATCTTTCTTAGTCTTTTGTTATAGCACCGGTAGGCCTTGATTTTAGTGGAGTAACCTAGGAAAATCCCTTCATTGCTTCTTGCATCAAACTTGCCAATATCATCATCTCTTTTGATATAACACTTGCTTCCAAAGATCTTGAAATATTTAACAGTAGGCTTGTAACCAGACCATAACTCAAAAGGGGTCTTACCAGAATTACCATTAACATTTACCCGGTTCAAGGTATATACAATAGTGCTTACCGCTTCACTCCAGTACATCTGAGACACATTTCCTTCCATCATCATTGTTCTGGCAGCATCCAAAATTGTTCTATTCTTTCTCTCTACAACTCCATTCTGTTGAGGGGTTCGGGGAGAAGATAATTGTCTTTTAATTCCATGATCTTCACAAAAATAATTGAACTCCCTGGAGGTGAAATCACCACCTCTGTCAGATCTCAGGCATTTGATTTTTAAACCTTTCTCATTCTCTGCCATAGCCTTAAAACTTTTGAACTTTTCAAATGCTTCACATTTTTCTCTTAGGAAAGAAACCCATATCATTCTAGAGTAATCATCAATAATCAACATAAAGTACCTTTCTCCATGAATACTTCTAACTCTGGAGGGACCACAAAGGTCAATATGTAGCAGCTCCAACAAATTATTTGAATGAAACTGTTGCTCTGAAAAGAGACTCTAGTTTGTTTACCCATTTGAGATTCCTGGCAGATTGCGTTAGTAGGCTTCACTAACTTAGGCAGATCTCTTACTGCTTGAGTGGAACTTATCTTCACAATGTCAAAATTTATATGTCACAACCTCCTATACCACAACTAGCTTTCGTCTACTTGAGCAATTAAACAACTCCCACTAGCAGTAGTTAGGTGAAAGATATTACCTTTGTCTATTTACCTGTAGTAATCATATTCCCAGAACTTTCGTGTATCTTGCATCTTCCATTTTTGAATTGAAGATCACATCCCTTGTGTACCATTTGTCCAACACTCAACACGTTGTGTTTCAAGACTTCAACATAAAGGAAATCATTAGTGTTATCCTTACCACCAATACAAATAGATCCTCTACCACGAATCACACCAGCATTGTTATCTCCAAATATTATAACCCCACCGTCATACTTCTCTAGACTTATAAATTTTCTTTTATTGACACCGGTCATATGATGTGAGCATCCACTATCAATGACCCACTCATCTTTTTCTTCAACTTAGGTTGCAAGAGCCTTTTCATCTTTAGCAAATTCAGTAGCCACAAGATTATCTTCAATGGTAGCAATGAAAACCCATTCATCTTCATTTCCATTATCTTTATCAGACTCATCATCAGTCACTGCTTCTTCAACAAAGTAACATCTCTTTTGGAATCTAGAATTTTTATGCTTAGATCTAGGAACTCTTTCAAGACACCTTGATACAAAATGACTTATTTTATTGCAAGAAAAACATTTAATAGGCAATACATCTTCATACTTACCTTTTCCTTTGCCTTCTTGCTTTGCAATCAGTGCTTCCAATTCTTCTACCTCTCTTTCTTTATCTTCAAGCTGTTTCAGTTCTTCATCATACTTAGATACCTTTCTGGAACACACTCTCGAACTATATCTTTTCCTATTACTTCCAGATATAGTAGCCTTGAATGCAGATTCAGTCTTTGGAGTAGATTCACCAAATTCACTTATTTCAAAAGAAACAAGCTTTCCAACCAGTGTGTCTCTTGATATCTTTGTTACTGATTTGATTTCTTCAATAGCACGAGCTTTCACTTTGTAGGAGGGAGGCAAGGATCTGAGTTTCTTAGCCACCATTTCATCCTCATCCAACAAAACACCGACACATCTAATACCCATCACTATCTCATCTACTCTCTGCATAAAGGAAGTAATATTTTCAACTTCGCCCATTTTCAAATTCTCATACTTTCCTTTCAAATGCTATAGCTTAGCCATCTTCACCTGTGCATATCCTTCATACAAGGTTTCCAACTTTGTCCAAATATCATGAGTTTTCTGCAATCCTATCACATTAGCCATCTCTGAATATGTCAGAGCACTCACCAGAGCTTCAATAGCCCTAATTATATTATTTTCAACATCTTTGATCTCATTAGTAGTGGAGGGACCATCTGAGGAATAACATATGGATCTTTTGTAATCTTCTAGAAAGATTCACCAATACATCTTAGATGAGATTGCATCCTAACTTTCCACAGTGATTAGTTAGTGTCATCAAATCTTAGACAATCCTTCTTGAATGTTTCCATCTCGAATCACCTCAAGCTTTTAGACTTCTTCATAGGAACCTGCTATGATACCAATTGTTGGCAAAACAAGGACACACAACTGAGAGAGGGGGTGATTTAGTTGTGACAGAAACTTAAACTTTTCTAACTTAACTTAACGTAATCTCAGATTTGATGAATAAGAAATTAACCACAAACAATTTAACACATCAGAGAGACAGAGACACCAATATTTTTGCATGGAAACCTTGTTAGGGGAAAAACCACGGTTGGATGTTAATCCACAAGATTGTACACTGTTAAAAGTTTAATGAGAAATAATAAGGGGAATGCACAAGCATTCAGGCACACTGCATAGAGCTCACTGCTTAAATACAAAAGGGGCTCACTGCCTGACAATACAAAATAGATTAAGATCCAAAGGGTACGAACTAAGAAAATAGCTTATGCACAAGCCTGATTACAGTTCCAATTAAGCTCATAAAACCTTCTTCACACTCTGCTCTGCAATCGAAAGATATTCCCACATAGGAGCACATCGAGCACTTTTTCCACACTCTACACTGATGAAACAATCACACATATATATCTGCTACATGAGATTTCATCACAACTTAGTCGGCTAGGAGAATAAAACATATTTGCAATGTCGACCCAAATTTACAAATAAATTTGCAATGTGAATCCACCAAGGTTAGCCACAATGTAGTGGAGACCCAAATTAATATCTCCAACACAAAAATACTTTAATTAATTTCACCACAAAGATCCACAACACGCTACCACCAATATGTCAGCCAAGAACATGAAAAATTGAACATGCGCAAGAAAAGATCTTCAACAAGCTCTTCGAATAATGTGGATGTACCACAAAGATAGAGAATGATCTAGAGACATCAGAGAACACCAAGAAACAACAAAGAAGCATCCACAACAACTGAGATTAACATAATCACACAATCTTCATTCAGGAACACTAACAGAGACCACAGAAACACTGTCAGACCACAACACAATCAAAACTTGATGCGAACCTCTAAAACTTCCGGTAGATGATCTAGAAACATTCAATAATAAACTCTTTAATCCACACCAACTACTCTTCAACATACAAAACAAGACACCTTCATGACGTGCACAACTCCACTTGTGAACCTAGAATACTTTCTTTTACAATTTTCTCACTATCCTCGACATTTACAACCTTTAATACACCAAGTGCTAATAGTGTTGACATCAATGACAACCACATATCAGCAATCATGTCCACAACATCCAACAATAAATATGTCGTGTTGGTACTAATTTGCAAACCTCTATATCTAGTGTATCCAACCTTTAGTTTGTATGACAGTCTTATTTTCAATTGTAAAATGACGTGCTAACAACAATGTTTGATTATGAATTGCTCAAGTTTGAATTCTAATATTTTAAATCTGGTATTGTAGATTTTTTTGGTAATTTGACCCATCCCTCTATTTTAGTTCAAGTCGCTTGATTGAGAATTTGGGCTCGATATCAAGAAATTGGTGGTTAGAATCATCTCTAAACAACTCAAAGTTTGCAGTCGGATTTCAAGATTCTAGCAACTAAGTGATTTTAGATAAACCATCATCAACTTTCATTTTCTATTTTAGGTCTCTCAAATAAAAAATGAGTGCATAATGAACTTTCAATTAAGTTTTTGAGTTATAAATTTAACTATCAATAAGGTTTATGAACAACTCAAATTTAAAGATTCACTTTCCAACACTTGTTCCATCTTCCTACCATTTTTGGCTCTATTGAATAAAAATTGTGTCAATGATGAGTTTACCATCAAATTGAAGTTTATTCATTTAAATGGTCAAACATAATTTTCAAGAAAAAATACTTTAACTTTATTTTAAATATTACAAATAGTGGGCTTGGAGCATTTCAATGCAATGTTTTATATGTATTGACCATATTTTATAGTTTGACAAAATTATAGCAATTTTATACAATCAAGATTAAATTTTAAAATAATGGTGTCATTGTTTTGGATTGTTTTACATAGTGAATAATAAAAAAGGCGATCTAAGAATTTAAGTATAAATAATTTTTGAGACCAATTATCCACTCAATATATTGAGATGAATTGATATTTTTATAAACTATTTCAATTGTCCTCTTTACAAAATTTATAAATGGAAATGAAAATATAACTAAGCTATTACAAGTCAAATTTCAAATTACAAAGCTATTCTCATGACACGTTGTTGTCCAGCACAGGAAGTGCCCAATTTTGAAAGAGATTTGAATGTAAGCTTTAATAAAAGGAAGTGCATGTGGTGTTTCTTTCTGTCTTATTATGTATTAAAAGGCTGGGTGCCATGAAAGTGGGTGTGAGACATGGGTGCAGAGATATGGCTGTTTATGAATTACATAATGAAAGTTTTTCTGAGACATTTTAAATATATGCATATTAAATCTATATGAAGGATGCATCATTACTGAATTGTTTGGTTTGCTCAAATTTATTTCAAGATTGAACAGAGAGGCATTATGTATGGGTTATTATATTATCTGAAGATGTCAAATAAAGCATATAAAAGATTTGTAACAGAAAATAAATAAGTGGTGAAGTCAATTAAAGGTTGGTGTTAAGTTTGAAATGTTAGATGATGAATATTTATATAAAATTAGATAGAAAATAAAAATATATTTTAAATCAATTTGATTGCATGTTAACTATTTGATGGAATGTCTCATATATTACTTTGGGTTCTTGGAAAATTCACTGCCTACAATTCACCGCCATGACAAATTCATCTCGTGGAAAACTACTTCGCCATGACAAATTCATCTTTGGAAAATTATTGGCGGAAGCCATTACTTTGATTGCATGATATGCACAATGATTTTACCCAAGACTTTCAAAATTCTCACATAGGTATAGTTATTGTGTGCAAGACTAAAATTACTGACTGCTGCCATCTTTATAAACCATGCTAAAAACTGAAGATGAAGAGTGAGTATTTTCACCGCTTAACATATTAATATGGTTTCAAGAAGTGATGAGACCTTGATTTTGAGAATATAGATATATTTTAGATTGAGTGTTTTCAACACTTAATTTTATGAGAAAATGATCAAGGTAATAATAAATATTTTACTAGTGTGGTGTTATTTATCTTATACGTTAGGTGTTAAATTCTTAATAATTTAATGAAAACATTAAATTAGTCTTCATCGTTATTCTACTTGTTATAATCTTTATAAAATGAAAATGGAAGCTATAGATATGATCAAATTTTCATGAGATTGCAATAGTGTTGGACACATTTTATTTCATTGAAGAATAATTTCTAATCATGCAAAGGTATATGCTAGAGGGTAGTTATTCTTTTCTTACAATTTTGAGTAGGAATTTCTAAGTGTTGTCAAGTGTTAAATCTAAGCAAATATATGGTGAAAAGAGGAATTCAAAGATGCCTTTGGCATATTTTATATGCCCATTTGCAAGTGAAGGGTTCAAGAGTTTTCAAGTGTTGATTATGTGTCCAATCTACACTTTGCTTCTTCTATATCTTAGTTTTTTCTTAGTTTTTTGAGGCTTGGCCTTTGCTTGTTCTATGACAAGTTCTAGAACATCTGGGTCAATCTAGGGCATGTTTTGTAAATATTAATGTAATTAGGTGTAAGATTTTATTTGAAAGCATCAATAGAATTTGATTATGAGTTTTATCTTTCTATTTGTTAATATATTTTCTCTTTGGAAAACCAATAGTAAGACCAATTACTTTTTTTAAGATTCATTTGTCTCTACTTTTCTATTAGAAGAATTTCAAGGAACCTAATAAATTTTGGGTGCACATTTATTGTAGTTACATTTGATCTAAGTTATTTGCACTCAAGTAGTTTTATGAATTATTATATTAAAAACATTTAATGAGATTTATTTCTAACTTAATGTATGGGATATTTGATTTGAAATTGGATTACTAATTATGAATGTAATTACTTGAAATTGGAAGGCAATGGAGGTCTTAAGCTTTGCAAGCCAAAAGCTTGGTAAATTATATCTTTCCTTACATGTGGATTGTTGTAGCATTTATTTAAGTTAATTTATTTTTTAATATATTATAATAGATCAAGCACCAATCGATGTTGATTATAACTTATTCAATATTGGAAACTAAAAATAAAAATAATTCTCACAGTTCTAGAAAATTATTTATTAATTGTGTTGTGCCAGTATGCAAAAATATAGTGTTACACGTCTCTACCAAACCTTTTTTGAACTTACAATTTGTAAGTTATCTATAGGAGATTATGCATATTGAAGTTAACAAGTTATTGGTGGAGTAAAAAGTTGTGAATTTTTTCATATGTGAGGGAATACATTTATTTTATATATGATGTTGCATCATTTAACCTATTTGTATTATATCTTATCTAGAGCTTTATGGCTTGCAAGTTCAGTAAACTAGTATAAAGATATGAAGTGATAGCCATTATTATGAATATCTTTGTGCATAATATTTGGTCAAATCATGTTGTCAATTTACTTTTGTTCTACAAAGATCTCTAGGAGTACCCTCCTACCCTCCTAAGATTGATAGGGATCAAAATGTAGATTTATACCCACTCTTGTTGAATTAGTCTTTTATTTTTCTTAGTTTAATCATAGTTTTTCCATGTGTTTATATTGACTCAATCCAAAGGTCTAAATATTGTGCTTCATCCTATAGAATTGAGTATTACAAGAAAAAACATAAAAAATAGTACCATTATTTGGGGACTTGATTTAAATTTCTAATCAATATTCAAATCCTATTATTTCCAAGGATAAAAAATTTGGAAGTTTCATTGTAAAATTTTAGGGAATTCAATCAAGTTGTTGATCTATTTGCAGTTGTGTCAATTTGTTGAGTATGTTTGGATTTGCTTGTTGCCCATCAACTTGCACACTATTAAATGACATTGTTTGAAGGAATTATTGATGGTGTAGTTATATTATGTGCCAGTCAATATCTAGAAGTGGTAAACTTGGATCAATTTTATCATGGAGATCTTATATTTCAAGGCATTCCTCTTAAAAGAGGTGGAAAATCTACTCTCTTAAAAGTCAAGCTCATGGTCATTTCAAGTTGCTCAGTAAGAGATGTTTGAATATTTGTGGTGATTTGAAGAATTTCTAAGGCTCTGTTGATGGATCAACCTTATAAATTATTTTATATTTCAATATCATTCAAATTGTTTAAAGATTGTGTCATGTTCCTAAGATGACAAGTCTACTCTTTAAATATTACCAAGGTTTTATTTATTTATTTCAAATCTTTATACATTTATAAATGCAAACATATGTACCATGCTCCAAAATTATGGGGTTATGTGTGAGTAAGTGTATTCATGAAGTATATGAATATTGAAAGCATAGATCAATATTGGAGGAATATTGCTTGGTGGAAATTGCATCTATGAAGGAAATTTTGGTCATATATACAATCTACTAATGTAATGATCTAAATGCATAATCTATTTTGTAGGTGGACAATATTTAAAAGAGAGGTGAGGGATTTGTTTTGTTTCAAAGAAAAAATTTAGAAGGAAAGCTAGTGGTGGAGGAAATTCATATTGAAATATGAATTGACTACTTTCAAAGGGGTTTGTAAATAAATGTTATGGGTAAATCTACATTAAAACATCCTCTCTATACACAATACATAACAAAATAAATGTAGGATATACACAATATACATATACATATATACATATATATATACACACACATATGTATATATGTATATATGCATATTTATGTACATATATATGTGTAGATGTGTAGAGATGTATATGTGTGTATCCAACATATACACACATATATATATCTATACATATATACACACATATGTATGTGTATATATGTTTGTATATGTGTGTATATATGTATATGTATGTATGTGTATATACATATATGTATATGTGTGCATACATACATATATACATGTATTTATGCATATATATGTATATACATATACATACACATATATGTATACATATGTATATATATGTATGTATATGTATATATGTATGTATATATGTATATATGTATATATATACATATATATATTCATAAACATATATACAATTTTTTATTCGAAATGAGGGTTGTCACTAAATCTATTGTGCACATTCCTTAATCGTTGCTATTCAACTATAAATTATTAGAATTTTTTTTTTAAATAGAAGAATATACCAATATTTCCCCTATACAATATGAGTTGGATCCTCCTTGTTAGAAAAGATATAGATATTATTTTGATGACCCTTGTAATACTGCTTCCCATAATTGTAAAACTAAATTTGATCACCTATCATATCCTAGAACACCTTTCACTATTCAAAGGTATAAACTACTTGACTTTTCTTGTATCCCAAAATTTTCAAGCTCCATTCACAATGAAGCTAGAGATTATTTGCCCAAGTTTTATGGTAACGCTATAAATCAAGGAATAAACATCTTTAGGGATTTTTTTATTTGATGGAGGACTATGAAATTAAAAATGAATATGATGTAATGAAACTCTTTGTTCATTCATTAATAGTGGTTTTATGATTTAATTACTCTTTTGATTTCCTCCTAGGAAAACTTAAAAGATATTTTCATTGATTAACTTGGTGAAAGAGTTTATCTCAGTTTGTTGATTAATGAACTCGTTAATATTCAAAACATGAAGAAGAATTATTCTATGTTTTCAATCTAAGGTTTTCAAAATTTGTGAGTCATTCCAAAGAATGTAAGGCCAAATGATTTAATGTGTTTGGTTCTATACTTGGGACCATTCAATGAAGCAATAGGTTTCTTATTAAAATTCCTACAACACTTTATCAAGAATACATGATGGTTACAAATATTGATGATATTGTAAGATTTTCAATGATAAAAGGCGTTATGTCTATGGATACTAAAAGTGTTGAAGTAATCTATTTGGATGTATGGTTTGCTAAAGGGAGCATTGATGATTGTTATGACAAAATTAAACTTGAAACTAGTGTTAAATAAACATTGAGGTACTTAGATTGTAAGGGACTTCATGGAGGGTATGAGAAGGAAGAAGTCTTAAGTAAAGATTTTTCAATGATAAAAGATGTTATGACTATGGATACTAATAACGTTAAAGTAATCCATTTGGATGGATGATTTTATAAAGGGAACAAATATGATTATTATGATAAAATTGAACTTGCAACTAGTGTAAAATAAACATTGAGGTATTCAGATTGTAAGGGAATTCATGGAGAGTGTGAGAAGGGATAAGTATTAAGTAAATATGATGGATTTGAGGTAAAATAAAAAGTTGGTGATGCAAAAAATAATAGTGAAGTCAATACATAACTTAGCTACAGTATGGTTGAGTGTGGGCTAAGTTTTTGTAAGAATGAATTAGCAAAGGAAGATTATAAATAGCTTCATGTTTAGAATGATATCTATACAAATGAGTATTATAAATTTGATGCATCACATATCAAGTCCTAAATTATAGCTACTATGACTCATAGGTCTAAGCCTCTCAATATCCCTCTTACTACCAAATACAAACAATTAAAATTGTCTTTGGTAACTCATAATTTTAAACTTTATTAAAAATAATATATATGATCAAATGAATTGCTTTAGTGCACATGATGGTTCACAAGGAGATACAAATGTTAATGCATTTTCATATTTTATGTAGTAGTTTCAATTTGAATACAATGACATGTGGATGAGATTTTTTGTTAGATCCTTGAATGGTGAAGCTAGGAAGTGGCTGGCATGTTTCACTAAAAAATATTTTCTACTTGGAATGATCTTGCTGCATGGAAAGTAGGATTCTTTTCCAATAATATGGCTCTTTGACTTTCATAATATATACTAATCATCCTTGCATCATGCCCAACATCTAAACACACTAAGAAAAATGGCTTCCTCACAAGCACGAGTAGCTTCCATATACATTGCTTCTATTGTGGAAAAAGTGACTACAACTTGCTACTTACTCATCTAACTGATAGCACCACTAAACATCATGAATACATATCCATTGATGGATCTTTTGTTGTCAATGTCACTTGCCTAATATGAATTCACACATCCATGAATACATAATGAATGTCGAGGTATGGTAAGATACTATGAAAACATAGGGAATACTCGAAATTACCCCTAAGATATTTGAACACTTGCTTAATTGCATCCCAATGTACTTATCCATGATTAGCCATAAATTGACTCAAGACTCCCACCACTTGGGCAATGTCTAGCCTCATACAAACCATGACATACATCAAACTACCAAAAACACTCACATAAGGTACTCTTCTCATATCTTCCATCACACTATGAAATTTTGGATAATCCTCCATAGATAGCTTTATCCCTTGCATAAAAAGAACAACTAATATTCTATAAGTCACCATGTTGAATCTCTCCAACACAATTTATATACTTATCTGGCTTAACCAAATATTTCTACTAACTCTGTCTCTTTTGATGTCTATTCTTAGGATATACTTAGTTGCACCTAAATATTTCATTTCAAATTGTGTTGAAAACTAAGAATTAAAATCATAAATCAGTTTTATCATTCCCAAAAAGTAACATATCATCCACATATAATGAAAATATGAGAATATGGTCATTAGTAGTCTTATAATAAACATAATGATAAAAAAATTATATCAAAAATCCCAGACTCAACACAAAGGTATCAAAATTTTGGTACCACATCATAGAAGACTATTTCAAACCATAAAATACTTCTTCAACTTGCAAACCAAGTGATATTTACCTTTCACGATGAAATTCTATGGTTGTGGCATATAAATTTCTTCTTCCAAGTCACCCTGAAGGAAATTTTTCCTCACATCCATTTTCTCAACTTCTAAGTCATAAGTTGTAGCAAGTGATAATAGAAACTGAATGGATGTCAACTTTTCTAGAGGAGAGAATATATCACCATAGACAATTCTCTTCACTTGTGAATACCCCTTCACAACTAACCATTATTTATGCTTCTCAACACTACCATCAGGATCAAGCCTTTTCTTAAACACCCATTTATAACCAATGAGTTGACATCCTTCAAGAAAAGGTATCAAATCCCAGTATTATTTTTCTTCAATGCAATCATTTCTTAATATGTGGCTTTCATCCAAGAATCTATATCACTCATACACATAGCCTCTTTTATATTCCTAGGCTCATCAATGTTAGCAATCAAAGAAAAACCACAACTAGAGTCTAACAATGAATAACCAAACCTTTCTAGTTGCCACCTAATTATCACAGACCTCCTCAATGGTTGAGGTTGAGGTTCTTCATCTTATTCTTAATGTTTAGAGCTAATAGAACTCTCCTCATCATCAAGTCCAATTGGTGTACGCAGTTTATTTTTCATCAGATTAAGTGGAACATGAACTACATCATTTTCCTTCTCTTCTTTCTCTGGTTACATAACAACAAAAGAAGGTTTCAACTCTTTGAAATTCACACTTATACTATAGATAATATTCCCAACCACTAGATTATAAATATTACATCCTTTCACATTAACACCATAGTTGATGAGGATACACTTAATTTCCTTGTTCTCCAACTTAGACCTCTTCTCATTTGGCACATTTGCATACGCCTCACAACCAAATACTCTAAGATGTATCAACAAAGGATTCTTACCTGACCACACCTTCATGGGTGTCTTATTAGCAAGCACTAATGTAGGATATCTATTGATCAAATAGAAAGCAGTGACTATAGCTTCAACATAAATTTTTTTGTTTAAGGCCACCTCCACCAAACATACTCTTAGCCCTCTCCAAAAACATCCTATTAATCCTATCCTCATCTCCATTTTATTGGGGAGTTTATGGATTCGTCTTATGCCTCTCAATCTCATGCTCTTTACATAGCTTATTGAATTCTATCGTACAAAAGTCACCACTATTATCAGTCTTTAAACACTTAATCATTCTACTAGTATGGCTTTCAACAAAGGCTTTACACTCCTTAAAATAATGAAAGAGTTCATATTTACTCTTGAGGAAATAAGAAAATGTCATTTTATTGTAGTCATTAATGAATGAAATAAAATAATAATATTTTGATAATGAAGGAACATTTATAGACCAAACACGTCATAATGAATATATTTTGAAACCCTAGAAGATCTATGAGAACTAGAGTAAAACTAAACATATTTTTGTTTTCCATAGATGCAATGTTACAAAATTCAAAATCAAGTTTACAATCATCAAGCCCCTCTACAAGGAATTTATTTTTCAAGGCTCTAAGACCCTCTTCACCAATATGGCCAACTCTCTAGTTCCATAACATTTTCTTCTTTGTTGGAAGCTTAATCTCCAAGGAATGAGCACTCTTAGGTACTCAAAAAACACAACCATTCAAAGTTGATGTAAAATATTTCTTCAAAATTGGTTCCAATGGTGAGGATGAATAATTTCAAGAAGATATTTTCTTTAAATTTTTAGAAGAACTATTGCATGCATCCAACTTAAGAAAATCACCAATATGAACACCCTTAACAAGCACCATAGATCCTCTCATCATCTTGCATCCTACACTTGAGAAAACAAATTGTACACCCACA
Source organism: Sequoia sempervirens (assembly GCA_007258455.2). Taxonomy (NCBI): domain Eukaryota; kingdom Viridiplantae; phylum Streptophyta; class Pinopsida; order Cupressales; family Cupressaceae; genus Sequoia; species Sequoia sempervirens. The sequence goes on from VDFB02047397.1 coordinate 124,419,224, forward strand.
TCATTGAACTTTATCACTAAAGTTAGGTTTCATATCAAACTTGGGCTATGTATAACACCATCAATCCCCTTCACTCTACCATCAAGGAATCAAATATTGACTCTTCCAATACCAAAAATACTTAGATAAGAGTCATCACCTAGGTACACCTTCCCACCATCAAACTTCACGTACTTTGAGAACCAATCCCTATGCGTGATCATGTGAAAAGATGCACTAGAGTTGATAATCCACACACATTTATATGCATGTATTGCTAAGGTTGTAACAAAGGAATCACCATCATCATAAGAAGATTTTTCTAAATCAACATCAAAGAAGTTCTTGTTTTTCTTCCTTTTCTACTCCTTATATTCTTTACAAAAATGAATTTTTTTCTACAATCCCAATAATTCATCTTGGAAGCTCCAAGAAACTTAGATCTCCCTGGGGATTTTAATTTTTACTTCTTATTCTTCTTCTTTCCTTTCTCTTTTGATCTACCATGAATAACAAGGGCTTCCTTAGCCATCTTGAAATATTTTCTCTACATTTCTTCATAAATAAATGATGCAACCACTTCATCCATCTTGAAGGTGGTAGTGGTACTCCCAATGGACATGACAAGGTAATCCCATGAGTCTACAAAATAAAAATAGTAGTGTCAAACAACAATCCTCATCCTCCATCTTCACACCAACATAACCCAACTAGGTAATGAGCATGTTAAATGCATTTAGGTGATCAACCATGGATCCTCCTTCCATCCTCAAATAATATAGCTTCTTCCTTAGGAACAAATTATTTACTAGGGATTTAACCCGATGAATTTCTTCAAATTTCTTCCACATGCTTCTCGTGATCTTTTCTTCGTGTAATTTTATCAAAATGGATTTTGTTAAATAGATTCTTATTAAACCCTTATATTTTTTATCTATTAGCTCCAAATTTTCTTGATTCATGTTGGTAGTTTTTACATTGGATATTGCAACCCATAGATCTTTGTCTACGAGCATATCTTCCATTTTAAGTTTTCATAGCACAAAATTCCCACCATTAAAATTTTGAATCTTGATCCTTCTTGATGTGCTTTCCATATTTTTCCTACAACAAGGTCACAAGAAATACTTCTACAAAATCTTTCACTAAAACAAATATAAGTTCAAAAAACCTTCTACCCAACAATGGAATCAAAATTTTCCAGGATCTTATACCAACCAAAATGAAGTTGGGCATGAGGAAGTAGCTTCCTATACCAATATAAGTGGGTGAGATACAGTAAAATTTTCTTTTAAACCATTATTATTTATAGTGTTAGATGCACATTCATTTAATTTAATTAAATATTCAAAATAACAATAACCATAACAACATAATTTACGTGGGGAAAACCATTTCAAGAGAAAAACCCCACACTCCAAAATCACCTATTTCTATTATCAATAATTTGAAAGAGGTTACAATACAATCATAGAGCTAAGCTCATTTAGGGGTCTTCTACAACAATAATATTTATGGAGTGATTCCAACAACATAATAATACTCGTGAAATCTTCAAACATGTACCTTGCAAAATGAACATGTACTAAATAAATAATACAACATAAGAAAAGATGGATGACTAGGATTGTCACATGATAAGAATCCAATGATTTCATGCTTGTCTTGTGATGCAGTCAAGATAGAAGGGTCCAATGAAGGATTTTCTAGCCTTGCAACCTTAAACAATCAACAACACAACCACATGAATGCAATAGAAACTCATAGCAATTTAACATAAAGATAACTGGTACTCAAGAACACATGACACAAGATATATCCTGGGAAAAACCCTCAAGGGGAAAAATCCAGCCTTCAAAGTGCATTCCTCATTATATTAGAATCTCAAAAAATCATTATGCAGACCTCTAGAGATTTACTGATACTAGGCCACAACCCAATGTTTACAAATAATTCATGCAGTGACATTCTTCCATTGACTCTTTCTTTTACTTCTCGAGTTCTCTGATCTGTGACCTATTTGGATCAAAACAACTCATCACCATGCTTCATAACTTCATACTATTGATCCCATACCTCCTCCTTATGCTTAGAAATAATCCTTCTCCTCTCATTTATATCCTTCACAAGTCTTCATAACATTATTAAGTTAGCCTTATTGCAACGGCTAGTAAGGTAACGTGTAGACATAGATAGGTCAGCCCCAAACATAAGGAATTTCTCCACAAATACATACATTTCTTTGAAGGTTAGCTAGGTCCTTAACTCCTTTGGAAAATACTCCTTTTGGCTCCGCAAGTCACAAAATTTCTTCGCAAACCAATTAGACTTCACCAAACGCTGCCGACTCTTCTCTATGAACATAGGTAATCTTCTGATAATGACATCCCTCCGGAATCAAACCTAAATGATCTGAATTTCTGATATGTCATAGTTCATGGTGTTTAGTAACTAATTCCAGCTCTGTAACCTTTAACACTCAAATGTGGTGAAATGAGGTAATCTCCAATGTGTTTCCCTGATACTCTGCAACGTACTGTCAACTATCTTAGTTTTTTTAAATACTTTCAGATGCTCTTGCATCAAACTCTCGAGGTTATTTGAAAAGTGAGCCTCTTCACTTTGGTTTGTATTGTGTCAAGTTTAATGTTGTCTCTTTGAATTGGTTTGGTGATCTGTCCACAGGTACTTGTAATTGCCTCAAGGTCGGCATTCTATTCAAGTCCACCCTGCAAAACTGCTTCAATTCCTTCTAAGTTCGACATTCTACTTGCAAGCCACGCACTGCCTCAATGATCGGCGGTTTGAGCAAGTCTTCTCCACAAGCTGCCTCAAATTCTTTATCTTGTCCTTCTATGGATGCATTAGTACATACCACAAAATCCTTTTCCATATTGAGCTCTACAAGAATTGTTGTATGTTGTTAACCTTTGATTCAATTCTTTAAATACCCTATCACATTTTCATATCAAAATAATGCCTTGTACTTTCATTACAATGAAATGATCAATGTTGTTATATAAAAAAAAAATTATTGTAAACCTCCTATAATACTTGACTAGTTCTATCAAACTCCAAACTTCTACAACATGTTTGGGTTTTGGCCAACCTATTATTATTTTGGTTTTTGCAGCATCTTCTAATATACGTTCATCGGATATAATGTGACAAAGGTACTAAATCTCCTTCTATAATAACAAAAACTTGGGTAACTTCCAATATAACTTGTGCTCTCTTAGACATTACAACACAATCTAAATATTTTTCTCCTAACTTTGGAAATAAATCAAAATTTCATCTATAAATATAATGACAAATCAATCTAGATACTCTTGAAAGACATGATTCACGAGGTTCATGATACTAAAAGGTATTGGTTAACCCAAAGGGCTCAATTATGAAATCATAGTGGTCATATTTGTCTAGAATGTAGTTTTAAACATTTCTTCCTCATTTGATGATATTAAAATAGCATGTCTATCCTAGAGAAACTACTAGCTCCCTTCAATTGGTTGAACATGTCATCAATCTATGGAAAAGGAAATCAATAATAATTAAATTTTTAAATTGCTTATAATATATGCATGGTTGTAGGGTACCATCCCTCTTCTTCACAAAAATACTAGTGCTCCCCATGGTACCACACTTAATCTAATGTACCCATTTTCCACCAATTCTTACATCTTTATTTTAATTCATTTGTTTATAGTACCATCATTCTATATGGTGAAAATGAAATTGATTCAACCCTTGGTTTGAGTGCAATGGTGAAATAAAATTCCTTATGAGGTGACATACCTATTAATTCCTTTGGAAATACATCTACACATTCTTGTGATAGGGGATGGTCTATCAAGTGTGGTTTCTAACTTAGAATCACTATGATGGTCATGTAAATTTGGAAACCATGTTGTACCTCCTTTATAATATTTGATACATACACAAATCTCAATGGTATATATCAATATATTCCTTGAATGACTAAAAAATGTTCTTGATCATCCAAGGACTATACCAACATTTGTAAAAAATCTATGTTATATTCATGACCTTCAAGCTAGTCCATTCCTAATAAGAGATCATATAGACATAGATAGGTAATGAGAGGGGAAATTTGGATTTATAGAGGCCCTAATTTGAAGAGTCAATTCTTTAATTGGTTTTTAGTCAAGTATCTAGCACTTGAGGTCAAATCTACCATCCAAATTAGAAATGAATAATTAGTTTAATTCAAATTTATGGGTACAAATGGAGGAAACAAAACTAATGGTATCTCTAGGGTCATTAAAATTTATTATAGGGTTGGTTTCATTGTACTTGGTACTTATACCATTGTAGCTTGATTTTCAGTTGGTCATTGTTATACTGTTGCATTGACCCTAACATCTAGTTAAATGATTCTATTTGCATATCCTTGTTTATTCCTTGTAACTATTTCTCTTCTTTAACAATCTCATGCATTGTATGGTACACCATAACTAAAGGAGGTGATGGACCAGGTGAAATTTTTTCAATCACTTGGTCTAACTACATTCTTTGGTTAGGTTTGATTGATTAGATACTTAAAAGTAGGTTTCATTCAAAATGATTCATTTTTTAAATCTTTGCAACATGTTCCTTGAAATTTTCTAGACATGTAATGAGATTCTTGATCTATCCTTAGCCTATACAATCATAATTCATAATTTAAAATTATTTGTTGTCCTGATATTGTTGATTCTCCTTGAGCTCTCTTAGAGGATTCTAGTTGCCCTTTTCTTTCCTTTCAAATCATTAATTTCCCATAATTCCTCTTTTACTAGTTTTTCTTTATAGGTGACATCAAATGAGGTTGTTGGATCTATGGTCTACACTTTTTCTTTAAATTGTTGGTACAACCCATTGATATATTGATTCACCTTTCTTTGCTCATCCCAAATATACCCCCATATTTCATCAGTTTTATAAGCTTGGAGTAATGTTCCATCACAAGCATGCTTTTTTCTTGGAGGAGTAGAATTCATTCATTTTGGACATATAATAGACATTGATGGGATAAGGCTTGGAATTACTCTTTAAAAAAAATCCAGGTTACATTTTCATTCTTAGTATCCATCATACTTTCCTAATAATCCCACCATGAGAAGGTTTCAGTTTTTAGGTGATAAATGGGAAATTGAACATTTTCATTTCTTGGACTAAAACACATCCACATGCCTATCAACCAAGCTTCAATCTTTGTTCCCAAATTCTAACCATTATACTTTGGTGGTGCAATTTTCTTGAGCTTGCATGCGAATTTCTTATACTTCATTGATGTCTCTTCAATTTTAGGCCATGGGTTATGAATCCGCTCCCTTTCACGTCTAGGATCTACCTTTGTTCTCCCTTTTCATTTATGGGCAATAAGTAATCTCTTTAAATTTCTTATAGAATGTGTATAGTTTAATTTGTAATTGTTCTCTATGATTCCTCTTTGATATGTTCTTAATCACCTTAATCTCAATGTATAGGCCAATCATCTTCTATTCCAAGACCTAGTAAGTAAATTTTTGTCTACCCTTTCCTTTCTTTGGTCATCATTCCTATTAAAAAAATTCACGAAACAATAATGTGATTGCATATTATATCTATCATGATAAACAAGAAAATAACTCATAATTTATTTAGTTAGTCCATTAGGCCCTTAGGTTTTGAACCACATCTTTGGTACCAAATGTAACATGATAGCACCTAAATTTTTGAACTAATATTAAGTTATTACCATTATTATTTGTGATAAAGATAACAATATTATGATAGGAATAATTTCCTTTAGTGATTTATTGTGATATTATCACACAATAAACATTTTAAATTCCTTAGAAGCGAAACTAGCATCAAGAGAAATATATTATAACTAGATTCATGTTAGTTCAAGTGCTTGCATCAAATAAAATTAAGCACATTGATCCCTTAACATAATACTATACTAAGGAAATCATGAAAGGAGTGAGGGTTGTTAATTTCATGAAGATGAAAAATCAATGCTTTTATAACTTGACACATTAAGATCTCGCATATTAAATATGTAGGAGATTTTGGATAATCTAGCTTGTTGTTAGATCTATTGGCTCACAATTATGATGATATCATGACCATACATATATTTGGTGGATGCCATGAACCGTACTATTCCAATCAAGGTTCCTACTAGGGAGGGATCTTCACCAATGATACCATAGAAATTTAGAGCACATTCAAACAATGATTAGGGACCCACCATTCGTCTAACTCAACATAGCAATTGCACAAAAGTGGATTTGACAATATTACAATTGATCTCACAAGAGCGTGTGGGTTGTAGGATGGTCCAAAATTTCCTTTGATTACATGGTTACTGTAATCCAAAATATTTAAGCCCTAATAAGACAAATGAAGAGGGGCCACTACAACTAATTTGGAGATCTCAAAAAAAATATCACAATGCTAATATAAACTTATCAAGGGATACTCATGCAATTTAAATGAAATGAAATGAAATATTTGAAACTCATTAGATCGTGTTATCATCAAATGCTTGGCACATTATCAAGAATACAAGAACTTTGAAAAATATAGTGGATTGTGCCATGCAACATTGTTGATGATATAATATTGTTGCATACATGGTGAATACTTAAAAGAATGGGGCTTGTATTGAGGATAAGTTGTGTTTAACCAACCAATGGTGCATAAGGGTTTTTAAACATTTGAAGGGGTCATCTTTGGGTTGTGTGAACCATTTGATCAAACAAGATTAGTAGTAATGGATTTTAACCAACTACACAATACAAAAATATGTACTAAAACTATTATCACAGATTAATCAATCACAAGGCCAAGGAAATTGTCTTATAGTTGTATAGCATGGTGTAATCTAAATGTATCTCATTATTAACACAAACCATATCATACAAGTTACAGACATCAATTTGAACATATTGAACCAAACAAGGGGATATGTATATTCATCTTAGACAGGGATTGATAAATGTTCTTCCACACAATCTCAATTTCAAGCATGACTCAATTCGTTATAATAAAATGTTCTTTGTAAGGTCATATTCCATTCAATAAGAATTATAAAATTTAGCGACATGGCAATCAAAAAACATAGAATTGTCATTTAACAATTGGATATAAAATATAGAAATATGAATTAGCTTCATCAATATTAATCATAATATTTTAAGTTATTTATACATATACAAGCAAAATAATTATCCCAACTATAACTACAATTGGATGAATCAAGGGACTCCATTACATCCATCTTTATCCATTTAATTTATAGCCAGCTAACCAAATTAATAATTAGTTGCACATGGAAACATTGGTTGTTGGCTATCTTCCTTGGTTACTTCTAGTATGGGAACAAGTATATAAAGATTGCCCACTTTCCTTATAGCCCTAACTATCCTTAGAAATTAAACCTAGAGGAGTTAAAATAGCTTTACCTTTCACTAGGTCATTTCTATAGCCAATTAAGACATAATTTAAGACCAAATTAAGTGTAAATTCAATTGGTGACCCATGAATATTAAAGAATGAATCCAAATAGAATTTCACCCATACATAATATTTCACAACGGTGAGTTTACTATATCACCTGGATCATTTTATAATCATTCGACTATGGTTGCCCATGCCTTAGGCTTGCTTTTCCAGCTAACTACCCTCAGAATAGTGTCCTTGCATCATAGGGCATTGATGAAATACTTAACAATTGGTGAAACTCAAGAGAATTTATCCAATGTGTGTTATTTTTCTAATCTAATTCTAATGGTAATTCCAATTACTTGGGATCAAGAAAAGGATTTACTAGGTGTATACATAACATTCACACACATAAGAAACATATCTAGACTCTAATGCACTTTAACAATTTGGGAGGCTATGATCACTAATAGGCCCATGCTCTTGTGACCAAGGAAGCTCACTGAACTACATTGTAAGAAATCATGTAGCTCTACTATCACTATGGATTGCTAAATGGTTCCCATTGAGGTCTCTTGACTTATTGGTAAAAACCTTAGGAAGTATTACTTATCATGAGCCTCACTAATTCACACATTTGAACCATATCACATACTAAATGCATACATAAGAGAAAATATCATAATGTATCACGCAAATGAATCATGTCATGATCATGACACCACAATTTACCAAACTCTACACATATAAATACCTTAGAATTGTTAGGATAATGTGACATTAACCTTGTAATATTTTGTCATTTGTATGTCTCCACGTTCCTTGGAATGTGTTCCAGGGGGCATGTGAGAAAAATATTAAATTTTGGCGATGTAATTATATTTTAAACAGAGGATTTAATTTTGATGGAGGTTACACATTAAAATTGGATAATTCATATTTCATAGGCATCCACAATGGAATTTGGAAGGTCTTGTATGGGATGCCCAAGATTGGAGAAGAAATAGTGTTCATTGGTGTTCCATCGAGGAGTGGAAAGGTCACTAAAGCATCTGGAAAGTCAAGAGTTGGATAGGCTATGGACTAGGCACCCGTGTGAGTCTTGTATTTCCAATTAATATTTTATTATGTTGTTTGGTTGTCCATGAAGAGAGGCATGGTTTTTTGAAAGGTGATTTTGTACCTCTTATTTTGGTTTACCATTCATGGTTTTACCTCCCACAATTTCTATAAATTGGAGCCATGAGATGGTAGCTCTAGGTTGATTTCTTGCAGGTGATAGGGTGTTGTTGGGTTGATTAAAGATTAGTAATGAAGTGTATTATTGTGTACTCTCATTTGAAGATTAATAATATACTTTCCCTATTCCCTCATGTGGATTTTTCTCCCGAAAGGGTTTCTCCATGTAAATCTAGTGCCATATTTTGTTTATTGTTTTTTATATTGTGATGTATGTTGCAATCACATGTTTAAATATGATTTGGTAATTTGATTTTTATATCTGAATTCAATTGTATAAGTTCACATTGTAGCTTTCCTTCACCTTGTTTTCAACATTTTGTATCAGAGCTAATGATTCTATTAAGAAGGGGATGCCTTTCTCTTAAGTGTTGGAGGTTTTTTGGCTATAGTGGGAGCTTTTTTTTTTTTGGTATATTATAGATTTTTGAAGAGGATTGTTTACCATGGATTCTACCTATCACCAGGATATTGAAAACTTCAATGGCATAGGCTACGAGATGTGGAAACTAAAGGTGGAGGATCTCCTTGAAGAGAGAGATTAGTGGTTGCTAGTTTAACAAGAGAGTGAACCAACTGCAATGTTTGATGAAGATTAGAAAAAGTTAGATGAGAAGACACAAGGAACCTTAAGACTGTGTCTCACGGATTTTGTCCTTTTGAATGTCTCCATAGAAGACACCACATACAAGTTATGGAAGAGGATAGGTGATATTTATGAAACTAAAAGCTTTTCTAACAAGTTATATCTCAAAAGATGGTTATATTCATTAAAAATGAAAGATGGTGATTCTATTGTAGACCATTTAAATACTTTATTATGATTATAAGTCAACTTCAATAGATGTTAAATTAAATGTTGAGGATAAATGCATCTTATTTCTTTGTTTTTTTCCTAAATCTTGGGAAAATTGAATCATTGCCATAAGTAGTGGTAATGTAGATCCAAAGATGGACATCATTTTTTCCATACTTCTATAAGAGGAGATGCGGAGAAAGTATATGAATTTTGGCTCCCAAGTTGCCTTGCATGTGCAAGGAAGGTCCAAAGAGAAAGGGCCTAAAGGGGAAAAAAGAGGGATGAGTCTAAAGTATGTTCTAAGACCCTTGACAAGAAGAGTAAAGTGATGGAATTGCGGAAAAAGAGGGCATATCAAGGAGTGTAAGAAAAATAAAAATAATGTTGATTCCTCTACGAAAAAGTCCTCCAATGATGATCCTAGCGCTTTGTTTATTTTAGCTAACTCTATTAGTAATGATGCTTGGCTTATTGATTCGGGTTGCTCCTACCATATGACTCCTCACAAGGATTGGTTTACTTCTTACAAAGCATATGATGGGGGAGATGTTTTCCTTTGTGATAGAAACACTAAGAAGATTGTTGGTAATGCAAAGGTAAAGTTGTGTTTTAGTGATGGGGGGATTAAATATCTTGATGATTTTTTTCATATTCCAAGACTTGCAAAAAATTCTTTCAATGTCAAAGTTGGATTATTTTGGAATGCATGTGACATTTGACAAGTCTAGTTGTAGGTTGGTAGGAGGGAGTTTGGTGATAGCTAAAGGATTTTGGATAGGGAATTTGTTTAGGCTAATTACCTTTACTTTATGTAAATCTTCCAATTTAACTAGCGTGGGAAATGCATGTATATTGTGGCACCACAGATTGGGTCACATTGGTGAAAAAGGTCTTAAGACCATTTTTAATAAAAAGTTGGTTGACTATATTTTTTATTATTCTATTGGGAAAAATGATTTTTGTGAGCATTGTGTGTTTGGTAAACATAATATATCTTCATTTCTTAGTGGAACTAATAAGGCAAAGAGATTATTAGAGATCGTTCATTTAGATGTATGTGGACTAGTGGATGTTGTCTCTTTGGGTAAATCTTGGTATTATGTCTCTTGCATTGATGATGTCTCAAGATACACATGGATTTATTTTATGCATTTTAAATATGAAGTTTTCACTATGTTTAAGGAATTTAAGGCCTTAGTTGAGAAGCAATCAAATTATAAAATAAAAGTGTTGAGATTTGACAATGGGGGTGAATATTGTTCCAGGGAATTTGATGAGTTCTATAATCATGCAGGTATTATTTAGGAGAATAATACTCCTTATACTCCCCATCAAAATGGGGTAGCGAAAAGAATGAACCAAACCTTGATGAAAAGAGCTAGGATCATGTTGAGTGGTAGTAAGCTTGATAGATGCTTTTGGGAAGAAGTGATTGGTACTGCTTGTTATTTGATTAATAGATATCCTTGTTCATCTCTTGTTGATAAAACTCCTTATGAAGTATGGATAGGTAGACAACCTTTTGTTTCACACTTAAGGGTTTTTGGTTGTGAGAATTTTTTTCATGTTCTTAAAGAGAAGTGATCTAAACTAGATCCAAAAGCTCAAAAATGCATCTTCATTAGTTACGGTGAGAATGTAAAAGGTTATAAGCTTTGAAATCCTCTAACCCATAAAATAATCTATTCTAGAGATGTGATTTTTAGGGATTTTAGATCTTACTCGAGAGAAGAGCAACCAAAGGAGAAATATAAGATAAAGATAGTGCACTTCAAGACAAATATTGAGAAGTAGGAAGATGCACATGTGGAAGAACAATCATATGAACCTAAGGATGGAGAAGAAGAAGATGTTTAGATAGTTCAAAGAATGTGCAAGATGAGCACACAAAAGTAGAACAAGTAGATCCCATTACTCATACCTCGAGGAGGTCCACAAGACAACAAAGTCTAGTTGATAGGTATAGCCCATCAAATTACCATTAATGTGTATTTTCTTTGTTGAGTACTGATGATGAACCTAGATATTTCAAGGAGGCTCTCTCTTCAAAGGAAAGTGAGCCTTGGTCATAGGCCATGCAAGAGGAGATGATGGTTTTGGATAGTTGTGACATATATGATCTTGTTATTTTTCCCAAAGGAAGGAATCCCATTAGATGCAAGTGGGTATAAAAATAAATTTAGAGTAGATGGTCAGTTAGAGCGGTACAAGGCTATATTAGTGGCCAAGGGCTACTCCTAGAGAGAGGGAGTTTATTTTGGTGAAATTTTCTCTCTTTTTGCTAAATTGACTTCTATTAGATTCCTATTATCTATTGTTACTGCTTGTGATTTTGAGATAGAGAAAATGGATGTTAAAATTGCTTTCTTTCATGAGGATCTTGAGGAGGAAATCTATATGTGACAACTTGACGGTTTTATTGTGAAAGAAAAATAATAATTGGTTTGTAGGTTGAAGATTTGTATGGTTTGAAGTAGTCACCTAGGATGTAGTAGCAGAAGTTTGATGATTTTGTATTGAAGTTGGTTTTTATTAAGAGCTAGGATGATCATTATGTGTATATCAAGGTTATTGATGATCAAATTCTAGTTATTGTCTTGTATGTTGATTATATGTTGTTTATTGGTAACAACAAGGTGATGATTAGTGAGCTCAAGACACAACTTTCTGGTACATTTGATATGAAGGACTTGGGGGATAAAAAATATATTCTTGGGATGGAGATCAAAAAAGATCTAGTTCACATAAATCTTTGGTTAAGTTAGAGTAAGTATGTTGATACCATTTTGCAGAGGTTTAATATGCATGACTGTAAGCCAGTTAGTATTCCATTTTTGGTTGGTACTAAGTTGAGCTTAGATATGTGTTCTAATTCTAATAATTATTTTGAGGATATGTCTATTGTTCCTTATGCTATAAGTTTCATTGGTATTTTGATGTATGCAATGGTTTGTACTAGACCAAATATAGCCCAAGCAGTGGCAGTTCTAAGCAAGTTTATGTCTAACCTTAGTAGAGAGCATTTGAATTTTGTTAAGAGGGTGTTTAGATATTTTCATGGTACTTTAGATCACTATTTTTTTTATCATGGTACTGATGATGTGGTCAAGTCATTGGACATATAGAGATTTGTTGATATAGATTGGGTAGGCGACTTGGAAAGTTGAAGGTCCACTAGTGGCCATGTATTTACTTTGTTTGGAGGTGCAATGAGTTGGATGAGTAAGAGGCAACCTACAATTGAATTTTCCACTATTGAAGTAGAGTATATGGCTGCTACACATGCCTCTAAGGAGGTGGTATGGTTAAAGAGGCTTGGTAATGACATTGGTTTTTATTGCAAGACTGTGAGGATTGGATGTGACAATTAGAGTGCTATTTGTTTGACCAAAAATCCTATGTACCATGCTCATACTAAGCATGTGGATGTTCAGTATCACTTTGTGTGAGAGATGATTGAGAATGGTAAGGTCTTGATTGAAAAGGTTGATACTTTGGATAATGTTGTAGATTCTCTTATGAAGCCAGTGACCATGATTAAGTTCTCTTGGTGCAGGAAGGCTATGGGCCTTGATCAATGTACTTGATTTTATTATTTGTATCTCTTGGATGTAACTACAATGTATAATTTAAAGTGGAATAATGTTAGGATAAGGTGACATTAACCTTGTAATCCTATGTCATTTTTATGTCTCCACATTCTTTGGAATAGGTTCTAAGGGACATGTGAGAAAAATATTAAATTTTGGAATGTTGTAGTTATTATTTAAAGAGAGGATTTAATTTTGGTTGAGTTTACACATAAAAAATGAATAAGGAATATTTCTTAGGCATCCATAATGGAATTTGGAAGGTCTTGGATGGGACATCCAAGATTGGAGAAGAAATGGTATCTTTTAGTGTTCCATCGGGGAGCGGAAAGGTCATCAGAGCATATAGAAAGTCAGAAGTTGAATAGGCTATGGGCTAGGAACCCATGTGAGATTCTTTTATTTATAATTAATATTTTATTATTCCTTTTTTTTGTCCATGAAGAGGAGCATGGGTTTTTGAAAGTGGTTTTGTACCTCTTGTTTTGGTTTACCATTCTTCGTTTTACCTCCTACAATTTCTATAAATTGGAGCCATGAGATGGTAGTTTCAGGTTGAGTTCTTGTAGGTGACAGGGTGTTTTTGGGTTGATTAGAGATCATTAGTGAATTGTATTATTGTGTACTATCATTTGAAGATTAATAATATACTTTCCCTCTTTTCTCATGTGGAGTTTTTCTCGAAAGGGTTTCTCCACGTAAATCTGGTGTCACATTTTGTTTGTTATTTTTATATTGTGATGTATGTTTCAATCACATGTTTAAATATGATTTGGTAATCTGATTTTTAGATTTTAATTCACTTGTATAAGTTCATATTGTAGCTTTCCTTCACCTTGTTTTCAACAATAATTAGACACAACGATCTAAACATGCCAACAATCTTATTGGTTTACTATACCTTTCAAAAATTCCTTGATAGTTCTTCCCTTTAACTCACTTTTCCATATAATGGTTCCATCCATGAGTATTTTTGGTTTTAAACTCCTATAGTCATTGTTTCTTCACATCTTTATAAATTCTCATGGACTCTATTGCTTCAAATTTCATTGGACAACTGGGTAGTTTTTGTGAATTTTTAAAAATCATTTTCCTTCCATGAACTCCCTAGCCATGTAATTCATGGCCCCATATAATTGACTACATGTTTGGTGGTGCACTTTCGTTAAGGCCCTCGAGTTTTCCCATATAATAATATTCCTTCATTCTCTAGGTTTATTTACTTTATGCCTTATTCTCAAATTTCCTTTAACTATTTTTTTTGTGCAATTAGGTTTCATAATACTTGTAGACAATTGGTATTTCTTGTGAATTCCTTGCAACATTTGGAACCTTTTTTCTATACTCCTAGCATGCGGGTCCCTTTTTGGATCTCTTCACTATCTAGGTCAAGACATTGTCAATCAACATTGATGGGAAACCACAACACAACATGATCCCCATTCACAATAAGTTAGCTTGTTTAGATCACATGGTGTCATTATCCTTCTTTGCAATCCATTTGGCACTTGGATGACATTGTCTACATTAAACTCATTTACATAACTGATAATGAAAACAATTAAAGGGTCTTGGATATATATATATATATATATATATATAAAGAGAGAGAGAGAGAGAGAGAGAGAGAGATAGAATCTATCATTTCTAGATCACATGGTACTTTCCCACATAGTTTATTTAAATCTTGTCTTTGAAAAAATAAGGGAATTGTGAGGTAATTTTAATTATTTGTACATGACTTGGAAAAGTGATAAAGATTAATAAAATTCACTATAATACAATATTTGATATGTCACTTTACATTAGACACCTTTGTGAAGACACAAAATGATGTACCTTGTTAAAATAAGGATGTTGTACATCATCTATAGCAGATACAATTGGGTGAGAAGAATGATTTTGAAAGAGATTGAATATAAAACCTTATTTACCAAAAATATGACTACCCAAAGTTGAGAATAATTTCATAAATAAAAAATGATAATATAAATAAGGAACATATCAAATAAGAACAAAGAATAGATAATAAAAAAATTGCAACAAATAACATAATTATATGTTTAAAAGACTAGTTGGAAACTGAAGCAAGAGGTTGTGGTACACCAAATACCTATCTTTCTATCACAACCATGAGTGAATAAAAAAACATCACGGGTAAGAAAGGAGGTGCCTAACATTAACTTGTAGATTATGTGTTTCCTAGCACAAAGGAATACAAAGAAGAAACATGTCATTGAAAATGAAAGCAAAGAAGAATAAGACTATGAGGATAGATTTGATGATTCTTGTTGGGATGATTTATTTGGTGAGGATGAGCATATAAAGGTTCAACATAGAAAGTTAATTTAATGATATATGAGCGTAGCCATAGCATATATACCTATATACCTATAACTTAGATTTCTCTTTTGCCTTTCATTTTTTGCTTTTGTAGTTTGGCCTTTTGAGTATGCCTTGTTTGTTATGCTTTTTTTACTCATTCCACCTCTTACATTTTTACTTGTTTTTCCAACTTTTCCCTTGGGCATTTTAGTTTCTATGTTTGATTGTTTGATGCAATTTATCCTATATTTACTTACATCCTCTTTTATTCTCATGATTTACTAACCTTTTACCTTTGCCTTTATTTCCAACTTTGGTCGCTCCTCTACATTTTATTTTCATATTTTTCTTTTTCCTTATGTCCTTTTTTACTCATTCTTTTTTCTTACTTCTCATTCTATATTCATCTCACATTCAAATATTTTATCAAGATGCCTTTCTTATGTTTGTTCACACATATTATCATGCCTTTAACAATTTTCATACCAGTACACTTTCCTCTTTGACCATTGATTACTTGCTATGACCATATTACCATAACATGCTTTTTAGAGTGTGTATTGAACCTAAATTGTAGTATACACTTTTAGAGTTACCCATTAAGTTCACATTGCCATATTAAGTTTTTAGTTTTGTCCTCTTATATTGGGAACTCCATGCTTATCTCCTTTACATCATATACTTTATTACCATATTCTTACATTTAGGAGCATCATACTTTCCCCCTAGTCACTAGTACTTGTGTATTCCATAATTTTAAAGAAACCCCTTATATTGGGGGCATCATGCCCTCCCACATCACATGTTGAACTTCTATTGCCACATTACATAAAAATCATCAGGTCCTCCCCATTAACATGTTCTACCTCCACTACCTTACCATGACTTTACATAAGGGTGTCATTCCCTTCCCAAAATTACTTTTCCTAGCATAAATCCATGTTACCACTAGGGGCCTATCACCTTCCCTCACCTATTATATGCTTATGCCTTTCCTAGTGCCCTATGTACCTACACAAAAATTCATGGCCACTAAGGGTCACACTATCATTCATCACTTGCCTATGTTGGCAGCAAACTTAGTTCCTTAATTCTACCTATAGTCTACATATTCTTATCATCCTTGATCACTCTTGATGTTATATGATGTAATTTCTATTGTCATTAATTTTCATGATTACATGAATATTTTTAGATTACTTTTACTTTTACATTCATATACAATTTTCCCCTCTTCTATACTTTTGAGCATCTAACATATACAATTATTGTAAAGGGGGCATATATTGTCACCAATATTCCTATGTCAAGGACTTAGGCACTGACATGTGTTGCATAGAGTCTCATCGTCATGACTAGATATATTGATGGCACATGAAACAATGGTGTATCCCATGCACCTTATCATCTCAAAACCATTGAAAATGGTAGAGAATTTATCACTTACCATACATGCATATTTTTTCTTAACTTTCCTTTTTCAGTTTCAACTTTCTAAGACAACTAAGTAGGACCTTAATTTGTGCCTAATTTTTAATTTTGAGAGAAAAGATATTAATGGAATTGTTTCAAGTTGTTTTGTAGGTTATCATGGAGAGTGCATGTCAAAGTATAGACTTACATGATACCATTCACTAGGGTTCATTACTTTATATGGATCCCTTGATATATTTTTATGTCTGGATATTTACTTTATTTTGCATATTTATGAATGCTACATATTTTAAGATACATTTTAATTTTAAGATTTACATGCACTTGAGATTGAGGGAAAAATATAATGGTAAAATTTGCATACCCATGCCATTTCCTATTTATATTTGTGCCCATATTGAGACCATGTCTCAATATGGGTACATGGTGGAACATGATGCAATATTTTGTGAAGTTGGTCTCACTCTCCTAGTCGTTATCTATCCCATATGCACCCACCCACTCACTAATACATTAATCCACTCCTTACTCACATCTACACATTCCTCCATGTTGATCATATTTATTACAATCGCCATGATCAAACACTCATTCCCTGCATTGGCTTTAATGCTCCTTCATCATTTCTATTGGTGTGAGGTTGGTGTTGCATCCATATATTTGATCCCCAAATTTTAAAAATTAAAATGAAAAAACTGGTCAATTCAAAACCATTCTACTAGCCATTTCGAGTCAACCAATCACACATATTTGCAATTTGATGTTATGTACTTGTCTTTAAAGACATTCACTATGTCAAAGGTGTTACCTATATGAACCAGATTGGTTAACTTCTGATATTAATGGTTTCCATTGAATTAGGAATATGCAAGACAATTGAAATGATGCACCCCATCAGATTTTTAATTTGTTTGTTTGTCAATTTTTCCATTCATTTTCTTTGGCCAAACAAATAAGTTTTTCTATTATACCCAC
This sequence comes from Sequoia sempervirens, assembly GCA_007258455.2. Classification (NCBI taxonomy): domain Eukaryota; kingdom Viridiplantae; phylum Streptophyta; class Pinopsida; order Cupressales; family Cupressaceae; genus Sequoia; species Sequoia sempervirens. The sequence goes on from VDFB02047397.1 coordinate 124,437,002, forward strand.
ATTTATTTTTACTTTGCAAGCGTACAATGATAATCCCATATTCCGTTGATTTTTATTAATTCACATGTCATGATGACCCACATTTTTATTGCAACCCCCAACGTATTAAGTGGCTTGCAATTGTACGCTAACAACTACTCCATTTTCTCAAGATACGGTAAAACATATTGAATGATTTACAAAGTCAAATTTAGGTTGACGGAATAAGGTTTTTAAGGACAAGGGAAATGACATCAATGGTCCGAAAATAATGAGAACAAACACTAAAAAGAAAAATGACAATGATTTGATGAAGATTCTAGATATGCTCATATCTTGGTTTCACAAATCATTTAGATAGATGGGTTCTTGGTGGTAAATTTGCAATTTGGTATAGAATCATGATCATAAATTAGTCCACTTTAATGAATATTATTTTTAAAATAATAAATTATGGTTATATTTATTATTATATATTATATTTTATATTAGAAATTATTGAATATAAATATAATACAATATATAAATATTTTATATGATACAAATTAAACTATATAATATAACTATACTTATATATATATGAAGTAGTTTTTTATTAATATGAAATTAAGTACATCAATGCATGTCTTTATCATGAGGGATGTTACAGAGAAGACAACACAAATATGGGTTGTTAACATTTCATACAAAAATATGTTAAAATTTAGAAAAGTTAAATTGTTGTGTCCTCAAGAGGTCCCTTCTCTGTGAAATTTCCACTCTGACCATAATTTTCCCCTTTTCTAGCTGATCTAAGCAACATATGGTGTTTTCCCGAAGAGGATTTCCTCCTCTTAACCTATGTCCATTCATTCTCACAATTAGAAGAAGCCACATTGTTTTGTTCTACTTTTTTTAAGGAGTTCTTCCCCTCCAAATCTCCTGATTTTACTTGGAAAAACTAAACTTCACCCCTGGAATTAAGACCATAAAACTTTGGTGAGCTCAGAGATGTTACAGAGTGATGTTAAATTGTAGAGGTTTCACTTCCCTTGGAATATTTCCTAAAATAGTAGTTACATCCTTTGAATTCTTTGAGCGGATACCAAGCGAGACCGGAGGTTGTGCCCCAAGAGAGGGAGGAAAGGAAGACATATTTTCCTTCGAAGAGGTGGGAAGGTGTTCAGATTCCTTGATGGTACTAGGTGGGATGACATAGTGTTGAGATTTAGCCCCAATCCACCATGTTGGTTTACTCAAGGCCTAATTCCCTAGATCTCACTACTTATGACATTGGGAAGAGAAATGTTTTGTTGAGAAACATTTTCTACATCTAAAAGAAAAAATTTCATAGTCAATGGGTTGCCTCCTACATTTGTTTCCCACCTTCAATAGTATGTCAGTAGAAATTCCATCAACTAAATCAATTTTTACACAAATTCGAGCACACATAGAATTTTGATAGTTGATAGTTTCCTTGGATGAGCAATGATACCTTCCTAAGCCATTTTCAATGGCCCTTAAATAGTCTAGTTCCCATTACTGAATGGAAAGATATGGAAGCCTTACCCATAAAAATGTAGTGGTAAAAAATTTTGTACGTAGGTCAACTTTGGGAAACCAAGGTTTCATGAATAAAAATTCTCCTTGAAAGATCCAAGGATGATTTTCAAGCACCAACTCCTTTTCTTCCTAAGAATCAAACTCTAAAATGAAAAACCCCTTAGCACAAGGATAAAAATTTATTTCCCCTTCCATATATTCTTTCCATTTCTCTACAACCCATGCGTGCAGGTCACATAACTTCGGCCATGTCTTTGTAAAATGATAGATCAAGGCGTGATCCAATAGAAAATCCTCTTGATCCATAGCCAAACTATCCAAGCATACTTCAAGACTTGTTGACGAAGGGAAAACTAGAAAATATGAGCTCTATTTGGTGGTAATGCCATCATTAGGGTTTACAAATTTGAAGATTTTAGAAGAGGGGCGAGCCTGAGATGGGGCTCCTAACCAAGAAACAATGTCATTTATGGAGAGATCCTACGATATTGTAGAACTCCTACCACCCTTGATATCTAATTGGCCACCAAAACACACAACATCTTTGAAGTTTTTTGCTAGATGTTGGCCATGGTTGAAAATTGCTGAAAATTTAATTGAGGGAATCAAACCTATTGGTTGTTTTTAATGAACCAAAATTAATCTCATCAATTATCTATGAATTTTCCAAAATTCAATGATTAACAACTGTGAGGATTGACCAACGAATAGGTGAAAGCTTGCTAGGCTTTCCCTCTGCACTTTGGGCTCTACAAAACCTGGGAGGATGATCCCTACAATGTATCTTATGATACTCTTGTGCCAATTATCACTTACATTGTAATTCAAACAGATAATTCTCTTTTAATTGTTTAGTAGATAAAATACCTCAAAGATTTGGAAAATCTTCATGGTAATATCTAACTTAAACATGAGAAAATGTTATGCATTAGGCTCGACATACATTCATATAGAAAATAGATGTTGTAATTAATTTTGAATGTAGTTATTGTGAATGATCTAAGAGACTATAACATTAATTGACCAGTGTCTTATCCTAGTGTAGAGAGTCTTAAACCTTGTATTTAAGAACATACAATAGTATTAATCTTGTCATTATAATGCCTATTAATGATGTCCTACAACATCAATACCAAAGACTCTGTTAGCGTTATAATTTGCATTTCTGGAGTGCATATTGGCAATGGACAACTATGCATAATGTGTAATAACTGCTCTTCAAATTAGGAGGGGAAGCTCCCTCTTTTGCTAATATGCATGAAAAAGTAAATGTTCTAAATCCTATCTTTTTGAGTCAACTGGAAGAGGCACAAGGTTATGATGGGGGCCACTTCACCCAAAACACACAGAAATCACAACAACAGATACCAACACAAAAGATGCAAGACTGAAAATTTATTCCCTTTCAATTATTTTCAGAAAATGAAATTATAGATTCAAATCTTACATGCTACAGCCTCATGGGCTTGATTCATTACAACAAAATCAACTCAGAAAAGAAAATCTACTATTTGGAGCCACAATCTGCACTATCAGGGCCACCTTCTACAACCCCCACGTAACCCTTTTTATTTTCCCCAATAATTGCCCTATAATGTTCTAGAAAGTACAAATTTCCCCTTTTGTTTTGGTGCCAAAAGTCCCACCGTTTGATTTCTGGCCTAGGAAGAAATTTTTAAGAAATTCACTTTTTAGAGGACAAGCTTCGCGGGGCCATAACTTTTGATCCAAGTGTCTGATTTGCTATTATTGCATATCACCGAAAAGCTCTCGACGAGCTCTACAACATGTGAACCAACTGTAGGTTAGTTCAACCACTTTTTGAGTTTCTTTGGGGCCTCCAAAGTTTTATATCTCAATTTGAAGTTGCATTGGAGAAATTTCTCGGGTTGGAAACTTTAATTTCTCCCAAACCGTGCAGGGTATTGAGCTAATTCTTTCATAACTAGAAAAAAATTTCAGCTCTGCTCCTTGGGTTAAATTTTCACGTTCATACAAGCCCATTTTGGCCGCCTTACTAAAAATAGTAAGTGCTCATTTTTCACCATTTTTTATGCCTAACAGTCTTATACCCCTCAAATGCCATCATGGGACTCAAAACAACTAAAGAAAATAAAGAAAACATTTTTTTGGGTGATGCAAGATTGTCCTACACCGCTGGATGCTCCTGCATCAGACACCCATGGTAATTTGAAAAGTGACCCTCTCACTTCTCAGGAGTTAGAGGGAAACCAAGACAATTAACCTCAGCCTCAGATAACCATGATGAATCTTTAGCAGGCCTTCCTCTCCATTTCACAAAGTACTCTACATATTGCTTGTTTCTTGTGCTTCTACCCATACAACTATCTAGGATTTCTTTTATATTTTCCTTCTCTGAAGTAGGTGCTAGAATTATCAATTGTTCATTTATCGGACTCTCCTCTATATCACCTTCATGATACTCTGTCAAATCAGCAATGTTGAACACATGAGAAATGTTTATTCCATTAGGCAACTCTACCTCATAAGCATTTCTTGAATCATGCCTCTTCAAGATCTTACATGGTCCAAATTTCTTCATCTTTAACTTGTTATATGTACCAACTGGAAACCTTTCCTTTCATAAATGAACCATGACTTCATCTCCTACTTGGAACTCCTTATACCTCCTTTTTTGATATGCTTGAGCCTTATATTGTGAGTTCATCTTATTGATATGTTTCTTCACCTCTTCATACAAATTCTTTAGATGCTCAGCAAAATCTTCAACCTCAGCACTACTCTTCTCCCCCTTATCCATCTTTCTTAGTTTAGAAGTAGTTTTTGCACTACTCCCATATACAATTTGGAATGGTTATTTACCAGTACTCCTATTGATAGAATTTTTATAAGCAAATTTTGCCTGTGGTATAATCAAATCCCATCCCTTGGGCTTATCTCCAACTAAGTATCTTAGCATGTTACCCAAACTCCTATTCACCACCTTTGTTTGTCCATCAGTCTGTGGATGGTGCGCAGAACTGAACTTCAAATCTGTCTTCAACTTCTTCCATAATGTCCTTTAGAAATAACCAACAAATTTGGTATCTCTATCTAAGACTATACTCTTTGGTAAACCATGTAGTCTCACCACCTCTCTGAAAAACAACTCTGCAACATGAACAACATCACTAGTCTTATGACACATAATGAAATGTGCCATCTTTGAAAATCTATCCACCACCACAAATATGGAATCATTCCTTCTATTTGTCCTTGGTAATCCAAGAACAAAATCCATGCTAATATCCTCCCATGGCCTCTTAGGTACAGGTAATGGCTGATACAATCCAGTATTCTGACTTGTTCCTTTCGCCATCTGACATACTCTGCAACTTTGTACAAACTTCTTCACATCTTGTTGTAACTATGGCCAATAATAATTCTCACTAACAAGAGCAATGGTCTTATCTCGACCAAAATGTCTAGCCAATCCTCCACTATGCTTCTCCTTGATTAGATTCTCTCTCATTGAACTCCTTGGAATGCACAATTGGCTTCCTCTAAACAACATCCCATCTTGTATTAATAAATCCAACCATCTCGTCCTATCTAATGTAACAGGTTCCAAACAAGCCTTCCAAGTTTCTACAAAGTCTGGATCTTCTGGATACAAACTCCTGAGTTCATTGAACCCAAGAACCTCTTTATTCATCTTTATCAACAAATTTTTCCTTCTACTTAAGGCATCTGCAACTCTATTTGATCTTCCACTCCTGTGCTTCAAAACAAAAGTATAACTCTGTAAAAACTCAACCCATTTTAAGTGCCTTTGATTCTACTTTCCTTGACTATTGAGATACTGCAAAGCCTAATGATCAATATATAAAACAAATTCTTTTGGCAACAAATAGTGTCTCCATTTCATCAAAGCCTGAACTATAGCATCAAACTCCTCATCATAGATAGAATATTTCTTCTTGGCATCATTCAACTTCTCACTAAAATAGGCTATAGGCTTACCTTCTTAACTCAAAAGAACTCCTATGGCAATGCCACTAGCATCACAATCTACTCAAAAGACCTTATTGAAATCTGGAAGTTCCAAAATAGGTTGCTCTGTAACTTTCTTCTTCAACACATCAAAACTTTTGGCAGCTCTTGTGGTCCACTTAAACTCTTTTCTATCCCCTCTCATCGCTTCAGTTAGAGTTGCACAGATACTACTAAAATTCTTAATAAACTTTCTGTAAAAACTTGCTAAACCATGAAATAATCTTACCTCTGTAACATTCCTTGAGGTAGGCCATGTAATGATAGCTTTCACCTTCTCTGGATCCATTTTAAGACCCTCCTTTGAGACAAAAAATCCTAGATACACCAACTCTCTCTTCACAAAACTACATTTCTTCAAATTAATCGACAACTTCTCCTCCCTTAGTTTTTCAAAAACTTTTTGGATATGCTTCAAGTGCTTCTCCAATGTCTTACTAAAAATCAAAATATCATCCAAATAAACAATAACATTTTTTCCTAAAAATTCTTTCAGTACCTCATTCATAAGCTGCATAAAGGTGCTCGGTGCATTGGTTAGCCCAAAAGGCATGACTAACCACTCATACAAGCCCTCCTTGGTTTTGAAGGTTGTCTTCCATTCATCTCCTTCTCTAGTCTAGATCTGGTGACATCCACTCTTCAGATCTATCTTTGTGAAGTACTCAGCTCCACTCAAACAATCCATAATGTCATCCATTCTCAGCAAGGGAAATCTATACTTGATGGTGGTCTTGTTGATGGCTCTAGAATCTATACACATCCATCATTCCCCATCCTTCTTTGGTGCTAGTACTGCATGTATTGCACATGGACTCAAACTCTCTCTAATCAATCCCTTCTACAACAACTCTTGCACTTGTCTATTCAACTCTTCACTCTCTGTTGGAGTCATATGATGAGCTGCCTTATTTGGCAAACTGGCTCTAGGAATCAGGTCCATATGATGACTAATCTTTCTTACATGAGGTAGAACTTTAGGTACATTATCAGAAATAATAGCTTGAAACTCATTCAAAAAACTTGAAACCTCTACAGGTACCTCAGTAGTATCTTCTTTATCAACTTTAGGGATCAATGCAAAACACATATGCTCATGCTTCATCCCTTCTAGGAACTTTCTTCCATCAACTAAACAAATTCTTGCATTACTACATACCTTTTCCTCCACCTCTTTCAAGGGCTTCAACTTATGATGAACTCCATCCTTTTGTCAAAGAATGGGTGTTGGCATGTCCATCATGTATTGCTTGTCGATCAAACTGCCACGGCCTGCCTAACAACATATGGCAAACATCCATAGGCATAATATCACACAATACCTCATCATGGTAATTTCCAATCTTGAACTTTACCAGACATTGTTCATTTACCAAGGCCTTATGGTCCTTCTACAACCAAGCAATTCAATATGGGTTCAAATTCCTTCTTCTCTCCAACCGCAACTTACTAACCATTTCTTTTGAACCAAGGTTATCAGTACTACCTCCATCAATAATAACATTACAAACTTTACCTTCACACTTACATATGGTGCGAAACAAATTCTTCCTTTGAGTTGGTTCATTTTCCTCATTCAGTAGGACTCTTCTGGTAACAAGAACCTCTCCTCTTTCTGCATCCTCTGAATGGGAAGACTCGCAATCTTCATCTACATGTGAAACTCGTGCATTACCCTTAGATATTCTATTTGTCCTTCCTTGATGTTGAGGACACTCATAGGCTCTATGTCCTTCTTCTCCGCACTAGAAACATGTTCCATGAAAGCCTCCTCTTCCTAGTCCTCACCCAGATCTTACCCTTCCTCTTTGGTCTCCATTATTCTGATCACGAGGATGATAGGTGTTATCTCCTTTCTGGTTTTGCCTACTACTAGAGCCTTCACCCTTCTTTTGATCTTCATTTCAACCTCCATATGACCATCCACCGGTCTTTCCTCCATGGCCTCCACTTTGTTGTTTGTTCTCAAACCTCTTGTTCAATCGTTCTTCAACCTTCAGGGCAAATTGGTAAGCATCCTCAATGGTGGTCATTCTTACCAATGCCAATTCTTCATGTATGCTTCGCTTCAACTCGTTAATATAATGAGAAAATTTCTCTTTATTCACCTAAGAATGTCTTGTCTAAGTTAAGAACTTGTGAAATTCCTCTATGTATTCTTTCACTATCCTTGTCCCTTGCCTCAAGCTCTACACCTTCTTGAGCAGCTCCAATTCATAATTGATTGGAATAAATTGTTTCTTCAATTTTGACACCATTTTGTCCCACTTGGAAATCTTATCTTTCCCTTGTCTTCCTCTTTCTAACTGGACCTCTTTCCACCATATACTAGTGTGACCTTTCAATTTTGTCTTTGCAAACCTCACTCTATGAGGATCTTCAATATCCTCAAACTCAAAAAATTCCTCCATGTCATTGATCCAATCAATCAACTCTTTAGGATTCATATTTCCACTGAAAGTTGAAACGTCCATTTTAGGTTTATTCCCAATGCTTGAGATCGCTCACAACAATCTTCTTTCTCTAGGATCCATTGGATCTTGCTCTTCCTCTTCCATTTCCTCTTTCATTTCATCTTCACTGTCATCTTTGTCTCGTTGCACATCTCTTCTTTGAACCTCTTGTTGCAAGGTTTCTAATTGCCTTCTAAGGGCTCTGATTTCGTCTCTAGGTAGACCTCCTCCACCCCGGCCTCCACCTCTACCATATTGGGAACATCTTGGAGGCATCTTGAATTAAACCCACACTCACAAGCCCTGCTACAACTGCCTCATGTCTGATGCTCTATTATAGGCTCAGGAACTCCTGCTCTGATACCACTTGATGAGGGTCACTCCGCCCAAAACACACAGAAATCACAACACATACCAACACAAAAGATGTGAGACATAAAATTGATTCCCTTTCAATTATTTTTAAAAAATGAAATTACAGATTCAAAGCTTAGATGCTACAGCCTCATGGGCTTGATTCATTACAACAAAATCAACTCATAAAATAAAATCTACTATTCAGAGCCACAATTTGCACTATCAGGACCACCTTCTACAACCCCCACTTAACCCTTTTTATTTTCCCCAATAACTGCCCTAGAATGTTCTAGAAAGTACAAATTTTCCCTTTTGTTTTAGCGCCAAAAGTCCCACCGTTTGATTTCTGGCCTACGAAGACATTTTTAAGAAATTCACTTTTTAGAGGACAAAATTTGCGGGGCCATAACTTTTGATATGGGTGTCTCATTCGCTATTATTGCATATCGTCAGAAAGCTCTCGATGAGCTCTACAACACACAAACCCACTGTAGGTCAGTTCGGCCACTTTTTGAGCTATTTCGGGGCCTCCAAAGTTTTATATCTGAATTTGAAGCTGCATTGGAGAAATTTCCCAAGACGAAAACTTTAATTTCTCCCAAACTATGCAGGGTATTGAGGTGATTCATTCGCAACCGGAAATGTTTTTCAGCTCTGCTCCTTGGGTTAAATTTTCACATTCATACAAGCCTGTTTTGGCCGACTTACTAAAAATAGTAAGTGCTCATTTTTTGCCATTTTTGATGCGTGACAGTCTTATACCCCTCAAGTGCCATCATGGGACTCAAAACAACTAAAGAAAATAAAGAAATCATTTTTTTGGGTGATGCAAGATTTACCTACACCGTTGGATGCTCGTGCATCAGATTAAGAAAACCAATACATTGCAGCTAAGGTTTTTCTCTAGTTTTGCATATCTTAACTACAACTAACTTAATGCTTAAACTATCCTATTTCCTCAACAGAAAGAGAGCATGAGGACTTAGGAGCAAGGAATTGGTATACGATAAACTTTAAGTCAGGATTTCCAAGGAAGCGGGACACCTATTTGAGGCGTAGACTGAAAGAAAGGCTATTGGAATCAACATCAAATGGTAAATTAGTTCTCAGGATTCCTAAGGAGGCGGGACACCTATCCAAAGTGTAGGCTAAAAGTAATCTACTAGAAACAACACTTAAACAACAATCTCCACTTCTAAATTCCCAAGGAGGAGGGACTCCTATCTGAGGTGTAGATATGAAACAAAGATTATTAATCACGACATCACACAATAAACTTTATTCTAAATTCTCAAGGAGGAGAGACTCCTATCCAAGGTGTTGATATGAAACAAATCTTATTAATCACAACTAGAATAAAACTAGTACAACAAACTACATAATGAGACACACACACAATGAATGATTAAACCAACATTATATTTAACTAAGTGAACATATACAGAATAACAATATTGCACGGCAAGGTGGCTCAAAAATTTATTATCACAACAAAAGTTAAAGTACAAATGAGCAAGGGTTCTCTTATTTATAGAACATCAAAGTAGTAGGGAACCCTAAAATCTCCTTGAGTTAACATCAATATTGCAAGCATGCAAGAGTTTATTCTTAATTCTAAATGTATGCAACCTAACAGTTAACTTGGATAGAGGCATCAAGTTAATTGTTGTGTCAAATGTCTATCTTTAAGAGGTGGGACATCATGTCCACTAGTTGTGATCTCGAGCAATTAACCCCTCCACGAGGTTGTTGACTGCATCACCATCTTGAGATCATCACGTCTTAACTGTCAATTCACTACTTGTCAGCAACTTGAGCAATCCTGGAAATATTTGCACACTTCAACTAGGAGTTCATTGATTGGTAACTCTGGCAACTCCGTAATTGGAGTGATGACTTATGTTTCTTCTACAACTTTATGCTTCTGATACTTTTTGACACTCTTGACGCTTTTCACATTTTTTCTCAATGGAAGAGTGTTACATGACGAAATTGTGAAGTTTGACCACAAACACTCTGGTTGTGAGAAATGCTCCTAAACTCGCTACGCAACAGAATTCCAACGGTATCAACCCTCTAAACTCGCCTTGGAAGGATATTAACTATATGAGGTATGAAACCATGTGGACTTTGAGTGACTATGCCTATCAAATTGTCTGAATCAACCCTTTGGATGTACTTGATGAAAATCAGTGTTAGCTTTTCTTATGAAATCATGAATTAAGACCGATTTGGTCTTGAATTCAGTCTAAGTGAACTGCATTCTAAAAAACTAGCTAGTTGACTATAAACATGGCTATGTTCTAACAAATTTCTCCAGTGAGCTAAAAATGGCTTCTGATGAGGCTAAAAATAGCTTGTGGAGGGGCATTTTTTACGAAAAATTCTGAGATGTGGGTTTTGTAGAGAAAGTATTTCTAAGCAAACCCACAATGTCAAAAATTCAAAAAAGTGCTTTTTGCCTTAGCATGCAAAGACTTTTGAAGCAAAAGTAGCAAGGGCGGCGAGGAAAATTTTTCCTAGAAAAAATCTGGCATATGGCTTTTGTAGAGAATGAAATTCTAAGTCAACCCAAATTATCGAAAATTCAAAAAAATGACCTTTACTAAGGCATGCAAAGGCTTTTCAAATTAGAACTATAGAGGTTGTAGAGGTTCCGAGGCAATTTTTCCCAAAAAAAAATTGTCACATGGGTTTTGTAGGCGCCAATGAGCTAAACACACCCAAATTCTCCATTTTTTTAAAAGTTGACTTTTAGGCCCACATGCAAAAGAATCTTCAGATAAAACATAGTGCTTCAAAAAATGTAAGCAGCGGGGCAATTTTCTCAAAAAATTCTAGAACATGGGTTTTGTTGTTGATGGTATACTGAATGAACCCAAATGACCAGATTCTGAAAAAGATGTCATTTACTTTGACATGCGAGAGAAAACTTAAGACAAGGATAGAAGAATTTTAGAGATAGCAAATAGAAGTTATATTCTGCCTTTGAAAATGATGCCTATGCCTTGAATTTGATTTGATGAAGTCTGAAATGCATGCACTCAAATGATGAAGTCTGAAATGCATGCACTCGAATGATGAAGTTTGGAAAATAATTCCTCTAAACAATCTAGACTTGGCACTACAAAGAACACTAAAAATGTCACCTGTAGCGCCTTCAAATTTTGCTTGCACAAGAAAATATGTTTTTTCCTTCAACTTGTGATGAGGATAATGGATGGCCAAATGCCTTAATGAATAAATTTCATAAAGTAAGGCATCACTTTTGCATGCAAATTGCTAAATTGGGTGCCACAATATTATTGGACCTCAAATATCAATTAATCGGATGAAATATTAGCCCTAAATTGGGCACCATCTTTTGATTGGACCTCATTTAGTTAATAAAATTGAAGACTTCATTTAAAATGGGCGCCACCCAACATGCACTTCAGTTATTCGCCAATGCAAGTAAAAATTAAGTCCTATTGAGGTTGACTTGGAAGCAGGATTGGAGTTTTACTATTATTTTAAGTTGAGTTCAAAAACTCCACCTTTATGGGGTGACCAAGACACTTGAGTTAAAAATGTCAAACTTTGACTTTAGACGCCTTTACTCCAAACTTAGAAATTTTCTTGAAATTTTCATTTGCAAACATCACTAGAGGCTATGTTTGATCACTGATTCTGATTGACTGATGTATCCAAAAGACTAGTTGATAGTTTCATTGAATATTAGGATCAAAACTGATAAGAAACTCCTTGAAGCTGCAAACTCTAATTCTGACTTCTAATCCTTCAAAATTCAGGGTGCCCCTGGCCTCTAGGGGTACTTTTTACCTTCAGACTAAATCAATTTTCATGCATTTTCAACTTGATTTTTACCTCACTTCATCTCGCATTCTCTGGCACTTGGAAAAACTTCAGAACTAGCTGAAAAGCTCACTACAAAGCTACCTCCATTCTGAACATGAGCTCTTGGATAACACTTTTCCTAGAAACATTATCTACTAGGTGAAAAACATGGGCGCCCCTGACCTCTAGGGGTGCTTTTTCTCCCAGATTTAGCCATTTTTTCAACTGGCTGAATCTCCACTTAATCTTCACCTGTAGACTGTTGAGAAATCCTCTGACCCGGCTGAGATATGCAACGAAAAGCTAGAAGCATCACAGACAGGATGAGTATCTGAGATAACCCAAACAACTGTACTTGAGGCTTGAAAAACTTGGGCGCTCCTAGCCTCCAAGGGTGCTTTTGTTGTTTTCTAATATTTTTGACCATGATTAAACCCCATGTTTGACTACTGATTCCAACAGTTCAGCAACTCAGATTAACCCACTAACAAACATCTTGGGTATCATTTGGTTAAAAAGTTTCATTTGGTACCTCAAAAAGATGGGTGCCCCTAGCCTCCAAGGGCACTTTCTAGTCCATTGTTAGTCAAATTTTTATCTCCCTCATTTGTCGTTCAATCTTTAATTTCAAGTGCTAGACAGATCTTCTAGATTGGCTGGTACGCTCATCGCGAAGCTGACAGTATTTCAGAGAAGTCTTCTTGGAAGTGACAAATCTCAAAAAGTTGATTTGGGCCTCTAAAATCTAGGGTGCCCCTAACCTCTAGGGGCTCTTTTATTTCTATATTTAGAAAAATTTGGATGATTTTCCCCTTGACGAAAATCCCCTTTGAGATAAAGCATCATTTTGAACATATTTTGCCATAGAATCTTCGTTGGAGCATTTTAAGCTTAGATTTCAACACCTGGTATCTGGCCATCTGCCATTAACGACCTCAAAGGTCTTAACTTCTCACCTAAAAAAGTGAAACTACCCACCAAACTTAAATTGACTTTTAACTGAATTTGACTTCACCATTGTGATCGTGAAGTGAAATAAGTCAATCAAAACAATTTTCAATTAATTCTAACAAGTTTCAATTTTTAGGGTCTTTTGCCTAAAAATAGGGGTCCAGAAACCCTAATTTTTATTTTTTTCAAATTTTACCAGTATCTTATAGACATCAAACTGACTAAAAGCCCATACTTTATTTTCCCAAAAATTGTGTTTTGATGACACTTTTACAAGGTTTAGACTATTTTAATCAAAATGCCTTAATGAAGAAAAAAATTTGGTTTGGGTATAACAGACTCAACCAATAATACTTAGTGATATATGCATACAATTGCATAAACCTCAATTCATGTTAATACAATTTAACTTATTCTTTGAACAAGAGTAATAACATTGAACAAACATTCAAGGAAAGACAAGAAGATGAATGACAAAAATCTTTCATCACTTATATTCAAAACTTATGCAATGTTTATAGTGGAGAACACTAGCCTTGAATATCTTGCCATCCATATATCAAAAGATGATAGTACTGCTATACATTCACCATTAAAAAATTCAAAGACTCATAAAACCTAAAACAAAAATCAATTCTATTATCCAGACTTGTTACAAAATTTCTCTTTGAAATCAATATGCTAGCAACCTGTACAAATGGCCTTGAATTCCCTTTTATAAGAACAAGGGAGCAAGACAAGCCTTAGGCCAAATTGTACACATGTCATAAGTTCATTTGACAAACAAATTACATCAAAAGGCGGTTATATTTTCTAAAATATGAGGGAGAATATCACATAAGACAAAAACCATTTTTATTTGTTCATGAAGATTCTCTCACCTTCCAAAAGGTTGTTCAATTGGTGCAAAAGATTCCTTTCACAAGCCAAGAACTTATTCCAAGTACTCCAAAAATTGTAGAAGAAAAGCATGAAATGAAGAAAAGAACACGCCAAAGTAACTCCACGTCTACATTCCTTGTCACCACATTTAAACCTAAGAAAGTGCAATATTTGAATGTTGATATATCCAAGGCCAAATCTATACTAATTCCAAGCCATGTATTGCACTTCTCTTTACTAAAACTTCACTGTTGCAAACCTATAACAAAAATTGCAGTCACCACCTCACCATAACAACACCTTACTCATCCAAGACATCAAGATATTTACCCTTCCAAATCTCAAAATCTTCCTCGGAAGGCTAATTGAATTCAATAACCTTGTCAACTTTTAGCCTGTATGGAGCATACTTGATTACTACCTGGTTAGCTTCCTTGGAAAACTCCTCAAGGAAGATTCTTGTATGAGTGAGCATATCCATACTTCTCTTTAATATCCCCATGTCATCTCCCTCACAAATTAAGGCTGCCTAAGTAGCAATCACTTTACTTGCCTGGTCCTTCCACTCCTGCAAGGGTTTGACTTCACCATCTTCACTTAAAGTGTCTGGGAGCAAATTGAAGTTCAACTCATCGAACTTCCTCACCAACTCTCTAATCTTTGCTTCCAATGGTTTAATTTTCCCTTGGAATTCCTAGATCCCACTCACAAGTTTGAGGGTAGGTTGAATACTAAGTGGATTATCTACATCATGTTTAGATCCAACTACCATAAGCCCTAAATCCTCATAACTGGGAAACCATTTTTCCATCAATGGGATGGCCACTTCCTTGTACCTATCAATTGTTTTTACTACATTAAACATGGAAGAGAAATTAGCATGGATACTAATTAGTCTTTTGTCTATTCCCTTGTTCAAATGCTCAAGTACAACAGTCACAATCTTGAGGTTACTCATATGGATTAACTCATCCTGCCATTTACTCCTCTCCTCATAGCCCTTCAACTTTTCAATCAATTCTTCCATGCTGACCTCCCCTACTTGAGGTGCACCTGAACTACTTGGTCCCTCAACTAATATTGGCACATTCCCCAAATTGTATGGAACAATTTCCAATGCAACTTCTGGGGGAGGAACAAGGGAAGATGGTACTTGCTTCTGAGATGAAGGAGGGGAAGCAAAGTTAGTTTGCATTGATTCATTGATTTCACATTTTGCATTTGTTCTTTCAACAATGTAATATTTGTTTGTAATTCTACAATCTTTTGCTAACCCTTGTTGTATTCAATCAACATGTCATTATACATTTTCCTAAATTTTTCCTTCTCTACAGTCACAGATTCTATTGTTTCCTTTTTAAATTGAGAAACATTTATAGACATAGTGGCTGCTTTATAGGGGTGTCTAATACTCTCTTGATGATTAACCCTCCCCTATAATTTTTAGATGGATTTGCAACTGGGGGATTCTTTGTATTTGGGGCTAGGGCCCAAATTGCAAGTGTACCCCACTGCTCACTGAAAGTAGACCCTTGCAAAGCAATTGTTGCTTCTTCTTCTATGGCGTACAATGGCCTATCGCATCTCCTCACTATATCAAAAGTAATGGCAGAGGTAAGGTCCCACTCTTGAAGGAAAAGGAAAACCATTCTTTCTTACCAATTATCTACCTTCCTAGGTTGTGATGCCCTGAAAACTTTCCCTCATTTCTTGTCTAACTTGGGCTTCAATGACTTAGTATAGCAATTGAGGGTTTAATCTTTTCTTCTTAGCAATATTGTTAACATGCTCTTCCCTCTTTGCCTCTCCATGCAAACTCCATGAAAGATGATGACTTGAAAAATGAATCATTGTCTGTAAATCTATTATATGCCTCTTCTTTCATATCATCAATATTATTTAGACCGGTTAGGTCCACCTTGCTCAGTCTGAGGCCCATTTCTTGTGGTACTATCTCCCTAGGGAGAATGCATACCTTGTTGCATTTCCTCTTCAATGAAAAAATATCATTAGAATCTTCAAGATAATCCACCAAGCCACTTGATTTTACCTTTTTCCTCTTAGGAGGTGGCTGCCTTGGTGGTGATTCAAGCTCAATAACTTGTGGGGCAGTAGACCTTGAGGGAGATAATGGGGGTAATTCCTATGCTGGTGAAGGAATTCTTGAACCCTCTTGTTGAGAAGAGGTGGTTACTATTTTATTTTCCTTCACCTTGTCTTTCCTCCTTGTAAATACAAGTAGTCTCTTTGGAGGTTGGTAGGTAGGTCTTTCCTCCACCTCAAAGGCCTTCCCCTTTCCTTGTTCATCTCATACCACAACTTTCCCCTTGTCTTGAATTACTCTTTCCTCTTTCAACCTCCCCACAACTTGCTCAAATTTTTGAAAAACATATTCAATCCTCTAGATTTCATCATTGATATATTTACGAGCTAAAAATTATGGATCTTTCTCTTGCATATCCTTCTCCAACTTGTTAAATTTGATCCATTTCATTTTGCTATCATCTTTCTTTTGGAAATAAAAAATATTCCTGATCACATCCTCAAGAAATTAGAAATTGTGGATGAATCTAGAACTCTTGATCCTAGCCTTTATCCCTGCCATGAAACACTCAAGATGATTCCTTGCTCTGACCCTCTTCATCCCAAATTCTTTGAGTACATCAATAATTTTTCTCCATCCTCCCTCCTTCATAATAAAGTCAGAAAAAAGAGTGAATGAATAGAAAAAGGTTCCCTTCCTTTGATTTTGTAGGTGATTATCCTCCACATCACCTAACTGCCACATTGCCTCATGAAAACCAATTCTTAATGGCACATCCCTCACGAGTATATGGGGTGAAACACTTGTGCCATAAACCCTAATAATTGTAGAACCTGGGTAGGGAATCACATCTCCCCAATTGTGCTCAATGTTCAAATCATGCCTCCTTTCTTTTGGCCTCAAGAAATCATGCAATGCTGCAAGGATCCTTGGCATATTCATGATCAAGACCCTCCTCATTTTGGAAGCAAAAATATTCTCAAACACCACAAAATTAGACTTGTGATCATTTCTAATCAAGAGTCTGGTCCAATATTGGATAGGTAAGTCAATATCACCCTTCTTCTAACCAATGACATATCCTTATCAAAGAATCCAGCTCCCTTGTAAAAAAATATATGCATGAGTAAGGAATACCACCAGAATCTTACCCCATTCTAGCTTTTCTTTAATGCAACCAAACCCTCATGTATCCTTTTGGCCAAGTATGATCATAAGTCATAAAGTGTATTGCAAGTAGGATGTTGAATATGAGCAACCATGTACGTTTTGGCCATAGGCATGCTTGTGACTGGATCAAACCCTAAGATATACTATAAGGAATAAAATTTCCTTTGGAAGCATGCCACAAAGTAGTTTATAGGGAAATGATATTTATCAGATGGGCCCAAAATAATTTTTCCTTAACCTTTTACAGATGCCAAAAAATGTTGCAATACTGAGATCTTAAAGGTTGGCCTCACTTTCTCATATTCAACTCTCAATTCTTTCTCATCAATCTTAACCATGTCTTCACTCCATTTCATTAACTTGAAAACCTCAATTATCTCATCCCTAGTAATCTTTACCATCTCAATTCCATCATATGTTCTTACAACCCTTGAAATTGGGTCATAATTAGTTGCTATTTCCCTTACAAGGTCAACATCCATGTAGACATTAGGCACTACTAGTTTACCCATATCCAATCTCCAGGGGTTACCAATAGGTATGCCAGAATTCTTGTTGCCAAAACAATAGTTGAATTGTTCCCATCTAGTGTATGGTAATGTGGCATCTTTTATAGCACATTATTTGTCAATGAGACCATCTGCAATTTGAGTGCCTCATAACAACATCTGACCCTTGGGCTTATCAGATGTTGAGGGATTTAATTGATCAATTAGGTCTTAGGAAAGGGGTCTTTTCTTCTCTTTTGATCTTGAGGCCTTGGCTCGTGGAGGTGCCATGGTAATAGGGCTTCTTGTAAACTAGGGTTTTACTTCATAGAAACCGTAGAAGCTTACAACTAGGGCACGGTTTGATGCAAGGAAATAGCAAGACTTAACAAACCTATCATTCAATTTGGACATCAAACCTTAAAATAAATGCAAGCAAACTAGGAAAACTATAGAAAAAATGAAAGATTGAGCACACTTGGCAAATTTTCATGCAATTGAAATACAAGGTATCGATTTTACTTGCTATTTTGCGAACACTTTGAAAACCCTAATTTATGGACATCAAACAAGCTTGAATGCACTACAAGAAATCCTTAGTCACATCGAATGTTTTAATGAATTGAAATTATTCTTTAAAACAAGTTTTTATGGCATTAAAGTAGACTAATTTGGTAGTTCAACGTATTATCTGCCATTACTATTCACTTGCGCGAACTCAAATAACTCACTTAGCCTTAGGATCAAACTTCAAATTCCAACTGTTGATCCTACAATGAAATGGCTCAATGAACGATCCTAATTAATTTGAAATCAGGTTTGAAAATTTGACTATATATGACCATTATTGTTGACCAGTCAAATTATGCCATGTGGATATGTTTTCATGTGACCCTGCAGGCTCCACCATCTCCATGAGCTTTTAAAATGGCTACGTGTCATTACCCCACTTGCCTGTTGGGTTTAACCCGTGTACATCTTATGGCAACGGGGTGATGAGGAGCGAACCAGATTAAATCTGGCACCTCCAACTTGCATGCCTTTAACTTCTCATGGCATCCACCCAAAGGAATATCCTTCAAATTTGATGAATGACCAGGATTATAACATCTTGTTTTTGCAATTAACCATGTGCTCAAACAACCCTTTAGTAGCTCAACTTTTAATATCCCTTCATATTATGTCAAAATATTTGTAGAAATGTTTCACCTCTCACCATAGTCTTCTTGACAGCTCAGATCACACCATGTGGCACCTCCTTGCTACCCCGTTTAGTGATGAGAAGTATTGATGGGTCCCTCACGGGCTAGTAGGGAATGGCTCAAATTAACCTGCAACACTTGGTCACAGTCATTGATTTGTTAAGGCCTAGCATTCAATGATTTCACATGATAATGGGCCTTGCTCGAAGGATACGACACATGCCACCTGCCCTCCGGTCCGTTGGGATTTTTTATGAATATTAAATTGTCGCGAGGGAGTGAGGAATGACCAAGATATAATCAGATGATCCAACTGCTTCTATTAAAAGCTCAAAGTTGCATGTGCACAATGTTAGTGAATTAAAAGAGGGACTTTACTAGGTCGACAGGAGATGGATGACATATAACCTGGGATCAAGACTTTAGGTAAGTGATAAAATATTAAACCCTTAAATCTTTCAATGCATAATATTTCCTAGAAAAGACGTGACCAACACGACTAGGCAAAGGGGTTGGTAAGTGTAAGGTTTGGAAATCCCACTTACTAATTATATCCCTTAATTTCCAAAATAGAATAAAACAATTATAAAAAGGTGCGAAAAAGAGGAATAATTAAAATACTTTATTATTATTTCAAAAATAAATTCATACATTAATGAGTTAATATGTCAATCAACACAAGGTCATGCCTTTACATAATCTAGCCATGAAGGCTTACACAAAGATATGTAATACACATAAATTCAAATACTGTAATGCAAGTTAGGGAAAAAGCAAGATCATCAATGCCTCCACAAATGAACCATAACACAAATAATTTCATGAGTGGAAAACCCTCTTAGAGATGAAAAGCCACTTGTAAAAATGCCTCACTGGCTTAATGAAATGCTTTACTGGAAGAGCCTTACTAGCTACAAAATCTTACTTGTTACAAGATGCCTTACTAGCAATGATACAAGATGCCTCTTTGGAAATGATCATATTGTCTTCCTGACATGACCATTTACAACTTCAATACACATTTCTGAATAATAAAGCAAACAACTATAGAGGATCGCATGTTCCTTTACATAACGGTTATATTCTAAACACTTCCACATTACATATCCTAATATTCATAAGAACTGGAATCTTAACATATAAATGGCCCACTATCCTGCATATAGTTACAAGATAACTTTTCAAGTTTCACCAATGCATCATCCCGTGATATGAAATTATGGTAATTTCAACACTATCATGAATCGCTCCCAAGTATTTGCAAATGAGACAATTCTAACTCCAACGACCTCTCAAATATCACACAAGTATACTGAAAGTCATAAGCTAGTCACACAAAGCTTTATGAAAGTAATCCTAGCACTACTAAAATGTGTGCATGCCTATGCAATTATAACAAGAATGCTTACTTCATTGATTCATAGAGGTTTCAACAATAAGAGAATAATACTAGAAAAGAGTTAAGAAGGTATAGATCATGTATGTATGACAATACATATATAAGCTAGTGAAAATATATGAGTATACATTCTTATAAGTATGCATAGTTACTTATTCCCTTCAACTCGCATATGAAGAAGGTCATCAAAGTATAAATAATGTCTCCAACTCTGTATTACTTTTTTTCTGGCTGAGTTATTTTATTTGGAAAAAGTATAGAAATAGGTGTCCATCTCCTCTGAGAAATTGGTGTTTGATGAGCATTTATTCCATTTCATGTTAGCATCATTTGTAACTGTGTGTTGGAAATGTGGGAATTGTTAGTAAATCAACACAAACAACAATGAGACGTATTATAGTAAAGATTTGAATCAAATAAAATACTCTAAATTGCAGCAAAAAAAATCTTTAAAAACATTCCATTGTTCTCTATTCTCAAGGATTTATTAAACCATATTGGCTCTCAGATTTTTGATGTGCACTATGGTTGATAAAATGACAACTTGAGAAATGAGATGCTATTCAACATGAAAGCCAATTAAATTCCTATATGAAACTATGTGATGAAAGGTATGATGGAGATTATGATGAATGGATAATGTGGTTAAACTATGTGATACAAATGTTGTGATAAGAAGTTAGAATGATTCTACATATGCTCAAATGATTAGTGATATGATAATCTAAAATGCAACTATAAAGAAAAACATGGTTTAAAATCCAACTATAAAGAAAAACATGATTCTACAATGCTAACTATGAAGCTAAACATGATCCTATATGCAACTACAAAGAAAAACATGATTCTAACTATAGACTCCAAATGCTCCAATGCTCCAAAGCTATTCCTGCATGATAACTCTACTCAAATGTGGGATGCAAAATACTATGGCAAAGGGTTGTATTTATGGGTTTTTCTAAGCATCTTGTGACGTCGCAGCGATCGATGGTCCAGATTCAAATAAGAGGGATGAACGGTGGAGATGGAGAGAATGAAGAAGAATGTTCCCTTGACCAAAGACAACATGCCAAATGGGTGAAGGAATCCCTTGAGCAAAGAAAACATGTCAAATGGATGGAGGAATCAAGTGTGTGAGAAAAAGACCATGTGTTGGAAAGTTTGTTGAAGAAGTGTGTGAGGAATAAGCCATGTGTTTGAAAATTAGTTGAAGATAATTCTAATTAAAAATTAAAATTATTTAATTTCATGTGACCTTGCTGAGGTGGTGTGAAAAGTTGTAGACATGTGCTTGAATTCCTAATGTGAGATTAGTGATATTTAATTAAATAAAACAAGCTTATGAAAAAAAATTTATTTAATTAAATTAGAAGAATATGATTTTAGATTTGGAGAATTAAAGGATATGAACTATATAAATAAATTGAGAATTTATTTATATGTAGATGGAATATTAAGTAAATAGCTAGTATTTAATTAATTAAATGTCTTGACCGAATTTAGGTGTATATATTTTGCCCCTCTTTGAAGTAATGTGTTTACATGTTGCTTCAAAGAAAAATTTGATACCGATGCCAAGAAGAAAAAAAATCGATGCCCCAGACACTGATTTTCAAATATTGATGGATATATGCCCCCTCAGGAGATAAATCAATGAATTTTGGAATTTTTGAAAATTTTGACGATTTTGTGATGATTTGATGATGATCTCAAAAGTTTATGCCTCAGAAATGATTTATCTCCCGAAAATTGATATATAAGCCAACAGATGATGATCTGATTAATTAAGGCCCCTTAAAATAAAGCATCCCCGTAAAATGCCACTTAATTAACCTTAAAAGGTTAAAAGTGTGATTAGAAAGGTCATTTGAGAATTTTGCAATTTGAAAACTTGAGAGTGAGATTGATTTGTGCAAACTTGGAGCAGAATGGTGATCCCTTACCACACTCACTGTTTCGAGTGCGTGCAACGACACAACCGCTCGGCAGCGTACAGACCTCCAGTAAGTACCCCAAAAACTCTCCTTGTAATTCATGCATTTAATTTTTCCCTCCATTTTTACATTTGAATTGGATTTGAAATATTTTAGTTATAGACATCCCGAAGAAGTGCATACATGGTTTGTTATAGCGCATAGGGATAGTGATGTAGTGCATAGGATAGATGAATTAGCGCATTGAATGATGTAGCGTGTAGGTTGCCCGCAATAGCGCATTGAGTGACTATTGTGGCACATAGGATGCTTTAGCGAATAGGTGAACTGATTTAGTGCATAGATGATATGAATTATTGCATAGGGTAAATTGGCACATCGGGACTCTGTTCCGGTGCATTGAGCAAATGAAATGGTGCATCTGTTGTTTCGGCGCATAGAACCTCTGTTCTAGCGCATTGATAAATTTTTCTGGTGCATAGGGTTTTCCAATGCATATAAAGAATATTCTAGCGCATTGGGGAAGTTTTAGACCAGATTGATGATTTGCTTGATTAGATTCCTTGATTTCAATGATGTTTGATCACGTCAGCCTATGATTTGATGGTGATTGATGATGTTGATATATTAGATGTCCATTGATCTCATGATAGGTCAGATGCAATGATAGGATGATGATAATTGACCTCATGATAGGGGAGGATCAATTATAGGTTGATTGATTAAATGACCTCATGATAGGCGAGGTGCATTGATTGATTGATGAACCTCATGATAGGCGAGGTTAAATGATTGATGAACCTCATGATAGGTGAGGTTGAATTGATTGACGAACCTTATCATAGACAAGGATAAAATTGATTGATGAACCTCATGATAGGAAAGGTGCATTGATTGATTTGATAAACCTCATGATAGGCAAGGTTGTAATTGATAGATTGATGTTCACTAGATTTGATCAAAGTCTCACCAAAGTTGATTAGATTGATAAGTGGATTGATTTGGGTTGATTAACTAACTAATTTGTGATTTTGTGATGATAGGAGCCATTAATGAGTTTACAAATCAGAGAGTGGTTCCCAAGGACATGGCAGGTGATTTGTCATCTGATGTAGCCCGAGACAGCTATCATTACACGATGTGGTTTGTCATCTCTCATAGATATGCCCCAGATTAGGATTAACAGGGGTTTACTGATAGATTTAGCAGAGAGGTGGCACAGTGAACATAACACCTTCCATTTTACCATTGGCGAGATCATAGTGACTCCTGAGGATGTATACTGGATTTTACAAATTCTTGTGATTGGAGAGTTGGTTTTGTATGATTCACATGAGCAAGGTGGGACTGGCGCTTTGCACTAAGTTTTTTAGGATGATACCATATGCAGCTCTGAGATTTCGTGGAGGGACATGGTTGATGCCTATGCCACTTTGCCTTCTATTCTATCTGGTTTCATTGGAGGGTTCCACAAGTCAAAGGGACTCTCAGTTGGATGGGGATGGATCTTGGAGAGCATGATTGCTCATGACACTCGATATGCATGGGGTTGTAATATGTTGGTGCATTTGTACCATGATTTGCATCAAGTTGTTTACCTTCGAGGAGTGAGTTTATCAGCAAGGGTCACATTGCCCCAGGTCTAGGCCTGGGAGCATATAGCAGTCAGTCAACCAGTGGGAGACAGACAACGGCTAGCCATGAGGCCCTATGTTCACATTTATGCCAGTCGACTTGCTCAGCCTATGCTAGGCAAGCTAGAGTATTGGAGGAGTACACTGGATGATTTGGAGTCGGTGGTATGGCGACCATATCTTGATAGTGAGCAATGGCCTGAGGATGGCGTTGAGATGCCATTCTTGTGTCAGTCAATTTATTTGACTGGATGAACCTATTTTATTATCGAGATATTCATGCTTCTGAGAGTACTGAGACAGTATGGTAGGGTCCAGGGCATGCCCCAGGGAGTGGACCATTGTACACGACAACAACAAGATGCTACAAAGTGGGGGCCAGTGTTGTCTTATGATGCAGTAGTTGAGCATTGCTAGGGTTTACAGGTCATGCCTTGGGATGTTCGTCTAGATATCACCAATGCTCTGATATCAATGGAGTATGCTTAGTAGATGTTCCTGCATCCCTTCACAGGGATCACCATCCCCGATGAGCCAACACCATTATTAGAGGAGGAGGGAGCAGTAGGTCATGGGTGGAGGTGATAGAGAGAGGAGGTGGAGGAGGAGGAGGATAGCAATGATGACGGTGATGGAGATGGAGATGATAGTGATGGGGGTGATGATGGAGGCAATGGGGGTGGAGGGCCAGGTCCCGATGTTGGGGAGATGAGAGTGCCTCGCAAGAGGCAATCATTAGTGGCCCCATCACAACAATGTGTGGAGATCAAACTGTCATCTCAGAAGCAGTAGACATAGATAGTTTCTCTATATGTACAAGTTCATACATTGTGGGGTCAGTTAGAGTAGGTACAGGCTCTACTTATGCAGGCACAGGGATAGATACAGACTCTGACGACAGAGAGGGATATTGCTAGGTAGTACTACAATAGGTACAGGCCCAGCTTGCACAGGTATAGGCCTAGGGATAGACACAGGGACAAATGCAGGGGCAAATTACCATATTGACTACTAAGAGGGATGCCCTAAGACGATGGGTGAAGCAAGCTAAGGACATCACCGAGAGGCTACAGCGGTTGCTGGTACTTCATATTATTTTAGAGAGGTTCATCATACCGCATAGGAGGTCGAGTTCTACAGAGGTCGATATCATGATGTGGTTTCTCCAGAGTGGCAAGAGAGCTTTGCACAGTCTCGGTTTGGAAGGTCCCAGTCTCACACCGTTAGCATGGGTGTCACACAACCACTACCTGGAATCGGAGAGATTCCCGTGCTATTTCATCGGGTGTAGGGGAGGTATGGGTTTTGTGATGCCAGCACCGTCTAGGGGGAGCATGACATAGCTCCAGTTTATATTTTTTGATGTGTCTTGGACATGTATACACTTCTTTATTCAGTTGAGACATTGATGATGTACCTCTTTGATTTCAAACATTATGATACACTACCATTTTTTATATTGATGTATCTCTTTATACCTTTGGATATCCTTGTACACTTTGACATTATGATTTTGAGGCTATATGATATGCGGCGATGATTATGATCTAGGTGTCTAAATGATTTCATGATGGATGCATTTAATTTCTATGTTTATGATGATGATCATGATGATTATGATGGATGCATTTAATTTCCATTATTTATGCTATGTGATGTTCTATATGAAATTGATGATATGATATGCTATGGATGCAAATGATGATGCAACCGATGTGTTATGATTCTATGATGATTTATGAATGATGCCTATGTGATGCCTATGATGGACTTTATTATGCCAATGATATGTGATGTATTTGATGTTTTTGTACTTTTCTGATGCAAATAGATGATGCAAATGAATGGATGAATGTTAGATGAAATGATTGTATGATGGTACCTAATTTTATTTGTTTATGATATTTACATGATGGTGATCATTATGATTATGTAATGATGATACCTATGTGATGATTATGTGGTGTATACAATGATTATATGATAATGTATGATTATGTGATGTGAGATGGATTTTGATTATGTAAATGATGTGTGATGATATGTGATGTTTATTCTAATTATGTATGGATGTAATGATGATGGGATGACATATGGATGATGTTTTGTAAGATGAATTATGATTATGTGATGCAAATGATTATGCTTAATTGAGTTTGCAAGACTTCAAAACCTCTAGGGTCTTAAGCTTAAATGAGTGAATCTATCCAATTTCCAAGAGTTGTGGGAAGGTTGCCATCAGTTGATTACTTGTTAAGTTAAGCTTGAAAAAACCTAACATATTTCCCAACTTTCTTGGAAATCTAAAGAGACTCAATCATTTAAGCTTAGTGTACCATCTTCTTGATGCAACTATATGAAATAATTTTGATTATGTAAATGAGATGTGATGCACATCTTTTTGTGTTTCTGATGCCAATATTATGATGTTATGCATGGGTGGATGAATGATATGAGAATTTTTTCTAATGTATGCAAATGATGATGCAACTGACGTGTTTTCCATATGAGAATGATGTGTTTTTGGTAATGTCAAGTGTACTCAATCCATTGATAAGAGAGATAACCTCATTGTGAAACTGTTGTAGCTTTGGAAATCCCATAGATACAGATGTAAACTAACATGGATGCAATCTAACTTAACCATGCAAATCTAATATGCAGATGTTGTCATTCATAACAACTGATTTGTCATGCTTTTTATCATCATTGAGCATTTAAAATATTGAAAGTGAGTACAAACATGGATCATATATTTAGACCATGATGACCTGAGTACTACTTCCATGATTTTTGATATTGTAAGTTAACACGAGCATCTAAATATAATTAAACCGAGATGACTTAAGTATTGCTTTCGTAAACAGACAAGAGTTAACTATTTTCCTATGCAAATTTGGAATGCCATTAGTGATACTTTGGAGAGCACGTCCCACGAAAATTTGCACAGTAATAATGATCAACTCACAGACAGCAAACAAAGAAAAATCATACTCCTTCCTAGCTTCTCTAGTTCAATACATCATCAAGTTGCTCCAGAGATATGATAACAAAAATCAAAGTTCAACAATTGAACATTCATTCCATAGTGATAAATCCATGATTCAAAATAAGAATCATCCATTTGAAGTGTGTTTTTGGTTTGATTGATTTGTTTGTTTGATATGGATGGTTGACGTGTTCATGTTTATGTGATTGATGTTCAATGTTGAGTTGCACTATGATCATTGTTTGGGTTGTGTTGTACTACTTTTTTTTATTTGTTAGTTCAAGCTCAAAGTTTATTTCCCCCAGTGAGTTTAAGATTTTTCCCCTAGTCTAGGGTGAGACATGACCGCGATGCCAAGATATGCACATGAAGCTTTCCGATGATAGGAAGATGGATGGCAAAAGTGAATGGAAAAAGTGAATGGTTGACATGCTCAAATAGATAGAAAAGGTAACCTACCACAAATAGCACCTATTTCTAGGTTTTCACTACTTGTTTTTATTGCACTTTTTTAGATTTTTATGATTTTTTTTGAATTTTTTGATTTTTCACTTTTTTTTGTATTTTTCTCTTTTTTCTCTTTTTTTTTTAATTTTTTGATCTTTTTAAATTTTTTTTGTTGTTACCAAGACACTTGTTTGCCAGGTTTTCATCAAGACAACCATTTTTTCAGGACATTTTTTGATGTTTTTGTATTTTTCAAGATTCTTTCTAATGCACTAAATGATTCAGGTGTAGAACCTTTTGAGATGCGAGTTGTTGAGGGGTTCATCAAACAAATCCCCTTCCGGTGTGGACAACTAATATGCTTCTGAACCAAAGACTGACACAATAACAAAGGGACCTAGTTAGTTAGGTTCAAATTTCCCCTTCTTCTCTCGATCTTGTTGGTTACGGGGGTTCTCTTTTAGGACTAAATCACCCACCTGAAATGTTCTAGGCTTTACTTTGTGATTGTAACTTCTGAATATCCTCTACCGGCTTTCAAGTGATCCACTGCATGTTGATGATGCTCGTCCAAGAGTTCCAATTCCTATAACCTAGACACTTTGTAATCCTCATTTGAAATGATCCCCTTTAGTGACACTCAAAGTGATGGTAGCTCAACCTCAATAGGTAGAATGGCCTCTAATTCATAGACTATGGCATATGGTGTTGCTCCTATCGGGGTGCAGATACTAGCTCTGTAAGCCCATAAAGTAGGGTTCAGTTGAACATGCCAATCATGTCCAGCCTCGTTGATAGTTAACTTCAATATTTTTCAGGATACTCTTGTTTGAGGCCTCTGCTTGGCCATTTCCTTGGGGGCTTGGCCATTTCCTTGGGGATAGTATGGTGTAGAAAACTGATGTTGTATATGGAACCTCTCATAGAGTTGTTGGACATCCTGATTTTTGAATGGTATGTCATTGTCTGTGATAATGGATTGAGGGATGCCATATCAACAGATATAATTCAGGATGAATGATGAGATTTGCTTTCCTGTGATGGTGGTTAGGGGAACTGCTTCAATTCACTTTGTGAAGTATTTTGTGGCTATGATGATAAACTTGTGTTTGTTGGATGAAGATGGATGAATCTTTCCTATGAGGTCCAATCCCCATTGACAAAATGGCTAGGTTGATGCGAAAGGTTGTAACTCTTGTGTCGATGCATGTATCAAGATTCCATGGATTTGACATTTTGTGCACCTTTTGACATATTGAAATGACTCCTTCTCCATAGTTGGCCAATAATACCCCAAACACAGGAGTTTCTTAGCTAAAGTTAGGCCACTTGAATGTGTGCCACAAATACTATCATGGACTTCACGTAAAGCAGCTTCAGCTTCATTACGTTCTACACACTGAAGGAGAGTACCATCAAGACCTCATCGACAAAGCACATCGGCTATTAGGATGTGTTTAGTTGTTGTCGGATGAAATTTTGTTTTTGGTTCTAGGATAAATTGGGTGGAAGGGTATTGTCTTTTAGATAAGTGTAGATTTTTTCATAGGTAGAGGCATTAGCCTCGGCTAGATGGTAGATGACTTGGGATTTGGGGTTTTCATAGGAGGGGTTGAAGAGTTATTCCACCATTAACTCATAACAGGCTCTTTTCTCAAGAATCTGTAAGAGAGAAGCAATGGTAGCCATGGCATCAACAACTTTTTTGTCACCTCTACGAATCTACTCAAATTTTATCTCCACAAAGTACTTTTTGAATTCATCAACTATTCTTTTATATGGCGTTAATTTGTCATATTTTTTTTTGGTAATCATCATTCACCTAGTTAATGACTAGCTGAGAATCATCATAGACATGCAACTTTGTGATCTTCCACTCAATTGCTACTTTGATTCCAATGATCAATGCTTCGTATTTGGTTGTGTTGTTGTTGCAAGAAAACATCAGTCTATGGGATTTGGGAATGGTATGTCCTTGTGGTGAGATAAACAAGATTCATGCACCTGATCCATGTTGTGTATAAGAGCCATAAAAAAAAAACATCCATTGTTTTGTTGATACTATAAGGACATCAACATCTAGAAATTCAATGTTCATTGGATGATTGTCTTGCAATGGTGCTTCAACTAGTTGATCTGCTATGGCTTGACCCTTGATGGCTTTTTTGTCCATGTATTGGATGTCAAACTCACTCAATATCATGACCCACTTAGCTAGTTTTCCTGTTAGGGCAGCTTTGCAGAGTAGATACTTTAATGGATCGATTTAAGCAATAAGTTTGATAGTGTGAGTCAGCATGTAATGTATGAGTTGTTGGGTAGAAATTACTATCACAAGACAAGATTTTTCAATGAAGGTGTAATTGATCTCATAACCATTCAAGGTCCTGCTGATATAGTAAATTTCCCTTTCCTTTCCTGTAGAATTTTTTTGTGCCAATAAAGCTCCCAAAGATATCTTAGTTGTTGTAATGTAGAGTATCAATGGCTTTCCTTTAGTTGGTGGTACTAGTATTGGTGGGGTCATCAGATATTGCTTGAGTTGATTAAAGGATGCTTCACATCTCTCATCCCACTTGAAAGAGACATTCTTGTGAAGTAAGTGGTTGAAAGGGTGAGTTTTATCAGCCAAATGTGCGATGAACCTCTGGATAGATTGGAATATTCCTTGTAATGATCTAAGTTGACTGATGTTTTTAGGAGGAATTTCCATGATGGATTTGACCTTTGTAGGATCCACTTAATACCTTTGGCTAACAAAATGTATCCCAAAAGCTTAGTCAATGTTACACCGAACACACATTTCTTGGGATTTAGTCTCACATTGAACTTCTCCAATCTGGTGAAGATTTTGTCTAAAATTTCTAGATGTCCCTCCCTAGTGAATGACTTTGCCAGTAAGTCATCTACATAGTATTCCATAAAAGTATGCATCATGTCATGGAAGATGGTAGTCATTGCTCTCTAATATGTGGCTCCAACATTTTTCAACCCAAAAGGCATTACATTGCAGTAGAAAGTGCCCTAAGGACATGTGAAGGTTGTTTTGTCTTGATCTCTAGGTGTTATCTTTATCTGATCATACCCTAAAAAGCCATCCATAAGTTATAACATTTCATGTCCAGCAGTCAAGTCTACGATGATGTCGATGTTAGGTAGAGGAAAATCATCTTTTAGGAAAGCTTTGTTAAGATCCCTGAAGTCTATACATATCCTGATGCTTTTGTCTAGTTTCGAGACTAGCACAATATTTGATATTCATTTGGCATAGTCAATAGGTCTGATAAATCCCACGTCCGGTAGCTTCTTTAATTTGACTTTTACCAAGAGGGCGATATGAGGGTGCATTTTTCTCAACTTTTTCTTTATTGGTTTGACGCCAAGTAGTAGTGATAAATGATGCATGATGAGTTCTGGATCTATGCCTGGCATGTCAGCATAGGACCAAGCAAAGTTGATTTGCCTCTCTTCAAAGAATTTAGTGAAATTGGGTTTTTCCTCCTCTGTGATGGATGTCATGAGGTGCAGGGTCTTTACTATTTCATTTGTGCCAACATTGATAGACTGTGTAGGCTCAATCAGCACTGACGATCTCTCCTGATAGTGCTCAGGGAGAGTATCAAATCTTCCATCTCTTAGTGCCTCGGAGAGGTTTTCACCTTCAGATACACTCTTTGTTTTTACTTTTTTTGGATCTAATAGTGCCATTAAATGGTTTTCACCATTAGATATGCTTTTGGTATTCATTTTGCAGCTGGAAGATTTGGCACTCGCCTTGTCTGAAGTTTCATTATGAGATTCAATGATGGAACATGTTTCAGGGTTATCATAACAGAGGAAGTTAATGATGGCATCATCATTTGAAAAGGTGGGTAGATCAAACAACTCATATTGGTCCTAGTCAATCAATTTGGGGTGTACTAATGACATGGAGTCATCAGATTGGCTACAGTCAGAAGGGGTAAGCATCATGATGGCAATGTCATCAGAATGTCCAATGGCAATATTGAGGTCTAAGATGTTACCCTCTTTTGAAGTCTCGCTAGAAGAATGATCATCTTCACTTAAGTCATCGATATTTTGTGATCCAATTTCAAGTGGTTTATAACTCAAGCTTTGTCCCTTTGTACATGTTGGTGTATACTTTTGCACCACATCAATCTCCTTATCATGACAAGACTCTTCAAAGAGGGAATCTCATTCATATTCATTGGAGTCTGTCTTAGAACTATCTCTCAATTGCAAGATTCTCTAAACAACTTGTTGTTTGGTTTCTTCTTTTACTTCTTCCTTGTACCCTAGTCTAGTCTTGTCCTTAGAATTCATTGCGATGGGTTGTATCGGTTCTATGATGTCATCTTTTCTCTTACCGATAGGACATTTTCCCTCATATCCCATCTTTTCCAGAATTGTCTTGCTTTTTCCATACTGTTCTGTTAGTACATTTGAAGTGGATGCTTGTGATTGCTCTTTGTCCGTGTAAAACCAATTCAAAACCTCCTTGTCTTCTGATTCATCCACTAAAGTGCCTGATCTTACAAATTTTCCATCAAAGAGTGTGGTCAATTGTGATGATTGTTGTCTATCTGTTGATGGTTTTCCATATGACTTAGGAGAAGAGGAGAGTTGTGATAACACAAGGATTTCTCATATGAGTATTCCCCCATGCCTTTATCTTTCAATTGGATCTTTTCAACCTGTTTTGATAAGGCATTGAGTTGACTTTTGAGATTCGATGGTGTAGACTCACTGATACCCTTATCTTTTGATTGGTCCTTTTTCTCCACCCATTTTGACAAGGCATTTAGTTGCTTTTCACTGTTGGATGAACCAGGAGTTGTAGCTTCCCTGTTGTGTCCAGCACAAAAGTGTCCTAAGTTGTTATGAGTGTGTTGCAGTATTGGGGGTTGTTGGAATTAGTAGCAATAGTGATCTCTTGTCTGTTAAAAGGAAATTTCAAACACTAGTGATATGTAGATGGTATAGCTTGCATCTCATGGATCCACAGACATCCCAAGAGTATGTTGTATGTCAATTTTTTGTCGAACATTTGGCATACTATATCTTTGACAACTGTTCCTACTTGAATTGGTAGGAAAATCAATCCTTGGGAGGATCTTTCTTCATCATCATATGCTTTTATTGTGATTTTCCTTCTAGGATTGATAGCATTTTCAGAATATTCGAGTGCACGGACAAGTTTTAGAGTGTAGATATTTAACCCAACTCCTTCATCTATTAGAACACATTTTACATGATGTTTATGGATTAAGACCTTGATGTGGAGAGAAACATTGTGCGTATGGGTGATGGATGCATCATCATGTTTAGAAAATGATAAATAGTGTGGTGCAGTTAAATGTCCCACCATAGTTTGAAATTGGCAAACTTCCAGATTGTTCGGTACCGTGGTGGCAACTAGAGCTTGCTCTAAGATTTCCTTGTGAGCAGGTGAAATGTTGAGAAGCTCTAATATGAATATTTGAGTGGGTATCTTCTACAACTGATCAACAATGTTATATTGAGTTGCAGGGACAATAGTAGTTGCTATGGATGTGGAAGGGGTAGCTCCTTTCAATGTCACCTTGGCTTGTCATCTCATGATTGCATTGATCAGTAAATTATCTTGTTTCTCTTTGATTTTGATGACATTGATTTGATTGTCATTCGTAGTGATATTGGTAATCAGATCTATGGGCACAAGGTCATTGAGTTGATGTGAGGTGGTGTCGATATCGTGGTGATTATTTTTAGTTGCAATGATGTCATGTTCAATGATGTAATTTATTGGGTCATCAATTGCAGTAAGATCTGGTTTGTCATGGGTTTGATCATCAACTACCTTGATGTGGAGAATAGTGGTCATAAACATAGTTCACATTTTTTCCTTTGGTGTTCAATGACAAGGACTCCCCCTTTTCATAGTTGGGTAGAGCGTTCTTGAACACTCCATGATCATTGTTTGTTTGGAGTCCTTCTACAAATATGGTCTTATTATCAATCAAGTCTTGTATCAAGTGCTTCAATTGCATAAATTCATTGGTTTTATGCCCTTTGTTTCATTGAAAATCACAGAAATGTGCATCATTCCACCATGGAGGCTTAACTTGCGGTTCCCAATTCCTTGCCTCTAGTAATGTTATGACTTTTGCTTCAAGGAGTTCCTTTAGTGTTGATTCTGATGATTGTCCCAAAGGTGTGAACCTTTGATTGGAGGATGTGCGATATGATGGCATTCTTAATCCAACATTACCTTGATTGTTACCTTGGTTGACATTTTGGTTGTTGTTTTCATTATTGGGTGGATTGTTGTTTTGATTAGTTTTGGTGGCTGTTGTTGTCAAGTTGAATACAGGTTTTGTATTTTGGTTTTCAGTTGTACCATCGTTGCTACCCACGTTCTTATTTCATTGCCAAAACTTTGGTTTGTCATTGTTGTTGTAATTGTTAGAGGATTTTGATGTGTTGGTGTCATTGTAAAGTTTTATGACTCCTCTTTTGATCAAAGCTTCTTCGATTTTAATCCCATTTTCAATCAATTTTTCGAATGTGGGTGGACATTGAAATTCCAATCTATTAGCTCATCTCGTCATTTAGATTTTCAATAAATATTTTCATGTTTTCTTTTTCAGGTACAGGATGAGAATATCTTGCAAATAACCTTCTCCATTTTTGCAAAAATACAAGGAACGATTCACCCTTTTTTTGTTTCAAGTTGCAAAGGTCCTTCATTGCTATGTCATGTTGAATGCTATAAGAATATTGGGTGATGAATTTGTTGAGCAATTCTTCAAAGGTTTTGATGGGTGGTGCGAGTTTTGAAAACCATTCAAGGCATTGTCCACCTAGACTTCTTGGGAATAATCTCATCAAATAAGTTTCTTCATGAGCAAATTCAAGACTCATGGTTCTAAATTCCCTCACATGATCAATTGGATCGGTTTTCCCATTGTATTTGTCATATTTTGGGAATTCGCAATATTTGGGAAAAGGAATTAGCTAGATATCTTGATCAAAAGGATATAGACAAATGTCTTGGATCAAATATTGTTTGGATGTTCCCCTTTGCATGTCAAGAAGTTGTTGTTGAAAGTTCTTCATTTGATGAGTTAGGGAAATCACTTGTTTTGTTTCTTTTTTAGGTTGTTTGGGAGGTGCTTTTAATTGATTAATGTCAAATTCCTATGGAAATTTGACACCTTGTTTAGCTAGCATAAGGAGGTATTTTTCCCAATTTCTTTCAAAAATATTTTCTAAGCATTTGTGGAAATTGGGATCTTGTTTAGCATGTAGAATGTCTTCTTCGGTTATTTCTTCACCTTTAGTGTTTTCGATTCCATGGAAAGGATTCTCTTCAGCCTCAATCATGATGTTTTACGTTTCACTTTTTGAGTTTAAGTGTTTTGAGTCTCGATGCTTGGAGTTTCGATGCTTTGAGTTTCAATGTTTTGCATTTCGATGTTTTGGGTTTCCAATTCTTTTTCCTTGAGTTTCTATTTTTGCAACCTTGTTTGAACGGGCATACAAGTGTTATATTTCAACTAAAATTTGGTCTTTGTTTGGGATAGTGCCAAGGATTACAACTACGTCAAATAGAATGACAAATTATATTGAGTTTCAATATTTTGCGTTTCGATGTTTTGGGTTTCCAATTCTTTTTCCTTGAGTTTCTATTTTTACAACCTTTTTGAACGAGCATACAAGTGTTATATTTCGACTAAACTTTGGTCTTTGTTTGGGATAGTGCCAAGGATTACAACTAAGTCAAATAGAATGACAAATTATATTGATGAGACTAAGTTGGATTTGATTATATAGCTTTGTTTCGTGATGAGAGGATGATAAATCTTGATGATGAAACTAAGCTTAATAATCAAAGATGTGATAGGTTTGATGATTGAGGCACTTTGAGATGTTTTAGACCTACGTGTAATTTGGAGAATTCCACTTGTAGAGGTCATTTTTGACAAGTTTAGTCTTTGTTGTACCTAAGGAATGATTTTGGATTGAAAAAGATTCTGAATTTTGACTCAAACTATGAAATAGGGAATAATTTAACTCTTGGTTTTGCATTTAGTGGATGCACTAAAATAGAGCCCAGATGCACCAAAAGATTTGACAAATGCACTAAAATAGAGGATGGATGCACTAGAAAATTGCACAAATATGCTATAAGAATGCCTGGATGCACTATAATCGAGGGTCAATGTGCTAAAATACGCAGTGGATGCGCTATAACAAAGAGTGAATGCACTAGGAAAATGCTCAGATGCGCTATAAAAATGTATGCATGTGCTGAAATAGAATATGGATGCACTGTAAGAGTGCACGAATGTGTTATAATCTTTACTACATGTGCTAAAACATAGGGTCTATGCGCTAAAAGATTGCACAAATGTGCTATAAAACTGACTGGATGCACTAGAACAAAGAACAAATGCGCTATTCTGGAAAATTTCAATGTTTTGGCAGTCAGTCAGTCAATCTTCTTTTTAATCAGTGAATCTAAATGTTACCAAGGTGTGATTTGTTGAACAATGGATTTTGCTTGGTTTCCACCTTGTAAGTTGCAAGAATCAAGTGTTCAAATGGATGATTTCTGAATCAAGGTTTTCACTTCTATTGTGTGATGTTTTGTTTGAAATTTGTTTGAAAACACATTGGTAAAAAACATCAAACATGTACAACCTAAGGTTGTGTAGGACAATATTCACTAGATTCCCACTTGGATTTTACTCCAGTTGTGCCTACTTTTAGTGGATGATTAGATGCTTGACCCCATTGGCTCCCCTCCACGACACTCACTTCTCAAGGCAGCCAAGCATCAATACCCATGAATCTCCCATGGCATACTTTTCATCTCTACTAAAAGCTACAAAAATGTGGTGCAACTTCAGAACGACCATTCTTGCACCAACAAATAGATTAAGGATTTCGGCCTTGCTACAAAAAAGGGGTCTAGTATAGGCATTTTTTTCATGGGGGATCATCCATACGGCAATAGACCATTATTTCCCTTCTTGTCGAAACAATCCTTGTGATACTTGAACTTTCCTCAAGTACCCACATTTACATCCCAATTGCAAGTCCCTTGGCTTTAGCGTGTTACCGATTAGGTTGTTCCCTTGGGTGATTACTTTTTCTCACAAGGCAGGCCCTCTATGGATAAAACAAAATACAAGCAAATGGGTCTGGATTTTTGGTCACCCGGTTAAGGGGAGAGCATATGCCTACCATTCATCAAGTACAAAAGACATGGTGTTCTTTAACCTTCTAATTAAGCTAGATGTGCATATTAATCAAAAGAAAGCATTAAATAACTCCAACCCTTGCATAAATCATTAGTAGTTTGATAAGATTGTCTTTAGTATGTAGATTTCTGGAAAAAACTGTGTGCAGATTTTTGGATCAAGATTGTCTTTGACCAGTGTATAAAAGTACCTACAAGCAAAAAACACCAATTAGTTCTCAGATTTTTAAAATTTTGTAAATTTAACTAGATGCGCTAAAACAGTCATCCAATGCACTAAAAGATTATTTCAATGCACTAAAATAGATATTCTATGCGCTAAAATAACTCATGTATGTGCTACAAAAACTACTGAATGTGCTAAAAGAAGTGATGAATGCGCTAAAGGAAAGACCGAATGCACTAAAATACTCCCTCTATGCGTCGAAAGATTGATCGTATGCCTCGTAACAAACCCCGTATGTGCTAAAAGATTGGTTGGATTCGCCGAAATAGAAGTCATATGTGCCAAAATATTTTTCGGATGTGTCGAAAGAATTCGTGGTTGCACTAAAACGTCACATCCAACCTATTTAAATGAAAATTTCCAAAAAAATATTAGAGTATGGGGTCTAGCCCCACGGTGGGTGCCAATTTATGTGTGTGTGAAATGTAGGAATTGTTAGTAAATCAATACAAACACTAATGAGACGTATTATAGTAAAGATTTGAATCAAATAAACTACTCTAAATTGTAGCAAAATAAATCTTTAAAAATGTTCCATTGTTCTCTATTCTCAAGGATTTATTAAACCATATTGGCTCTCAGATTTTAGATGTGCACTATGGTTGTTAAAATGACAACTTGAGAAACGAGATGCTATTCAACATGCAAGCCAATTAAATTACTATATGAAACTATGTGATGAAAGATATGATGGAGATTATGATGAATGGATAATGCAGTTAAACTATGTGATACAAATGCAATGATAAGAAGTTAGAATGATTCTACATATGCTCAAATGATTAGTGATATGATAATCTAAAATGCAACTATAAAGCAAAACATGGTTTAAAATGCAACTATAAAGAAAAACATGATTCTACAATGCTAACTATGAAGCTAAACATGATTATGTATACAACTACAAAGCAAAACATGATTCTAACTATAGACTCCAAATGCTCCAATGTTCCAAAGTTATTCCTGCATAATAACTCTACTCGAATGTGGGATGCAAAATACTATGGAAAAGGGTTGTATTTATGGGCTTTTCCAAGCATCTAGTGATGTGGCAACGATTGATGGTCCAAATTCAAACAAGAGGGATGAATGGTGGAGATGGAGAGAATGAAGAAGAATTTCCCCTTGACCAAAGACAACATGCCAAATGGATGGAGGAATCAAGTGTGTGAGAAAAAGACCATGTGCTTGAAAGTTTGTTGAAGAAGTGTGTGAGGAATAAGCCATGTGTTTGAAAATTTGTTGAAGATAATTCTAATTAAAAATTAAAATTATTTAATTTCATGTGACCTTGGTGAGGTGGCATGAAAATTTGTAGACATGTGCTTGAATTCCTAATGTGGGATTAGTGAGATTTAATTAAATAAAACAACCTTATGAAAAATTGTTTATTTAATTAAATTAGAAGAATATGATTTTAGATTTGAAGAATTAAAGGATATGAAATATATAAATAAATTGAGAATTTATTTAAACGTAGATGGAATATTAATTAAATAACTAGTATATAATTAATTAAATGTCTTGACCGATTTTAAGTGTATACAGTAACATATAAATACTTATGTTTAGACTTGTAGAAAATAAGGAAAAGATGATATGGATCGCACATAACATTTGTTGTCATCCTTATTGTATTCACTATAAAAACAAAAGATTCAAAAAACAATACTACACTAATTTCATCCATTAAATCTCTTATTTGATGTCAGAATTTAGAACAAGGAGATTTCATATCACAAACAACAAATAAATTTATAGAGAAAGCTATGACTATTATTAAAAGAAGTTATGTTTTCTTTAGATCTCCAAATCTTCCCTGGGAATAACATCAGTCAACATGTTATGAAACATGAACTACCTTCAAGTGTAATTACTACTTAACAGATTTGATATCATGATGTTTAGGGAATGTCCTACAAAAAATGCAAAGATTAGGGACTAGAGATCCCAATAGCACCATGCAATGACACTGAAATGTGACTACAGAAACCAAAATCAACAACGTCAAAGTGAGTACTCTAGGTGCTATCTCATTAGCATTACCACCTCTCATAATGTTGGTTTGCACAAAAACCTTCATTTTAAGGACTCTAAGGACTATTTTTTTTATTCAAATTCCTTTAATTCATTTCAAGCACTCTTAGGAATTCTCTTTATGCAAAATCATTTCAAGAACAACACTAGATCAATCAAGTATTTATTGAGACATTAGTGATTTATGTTGATAAGATAGTGCAATATATACCCTGTTTATATATCACTATTTAGTTATCTACTTTGGTTGATCAATAGTGAAATCCTATAATATACTAGCATGCTTCATGAAATAAAAATGATCGCGTCCCATCTCTTTCTCTTGAATTTATTTGTCCATTTGATCTTCTCATATATTAGTTAAGCACTTTAAGTTTATGTTGGAAGATTAGTTTTTGTGTAACCTACAGAGCAAGTGGTACTAAGGATATGCCACATATTCAAAGAAATATTTTCTTACATGCGAGTGTCTTCTTGCAGTCGTGAGTCTTGAAAAATAGCAAGGTATCTGCCTCCTCACTTAAGTATCCATAAAACTAGTCCTATTAGTGTTCAAATGCCTCTATACATTACTACTAACTTGCAATGTTTCAATTAGAGAAATATGTTTATTGATCAACGTGTTTGAGATATACATTGTTTTTGCATTCACAATCAGATTTTATATTATGGTTAAACTACATGCATTAGTCTTTTTTTCATATTGAAAATGATGTCTAGATTGAAGACTATGTTTAGATGATGCTTTTTGCAGTTAGATATTCATCTCACAACATAATCAATATATATACAAGCATATATATTCATATACGTAGTTGCAGACTATACAGATTCACAGGCACAAGCGAAATTTACCAGCTAATAGTTTTAAAGGCAGTTTAAACTTAGCATGGGTTGCATACACTACGGCTATGCAAGGGTGATGGCCTCCCATGGGGGGCGCTGCCTTCGCTGCATGTGGAAGGCAGCGCCCATCCCATAGGTTGTGGCCTGTGGGATGGGTCATTGTCTCCATAATGCCCCCCCATGGGTACCAAAGGTGTCCCCCAATATGGCATTAATTTTCCAAAAGAAAACAAAATAGATATGTGCTCACTTTCTTGGATAGTTTACAATTCGAAAGCACAATTTTGTATCAACCCCCAAAATACTCGATAGTAATATTATATATGTATAAATATATAGTACAATATATTTATATATTATTATTATTATTATTATTTTGACATAGAAACAATAAGAGGAGTTATAGACTTGTATAAGCATGATTCAACTATCTTCAAATAGAGAATCAAAACATTCAAGCACAAATGTAAGATTACAAGCAATGGGGGGTTCGACAGAAGAATTTCTCTTTTCCACAATACAGTAAATTATTCACACATTTGAAATCAAAATACAATGGCAAAAAAGGATTTAAAAACTTGGAAATCACTTCCTAAAGCTTTTCTTCTTCTTATTGTCATTCCTCTTTCTCCCATCGTTCTTGTTTTGCTGTGATATCCCAAAACTTACTTCCTGGTGCTCATTTTTAGTTATATTTTTGCAAAGAAAACAAGAAAGATAATGAAAACAATTGTGTGTTTTTGTTATAGTTTCCCCCCCTTTTTAAATATTTCTTCCTCAAATTTTTTTCCATAACCAAATGTTAAATAAAATCAAGATTTAGTTTCAAGCATTGTATTTATCCTCAGTAATAATAATAATAATGAAATACCATTTAATTGCAATTAAAACTAATATTAAATAGCAAATATGATTTATTAACTTTGCATCACAATTATCTTCAAAACAATAAATATTAATTCTAATTTTCAAATAAAATCAATAAATGATTTAAACATTAACTAACATTTAATTAATTTAGCAACTATAACAATAATCTTCCTTATTAAATAAAATAAGACACAACAATTATTAAAATAGTATTATTGAATTATAAATGACTTAGTGAAAATAGGGGTCATGACAGTAAGTTAAATGAGTTCAACAACTCAAGTCCAAACTAACATGACCAAAAATAGGCAATAGCAATTCAACCACAAATTAGAACACATATACAAAGGTTTACCACTTAGGATTTTTCAAAGGGTTTAAGGCAGGAATAAAACCCTAGAATTGAGGTAAGACAGAAACCTTAAGTCACAAGCCTCATCTTGATCAGATAAATGGCTAAATTTTGTAATAATCATTAGTGGAATGCAAAAATTTGAGGGGTTCCACTAGTGGCTCCAGTTGGGGACGTATGTTCCTCCAAAATAGAATAGAGCGAGATCACAAAATCTCAAGGTTAAAGTAGACCAAACCAAAAAACCAAAACCATGAACAACATGGACAAGACAGACCAAACCAACCAAAGTAAACACACCAAGCCAAACCTATATACAAATATACATAACCTACAATGTACATGGAAAAGATACACACCTCAAGATAAGTATGCTTTCAAGAATTTTCCATGTATTGGCAGTTCAAGAAATTCACCAGTCAAACTTTATAGTTAGTAAGAATCTTCACCATGTGTGTTTGCTACCAGATAAGGACCCAACCAAAGTGCATCAAATTTTCCATGTTTACCCTTATCTTGAGCTCTAGCATTCCACGTCATTACCATGCTTCCTATCTCAAACTTCCTTGGAGAATCCTTTTTATCATACAGGTATTTCACTTGCAACTGCATTTTATAATTTTTGTCATGAGATTCTCTTCTAGTTCCATCCAACTCTACCAGAGCATCAACCCTGTGTTGCATCTCATCATAAATGTCTTCATCGTATTCTTGCACAAATTTGTACATCTTCAACAAGTTGTTTTGAGGCAGCCTTTCATCCAAACCATATACTAGACCAAATGGGGAATGTCCAATGGCTTTCTTAACAACAACCCTATTTGCCCAGAGTGCAAGCTTTAGCTTTGAGTCCATGCCTTTTTATTCTTCTCAATCACCCTCTCGATGCTCTTCATCAAACTCTTGTTACTTGATTTTTCCTAACCATTTCCTTGTGGATGATAGGGAGAATAATAAGATATTTGAATTTCATGTTTGACACAAAAATCTCTAAACTCATTTGATCTAAAACACATGGAATTATCAGAGATAATCTTCTCTGGGACTCCAAATTTGATCAAAATTTTGTTCATCTCTTTGTGGGGATTGCTTCCACCCACTTTGTAAAATAATCAGTAGCAACAAGAATCCAAGAGTGTCCCCCACTGGATTTCTTGGATATTTTACCAATGAAATCAATACCCCATTGTTGGAAAGGGGCTTGGACTGAAATTGGCCTAAGAGGCAAATTTCGTAAAAACTTCAGTTTTCCTAAGAACCTTTGGCAAGCATCACAAGTTTTGACAAACTTGTGGGCATCTTTGAACACTGAGGGCCACCAAAATCCTACTCTCAAAATCTTGTGGGAAGTTATCTTTTCCATATAATGGCCACCACATACTCCACTATGAATTTCTGCTAGGAGTTCCAATGTTTGTTGTCCATGAACACATTTGAGTAGCACACTCTTTGGGCTTCTCCACCAAAGTTCATTATCAATAATCACACATTTAATGGCTTGCAACTTCAAGGTCCTTGATAGGCTGTCGTTAAGTCCCATTACTTTAGAATAAAATATTCAAATTATCAACCGGGTAGTGTTCAAGGCAATCTGCAATAGAAGAGTTCCAAAGTATCTCCCTCAGGTTCCTTAACTTTTAAAGAACAACTTTAAATTAATTCTAACTTCAAACTGTTTAACTAATAAACTAAAAAAAGTAATCTACTCCTAAGAAAACAAAGAATGCTTGGACTGTAAACATGAGTATACTAATTTAGAAAGCATAATAACTAAGTTAAACAAACATAGAATCAATTTAAACTAAGAAACTGATTATAAAACATAAAAGCTTATAAAAATCCATTAAATATTTTCTTAACAGTCAAAGTTCCAACTGTAAGTAACAAAAACTATGAAAGTTGAAAAGATAACAGATACTTCAAGACTAAGATTTCATAACAGTGAATTCAAATAACTCTCTATAAAGTATCAATATAACAAAAGAAAACACTTATCTACTCTCGTCGAGTGGCCAGCTCATGGGACAACACATTCGTTCTTAGCTCACATCCACATATATTTTAGGAACACCTCTATTAGCCATAGTTATCACCCATAATTCATAACTCAGAATTTCAGATAACAATCTCTTTATTTATAAACCTTGGAAAAACATTATGTCAGCATAATATTGCTTCCACTGTATATCTTACTTCCAGCGACTGTATCTTTTATAGAGAAACTATAACTAAATGCTATATTTCAACTGGTATAAATAACCACTGAAAAATATCTAAAAACAGATCTACATATAACTCATCTATCCTATTACACAACATTTAAGAGGCTCAAGTCGAGCCATAAAGTCTTTTATCCAAAAGATAATAGAAATAACATCTTTTAAGAACAACAACATTTTCGGTCCATCATCCTGAAGTTCTGGAGCATACTTCCAACATATATCTCTAACTGTTCTGGAGCACGTGCCAGCTGGATACTTCAATCTGTAACTTGATTTGACCGATTATTATCTACAAAACACTTAAAACATCCTATTAAATCTGCAATAGCAAATTACTTTAAGAAATCAAAAGAAATAAAGTTTATACAAGTTCTTACTAAAATTAAGCAATTATTTCTTCTAAAATTTAATTAATTGGCAGAGGATAGAGATTTGCATATATGAACTAGGTCTTTGTGGCATTATTATGATGAGGTTATTTTTACCTCATCATTTTCTTCCCTTCCTAATTCTTGGCAGGTCCTCCTGTCCCCTGATTATAATTTTGCCTTGTACTCCCTTCTGCATACTTTGCACTGATATCATATGTCTTTTGTTGTGTCATCAAAGTTAATAGGGGAATTATGGAAACCTGCATGAAAAGCAACTCCCATTTTCCATTCATTGAAGACTTTGTCATCCC
Organism: Sequoia sempervirens; assembly: GCA_007258455.2. Classification (NCBI taxonomy): domain Eukaryota; kingdom Viridiplantae; phylum Streptophyta; class Pinopsida; order Cupressales; family Cupressaceae; genus Sequoia; species Sequoia sempervirens. The sequence goes on from VDFB02047397.1 coordinate 124,480,809, forward strand.
GATCTGTATTAATATGGAAAGCAGGGACTGGATATAGCAGTAAAGGAGGTTTGTACCTCATTCCTATCCATTTTGTTCTGAGATCTCATAGAATTTTGGCCAAGGCATCTGCTCTTCTGAAGGACCATCTAAGCCCAAGAGGAGAGATCACTTCTCTTTTCTTTAAATATATAGGCAATGGAGTGTATCTCTCTTCACATGCATTCCAAGCCTTGCCAACCAATTTTTTCCCCTGTTCTATGAAATGATTATAGCAAACCTGAAGGTTGTTATCATACCTTTCTTTCATTTTCTCATCCAGCAAAAGAGCTACAAATGTTTTCTTAAAAGTGGTTGGTCTACTATTTGGAGATCTTATGTAAAGTCCTATAGTTTTCTCTGCTTGAACATATTCTTTATTTCATTCTTGCCAATGGATTTGAGTCCTCATAGTAGACAATAGAGATCTTAATTGTACTTCTCCCACAAAAAGATTAATAAAGAAATCAGTATGCTGCTCTAACAAAAGATCATGGGTAAAGAATTCACAGAGCATATCTTGCTCTTCAGGTTTTGAGTCTGCAAACACTTTAAGAAATTCTTTATCATTTGGTTCATAGGGTTGATCATTTTAAATCCTAAGCAATTTCCATCTACAACATTGCTCATTTAAAAACATGGAATATAATCTAGATGGCCTTCTACAAGATAAAATAAATTCAGCTATTTGACAGGCATCCTATTTCCCCTTATAAGCTTTATTAAATGCTTCTCTTAATAATACCATTTCCATTCTCAATTTGTTATTCTCAATTTGTGCATTCCTAAGAAAATAGCACCATTCCATCCATTTCATTAATAATGGAGGAATCTGAATTTGGAACCATTCAGTTACCATTGGCTCAGTTTGAACTTCTCTAGATTCCATCTTTGGTTTACCAGTGCTTTCCTGTAAGTCCTGCTCTAATTCTACAATATTACTTAGAGAAGTATTCAATTCTTCTTTTTGTCTTTTCCTTTCCTCTTCAAAAGCTGAAAACATGAGCATAAAATTCCCTTTTAAATTATGAATTTCTTTATTCAATTCATCCCTATGTATCCTATTTTCCTTATCACAATTCTGAATTTGTAATTGCAGCTCACTTATAGATGTATCTTTTCCCTGCATTTCCATTTTTAAATCCTGAATTTCTTGATTCCTTTCATTTATTGCAGTCTTATACACCATGATTTCCTCTTGTTGTAATTCCATTCTTTCCTTATTTTCATGCAGCTGATTTCTTAACTCTTCTATTTCTAATTTCAATTTTTCAAACTCCATATTAATATTTTTAGTTTCAACAATTTCAACAGCTTTATTAATGACTGGAGACAATTCCCCTAACATACTATCATCAATCTCCCTAAAAAGTGGAGATTGTTCCTTTTCTATTCCCAGTTTTTCTTATTCTACCGCTTCCTCTTCAGATACCAAATGAAAATGCACTTCCTCAACATATATTTCTTTTTCTAAGGATTGGTGAATTGACTCCTCAATTTCCAGATTCCTCTTTTTCTTTTTAGCTTTAGACCTTTTCTCGTTACTTTGTGTTGGGGTTTCTGCAAACCTAGAGGATAATTTTTTACTCCTCCTTAAAGGAGGAGTATCCTGATAATTTAAAATAGTTGGATCACTTAGAAGAATAATTCTTCTTTTCCTCTTCTTAACAGGATGAGTATCCGCATTTGGACTCATTATCTCTACATCCTCTATCTAGTTCAGAGTTTCAAAATCATCTTTTCTTAATTATGGCACTTCCTCACCAATTATGGTAGGAATTTTGGGTTCAGGAGCTCTAGGGTTTTCGGGGGAAGTTGCTTCATAAGGTGAAGCAACTTGTTTTGAGGATTCTCCCACTTCTATCTTCCTTCCTAATGTAGGCTTATCAAACTTCCCCAAAAAAATTTCCCATTTACTTTGAGGTTTCTTACGAAAATAATATTTACAAATCAATTGAATTAACCCATGGTGTTTTAATGGTCCTGAACCAATTTTGTATCTCTCTATTGAAGAATTAATAGAATCATTCAAGAAATGAGGCAAATTAACCCTTAGAGCAGGGTTTTCCTTCCCATGCTGCAAATGTGTTAATATGTGGAATGTTGGTCCTACAACAGTGCCAAGTTTACCTTCACAAGTGAAATATCTAATGATCCATGCAACAGAAGTACCCCAAGGTTCTAAGATAGAGGCTCTCTGAAACCCTTTATTCTGTCCCCTAGTACTGACAACTATCATGGGTTGAGGATCTCCCTGTCTAATGAATAATTCTGATAATTTTTTATATGGAATTTGTGTAGTTTTAGATATTTTAATACCAGAATCTTCCAACCCTGAAATAGAAGAGATAATTTTTGAACTCACCTGGAAACGCTTTCCATGCAAAATCACTTGACCATTAGAGTAGCTTTCGGAAAACACATTCACCAGCTTTTCATTATACCCTTCAAATTTCTTGATAAAATCCAACCAACCTACTTCCTCAAACAGCCGAGAGATATTACTTAACCCCAACAGCTTTTCTAGAGAAGCCAGCTCAGATTTCTTCTTTATGCCGCCCATTTTCTTGTCTCTCTTGCTTACCACCCTACTGAAAAATTCAATAATGCCAAGGACTTGTGCACTGGAATTTTTGAAGATATGATTAGACTGATATCATTTACTCTACTCTTGCCCGGATCTTACTATGTAATGATTTCAATTTGCATGAAGGGCCGCAAAAAGAGTGGCGTACTTAACAATTAATCACCAAATGGCTCAATTTACTAAATTGGGAAAAGAAAATCTTGCCATTTAATTATATTTTATTCGAAAATAACTACTTATTTAAAGCAAAAATTTGTACTTACTTCCATTCCGTGATCGCTTGAAGATCTTGTACCTCACGATTTGACAGGATGATGCAAGGGGATTGGCTAAGGTGACGGTATAATTATTATGATATGAATGAAGAGACTCATGGATGATGAAATTATTAATAAAGATAGGCTATTACAGTGGATTTTATTTATAATGATAGAAGAAGACACGTGTACCAATGTACGATAACCAAATTATCGAAAAAAAAATTTGAAAATTTTCTAGAAAGGATTTGGCGGAATGAAGATGAATAAATTCTGGAGCATGCATAAAGCATGCATTCGGACTAGGAAGATGGTCGAAGTTCCAGAGCATGTGTAATACATGCATTAGGAACTAGAAAAGTGAATAAGTTTCGGAGCATCGCTAAAAGATGCAACTGAAACGGTGATCAAATGAAAGTTTCAGAGCATCATTGAAGGATGCATCAGAAGTAGCCATGAATGAAATTTCTGGAGCATCGTTGAAGGATGCAGCCAAAGCAGCGACCAATGAAAGTTCTGGAGCACTGTTGAAGGATGCAATCAGAGCAACAACAAATGAAAGTTCTGGAGCATCGTTGAAGGATGCAACCGGAGCAACAACCAATGAAATTTTTGGAGCATCGTTGAAGGATGCAGCCAAAGCAGTGACCAATGAAAGTTTCAGAGCATCGTTGAAGGATGCAGCCGAAGCAGCAACAAATGAAATTTTTGAAGCATCGTTGAAGGATGTAGTCGGAGCAACAACAAATGAAAGTTTCGGAGCATCGTTGAAGGATGCAACTGGAGCAACAACAAATGAAAGTTTCAGAGCATTGTTGAAGGATGCAGCCAGAGCAACAACAAATGAAAGTTCTAGAGCATCAAGCATTTAGATCATCAAGTTCCAGATCACTAGCCGACTGAATGATCAAGTTCCGGAGCATCATGGAATGGTGCTCCGGAAGTTGTTATTCCTTTATGAAAAGTCCTGCCAAAATGAAAATACATGTTAAATCTGAAATTTTATGAAAGATACTATAAAAATGAACTAAGTACACATTTATTTTATTTTTTTAATTTTAATTTTAATTTTTTCAGATAACATACAATCATTTAAATCAAAATAGACTCTGCCTTTGCAGAGTCAATACATTGGATTTCTCCTTGCAGTTCTACCAGCTTTGTAAATTCTTCTTTATTAACTGGTTTGTGATAAATATGTAGGCAATGACCATTTACTAAGAGAGTTCGTGAATCACCACCGATAGGTTTTAACTGAACTGTGCCATTCGAGAAAACCTGGGAAATTTCATATGGCCCTAGCCAATGAGTTATGAGTTTTCCTTTATGATTTTTGTATCTTGAATCGAATAGCAGGGCCCAGTCACCATTATGAAATTCTCTTTCCTTAATATATTTGTCATGCCAAACTTTTTGTTGATGTTGAAATAATTCTTTTTAATGAACAACATCCAGACGAAGCTCATCCAACTCATTTAACTGTAAAACTCATTCTATTTGAGCTCGTTTCAAATCTAGACCCAATTCCATAGCGATTCATAGGGTCTGAAGTTCAAATTCAATGGGAAGAAGAGGTTTCTTTCCAAAAACAAGCTCGTAGGGACTGAATCCAATTGTAGATTTCCATGTATTATATGCCCAAACAGCTTTAGGCAACTTCCTGGCCCAATCTTTTCTTCCAGACGAGACAGTTTTTGTCAGAATGTTTTCTAACTCCCTATTAGTCACCTCTACCTAACCATTTGTTTGAGGGTGATAGGGGGATGACTTCTTATGGCTCACCTGAAAAATGGTCTGTAAATGCTAGGAGGACTTTGGACATAAATTGGGGTCCCTGATCTGTAACAATAGTTTGAGGGGCTCCAAATCGAATAAAAATTTTGTTATAGAGAAAATCAGCAACTTGCTCTTCTCTAGCAACTCGTAAAGCTTAAACTTCAGCCCACTTTGTCAAATAATCAGTACAGACTAATATGTACTCTTTCCCTTGTGGGGAAGGATCTATGGGGCCAATAAAATCTAACCCCCATTTTTCAAATGGTTCCAAAATTACCTGGGGTTGCAACGGCATCTCTGTCGAAGCAATTGGTCTTCCTACTCTTTGACATTCATCACAATGACGAACATAATTTTTAACATCTTTATGCGTTGAAGGCCAATAATATCCAATACCTAGTATTTTATGGGAAGTTCTTTTTTGTAGAATAATGACCCCCTGAAGGATCATCATGACAGGGCCTTAAAATACTATAAGTTTCATCAGCCCTGACACATCTTCTCAAAACCATGTCAAGTCCACAACGAAATAACATCCCATTAATCCATTTAAATAGTGCACATTCTCGAATAAGTCGCTTTCTTTGTTTAAATGTAAATTCAGGAGGTACTTCAGAAGTAGCCAAATAGTTGGCAATATTAGAAAACCAAGGAACCTTTATAGAGATAGCAAACAAATTTTCATCAGGGAAGTCATCTTGTACAGGTGCTCTATCGCCCTCTTGTTTAATTCGAGATAGAAAATCTGCCACCTCATTAAATTTTCCTAGTTTGTCAAGTATTGTCACGTTGAACTCCTAAAGAAGTAATAACCATCTCATTATTCGACCATTAACTACAAGTTTATTCATTAAATATTTTACAGCTGAATGATCTATGTAAACTACAACTTTATATCCTGTAATATAATGACAAAAATTTTTAATGGCATGAACAACCGCTAAGATTTCTTTTTTTGTTGTCGTGTAATTTCTCTCAGTAGATGTTAAGTTTTTACTAATAAAGTATATGGCATATTTACCCCCATTCTCATCTTCTTGCCCTAATACTGCACCAATTGCATCATTCGAAGCATCAACATAAATGTGAAAGGGAAGACTCCAATTTGGTCCACGTAGTATAGGAGCAGAGACAAGCCTTTCTTTTATCATTTCAAATTATTGTTGACATTCAAACGTCCAACTAAACTCCGCATCCTTTTGGAGTAGAGAAAACATAGGGGCCGCAATCTTACTGAACATTTCTATGAGCCTTCTATAATATCCAGCATGTCCAAGAAAACTTCGAACATTTGTTTGTGTTTGAGGTACAGTTAATTGTTGTATGACTTCATTTTTTTTAGGATCAACTTTTATTCCTTCCGAGGAAATGTGATGGCCTAAGACTATTACTTGTTCTACCATTATTAAGCACTTTTAATGGCTAAGGGACAATCAATTTTCCTCACAAACCTACAAAACCCTATCCAGGTTCTAAAGGGCTTCATCATAGGTTGACCCATATACTATGAAATCATCCATGTAAACCTCTACACAATCATTAACAAGTTCTGCAAATATAGCCAAAATGGCCCTTTGAAAAGTAGTCGGAGCATTACAAAGTCCAAAAGGAAGAACTCGGTATGCATACGTACCCCAAGGACAAGTAAACGTGGTTTTGTCTTGATCTTCTGGTGCTACCTAAATTTGGTTGTAACCACTAAATCCATCTAGAAAAGAAAAATATTTCCTTCCAGCTAAATTGTCCAAAACCTAGTCAACAAATGGTAGAGGAAAATAATCTCTATAGGTGGCTTTATTAAGTTCTCTATAATCCACACAAATTCTCCACTTGCCATTTTTCTTTAGTACAACTACCATAGGTGACACCCACTTACTATCTGATATAGGATAAATAAATCCTACACGAAGGAGTTTCTCAATCTCTACTTTAACAAGATCCTTTAATGCAAGGTTGAGTCGCCTTTGTGGTTGACGAACAGGTCTTATATTAGGATCAGTATAAATGTGATGAGTACAAACACTTGGGTGAATACCCCTCATGTCTGTATAATCCCAAGCAAAAGCTTTAGACCTTTTTACCAGCACATTAAATAATTTATCCTCTTGTACTTCTGTCAACCAGCTATTGATATTCACAGTTTTTCCTGGTAACAACATAATTGTTTTTGTTCCTAGATAAGCTGAAGTGACAGTATGTATTGGTCGTAACAAAGTGTTAAGAGGACAACTATGAGGTATAAGTCGGTGAAATTTTGTAATATCATCAAATAAATAACTCGTTATGGGAATCATATTAGCCAAGGGACAAGGCATCCCCATGGTAACATAATTTTGTTTCATTCCACTTATATCAATCGGTTGTCCCAAAATTTTGGGTACATCCTCTATTACTTCTTCACTATAACTTAAGGCCAAATGTGCCACCTCATTCACCAACTCATCCTCTAAGTCTTCTCCATGTTGTTTAATCACTACCATGGCCAAAGAGGCCAAACTGTCTTGGCTCCTAAATTCCTTTGGTTCATTAACCCAAACTTTATTATACTCAGTTGGTTTAGCATGAGGATATAAAAATAAAAAATTTCTATCTCGACCATGTGAAATGGTCATACCTCCTTCTCAACAATCAATTTTCAGCGAAAATAGCCAACCATGGTCTTCCCAAAATTATTAGATAACTATCTTTAGGTGTAAAAGATTAAATTATTTGAAAGTCAACTGGATATTCCCATCCATCAACTTTAACAAGAACATTTTTTATAACACCTTTTGGAATGGCTATAGACTGATTTTCCATCTGCAAGACTGTAGTTGTAGGACTTAAATCTGTAAGACTCAACTTCTCCATTACATCCAGCGTCATTACATTAATAGCCACTCCTAAATCCACCAATGCATTAGATATTTCTACCTCATTAATTGTAATAGTAATCAGTGGACTCCCAGGATCATCATATTTTGGAGCAATCGTATTCCTAGACAAAAATTTAGCTAAATAACCATCAATATGCACAGTGTTTATTTTCTTTGGTTTCCTCCCTGGGGTTCTAATACACAGTTGTTTGATCAACTAATTTAACTCAGGAATTTCCTTTATTGCCTGCAACAAAGGAACCTCTATCTACAATTGTTTAATTTTCTAAATTAATGTAGTTTCAGAAGCTAATGACATTTATGGAGTATCTTTCAGAATTGTTGACTTTAGGTGCTCCGAAAATGGTGCTTGAGTTTTCTCGTTTGAAAGGATATCTCTTTTCTCCTTTGGAGGAATATCTTTAGTAGACTCAGTCAAAGACTGACCTTCCTCCTCCCGAGGCAAACCAGCAGCTCCTGTTGCTAATGACTCAGTAATATTCGTAGGTGGTGTAATATCTTTCTCAAAATTGTTCGTCCACTACTTCCTCAATAGTGGGTGATTGAAGTGTCCTACCTGATCGTAACTAAACACTTCCACAATGAATTGCATTAAGGCCTATGACATGATCTTGTTCAATAGTGTATACTAGAGTATTCTATTTACTATTCTTTGGATTGGGAAGTGGTTGCGCCGAAAGTTGAGATTGATTCACCTACTTAGTCTGAGGAGGATTCTGAGGTGGTGGCAACAAGTTCTGTTGTTGACTCCTCCTAGGACCAGTATAAAATTGATTATGCCCTTGATTCCATTGGGGAGCAATATGTTGTGGGTACCATTATTGTTGCGACTGGTTTGGCCATTGCTAATTTCCCCATGATTGGGTTTCCCATTTAGGTGCACCCCACTAAGGAGTTCCCCATGTCGGTTGTGGAGGGTAGGGCTAATTCCAAGATGGAGGCCATTGATTACTAGCCCAGTTATTCTGGGGTCTCCACGCAGAGTTGGGATTATGGCCAGAAGGAAAATTACCTCCCTAGCACTTATTTAGGACATTTATTTCTTCTTCAACCTAAGCGGTTTTTTTCTTAGTATTCTTAAGATCGGTAAGAAGCTCACATTGATTGGTCGGGTGGCTTTGCTCACAAAGTTGACAAACATTAACCTTGTCTAATAGGCACTCCCGTAAAAGATGTTTATTTTGACACCTAGGACAATAGACTGACAAAGTCTTAGGGTTACATGTCTTTGCTTGTATACCATCCAACGTACTATTCAATTGTACTAGTATATCTATCTTCAAATTTTCTATTTCTTCGCGAAGTTTACCTATCTCATTATTCCCTTTAAAAAGATTTGTTTTTCGGATTCCTCCACAAGTACGTGAAAAATTGCAACACAAATCACATATGTCTTCAAGGTTTAATTGAGACACATCTCATTTTCCCATTAAATCAAGACTTCTTCTTGCATCATCATCGAGTCCTTTAAGAAATATAGTCTTGAGAATCTCAACACTAATTGTTGTTTCCCCACATCGTTTAGATAAGAAAAGAAACCTATCCAAATAGTCTTCTAGACTCTCGTCCTCATTCTGTCAAAGTTTAAATAGCTCTTCCTTACGATCACTCACCCTACAATAACTCTGATATTTATTCAAAAACACAACCTCCATTTCTTCCCAAGTTGTAATACCTCCCGACGGTAGTCCCATAAACCAGCGCATGGTTGAATCCTTCAAAGTAGAAGGAAACAACTTCATTTTCTGGTTGTCATTTTTATAGTCATAGGTTTGACAAAGGACCTTAAATTCGAAAAGAAATTGGTCTGGGTCTTCCGAAGATAACCCACGAAATGTTGGAAGGAAAGTTGGAGAAATTTTTTTCATTGTTGTATCATCATTTGCACCAAGAGCAATAGGATAAGTGAACGTCCTAGGTGGTGGAGGACCATTATTATTACGGTTGGCTTCTTCCCTCCGATCGCCCATGATTTTTAGAGGAATATGCTCCTCGACAAAAGGTTGTACCACAAGATGATCTTCTGGAAGATAGTGAAAAGCCTCTGGTGGGTTAGGCTCAAATAATTCGTTGGTAGAATAATCTTCTAAGCCTTGGGCCTCCCTTTGTATAACCAGAACGTATTTTGGGGGGGTCTTTGGTATAAATCCTCCGTAAGGGGCTCTTCTCCTGACCATGCAGAAAAGGAAGCCACAGACAATATTTTGTCCTAAAAGAGGTATTCAAGGCATCTTCTATTAACACTTTAAGCAAAATAAGCAAAAAGAGTCCCCGACAACGGCACCAAAAAGTGATAGGTTGTCATTAAGTCCCGTTACTTTAGAATAAAATACTCGAATTATCAACCGAGTAGTGTTCAAGGCAATCTGCAATAGAAGAGTTCCGAAGTATCTCCCTCAGGTTCCTTCACTTTTAAAGAACAACTTTAAATTAATTCTAACTTCAAACTATTTAACTAATAAACTAAGAAAATTAATCTACTCCTAAGAAAACAGAGAATGCTTGGACTGTAAACATGAGTATACTAATTTAGAAAGCATAATAACTAAGTTAAACAAACATAGAATCAATTTAAACTAAGAAACTGATTATAAAAATAGAAAAGCTTATAAAAATCCATAAAACATTTTCTTAACGGTCAAAGTTCCAACTGTAAGTAACAGAAACTACGGAAGTTGAAAAGATAATAGATACTTCAAGACTAAGATTTCATAATAGTGAATTCAAATAACTCTCTATAAAGTATCAATATAACAAAAGAAAACACTTATCTACTCCCATCGAGTGGCCAGCTCATGGGACAACACATTAGTTCTTAGCTCACATCCACAAATATTTCAGGAACACCTCTATTAACCATAGTTATCACCCATAATTCATAACTTAGAATTTCAGATAACAATCTCTTTATTTATAAACCTTGGAAAAACATTCTGTCAGCATAACATTGCTTCCACTATATATCTTACTTCCAGGGACTGTATCTTTTATAGAGAAACTATAACTACATGCTATATTTCAGTTGGTATAGATAACCACTGAAAAATATCTAAAAATAGATCTACATATAACTCGTTTATCCTATTACACAGCATTTAAGAGGCTCAAGTCGAGCCATAAAGTCTTTTATCCAAAAGATAACAGAAATAACATCTTTTAAGAACAACAACATTTTCGGTCCATCATCCTGAAGTTCCGGAGCATACTTCCAACATATATCTCTAACTATTCTGGAGCACGTGCTAGCTGGATACCTCAATCTATAACTTGATTTGACCGATAATTATCTACAAAACACTTAAAACATCCCATTAAATTTGTATTGGCAAATTACTTTAAGAAATCAAAAGAAATAAAGTTTATACAAGTTCTTACTAAAATTAAGCAATTATTTTTTCTAAAATTTAATTAATTGGCAGAGGATAGAGATTTGCATATATGAACCAGGTCTTTGGGGCATTATTATGATGAGGTTATTTTTACCTCATCATTCCTCCTTTCATTATCTGCCATACCCTCATGACATTGCAAAGTCTGCAAATATTGAACAATCTATCTATACCAACCACATGCCTGCATGTCAAATTTAGGTGCAACATCTACACATTCAGCTTGATTTATTTATTGGCTTCCGAGTTGGTTTTAGCCATCAACTTAGCTAAACCTTTCCTTCTCACCAACTTGGTAATTTGAACATCAATGTTGAACTCTTGGATCTTATTGATCCATCTACATCTCCTGCCTGTGACCTCTTGTTGAGTGAAAATATCTTTCACTACAACACTTGGAACATAAGCTATGACTGTAGCTCCCATTAAATATGTTCTAAATTTTTACAACTTGACTACTTTGTAGGCTTTCTTTTCAATCATATCATATTTGAGCTCTGCAACTTGCAAAGATTTGCTAAAAATGCAATGGGCTGCTCAAAACCCTCTTCATTTTTTCGTAACAACACATCAAAAATTGTATGAAATGTTGCAAAAAAAATATTTGCATGGGATTGGAAAGATATAGGGACTTCAATATAGGAGCTTCCTCTATGGCTTGTTTTATGCTCTTAAATGTTTGACTAGGCTCCTCACTCCAAGTTACCTTCTCTCCTCTCTTTAGCATCTTAGAGATATGATGGGTGATCTCTGCAAAGTTAGTTACAAACCTCCTCAAGAGATTGATCTATCCAAAGAATGATTGGATTCCTTTAACATTCTTTGGCTATGGAATTTTGTCTATTGCAACCACTCTTTCAGGATCAATTCTTATTCCTTCCTTTGACACAATATGCAAAGAATCTTTCCTTCTTTCACCCCAAACACACACTTCTTGGGATTCAAAGATATGCCATACTCAAATACCTTCTTAAATACCTTCTCTAGATGCATACAATGGTCTTCTTCCTTCTTTCTATATGTTGTCAGGTCATCTCGGTATACTGCTAAGAAGATATCAATGAAATCAGAAAAGGCCACATCCATATCCCTTTGAAAGGTAGCACCTGCATTTGTTAGGACAAAAGGTATCCTAACATAAACATAAGTTCCCCAAGGAGTAGTAAATGCAGTTTTCTACTACTCAAAATCCTTAACCACTACTTGATTATAGCCAAAGAAAGCAATCCATCATAGATAAAAGCTCACAACCAATCACCTTTTGTAACATAGCTTTCATGTTGGGTGATCAGTAATTATCCTTCAATGATGATATACTAATATTTATAAAATCCACACAAAGCCTTATATCACCATTATTTTTCCTCACTGGCACTAAGTTAGACATCCATGTAGAATCCCTAACTAGTTTGATGATACCCCCTTCTCTTAACTTGACCAATTCTTCTTGCATCTTGGGTGCCAATGTAGGATTTATTGGCCTTTTCTTTTGCCTAAAAGGCTTATCATTAGGTTTTAATGGAATCTCATGTTGAAACAAGTTTTCCCTATAGGCCTTCAAATCATCATAAGACCAAGCAAACACATGCATGTATCTTCTTAATAAAGCAATCATCATTGCTTTAACTTGAGGCTTCATCTTCTTTCCAATGTAAACTTTCTTATGAGCATTCTCTGTCCCAAGGTTAACTTATTCCAAATCCTCTTTATGAGTGGATGTTTTCTTAGAATTTTTGCTATCAAGGCCATCAAAAACCCTCTCCAAGGAAACTAACCCCTTTGGGATTTTATTAGTCTTCAACTGAATAATTTCATTCTCAAACATTGTTTTCTTGCCATCCACTTCTACAAAAGCTCCAAATTCAATTTCTTGAGCTTCAAAATGTCCTCATCATCATTAAACAAATACTAGTTCTTTATGTTATTAAGAATTGAAGGTCTAACTTGCACTTCAACTTTTGAAATGCCAACAAAAGTAATTTCATCTAGTTAGAGTGCAATATTGGTAAGTAAATTTGCCACCTGATTCTGACTCCTATCCAACCAGTCAATACCAAATGCATCAAACTGTTCTATTGAGTCCCAAACAACATTTCTATATTGTCTCAACCTATTAATCTTTGATGCATATCTTGACCTAACTTGAGAAACAACAAGCTCTGAATCTCTAATGACTCTTAACTTCTTAATTCCATGTTTCTCAACAAGTCCTAATCCTAGTAGCAAAGCTTCATATTTAGCCACATTATTTGTGTATGAAAATAATAATGAAAATGAAAACTTAAAATTTCTACCACTAGGAGAAATAAGTATCACCCCTGCACCAGCTCCTTTTGAGCAAGCACCATGAAAATGCATGCTCCATAAGTCATCATTGTTTGCTTGCTGCAACACTTCCTTTTCAAGAGGTGCAAGTTGTTTTTCCTCTTCTTCTTATAGCTCTTCAACTCTAAAGTTATCAATACCAATATCCACAAAGTGGATTCTATCCTCATCTTCTACAAACTCAATCATGTGTGGAGCTCTTGGATCCCTCATAAGCTTAATGTCCTTTCCCTCAATTGGGAATGTGGTAAAGGATATATCACATTGCATGCTACCTCCCATGGAAGCACTCCACTTCCTTGATAATAACATACCATAATTTGGTGGGATTTCCACCACAACTATGCTCATAATAAATTCCTTGTCAAGAAAAGCAGCCAATTTACAAGTATGGGACATCTTTAATCACTCCTATGATTGGGATTTATTTTGAATCCATGGCACAGCACTTGCAATAGGCAAAATTTATTTTCAAGCCCATTTCTTTAATAATCTCCACCCGCATGATGTTAGATGAAGCTCTTGAGTCAATCATACAATTCTTTAGAAGCTTACCATCAACAATCAGAGTTACTTAAAATGGATCAATATTAATTGGGCAAGCTATGATAGTGTTGCCCAAATAAATTTGAGGAATTTCAATGATGTCTCCTTCCATTTCTTCCTCACTTACTTGATTCCCACTCAATTTAGGCTGAGTAGACACCCTCTTATCATCACAATCCATAGTAGCACCATTGATAAGGGTCGCTACCTTCTGCTTATGCTCTTCAATTCTCATAATATCCATCAATGGAACTATCACCTTAACTTGGGAAAGTAGCTAAAACATGTCAACTGGATTATACTTGGGTAATTCATAAAGGATCACACTTTTTTCTTCAATCTAAACCTTATGTTGTTCACATTTCTTTTCAACCTCCTTCTTTCTTGTTTCTTCTCTTGATCTGCATTTGACTTTTGATTCTTTGCTTTAATAATTGGAGAGACAATATCATCTCTCTTCTTGGTTTCATTATATTTTTTGGCCCAAATCTTAGGTCCTTTACTCTCCTTAGCTTTGATCTCTCCTTCCTTAAACTTGACCAATTATTTTGTTTTAGTCCCCTATTTTTTTGCATTTTTCTCTTTCATGAACATGCTACCTAGCTTACCTTGGTCACAATTTACAATGCTATTCCTCAAATTATGAGTATTTCTTGCTTGTGCAACTAATGCTATCATCAAATTTTCATATTCCTCATCAGAGGGTCTTCTCAAGGACACATTCATTTCATCTGTTTCTATAGCATAAACATTGTTCTCAACATCTTCATCCTTGTCAAGAAAAAATTGCTGATAATAAGCATCTAATTTTTTCCTTTGACAGTCAACATCCACTTCATGTGATTCTTCCTCCAAACAACACTCCTCATCAGCAAAATTTGATCTATGCATAAGCACAAATACCTCCTCGTTGTTTTCTTGAATTGGCTCATGATCAATAGGTTTATTTTGTTCCTCTTCAAATTGTTTTGCTACTGAACATGTTTGGGAAGCATGTGGTAATTGAAAAACAACACACCAAGGTGTTTCATCAGCAAAATGCATAGAATTATTTTGTAAAGGATCAGGGGGAACTTTGTTTAGTGTGTTCTTCTAAGTATTTTGAATTGGATTTCCATTATTCCAATTGGTATTGTAAGGATGATCTTGCAACCTAGGAGGCCTCTCATTTCGTTGGAAATTGGGCTTATCATATGTCTGCCCCTTTTCTTGCCTTGCAAGTCTGTAACTAATATCCTTCATACAACTTGAAACTTTATCAATGTTGTCCTCAAGAGAAGATCCTTTCTCTATAGAGTGTTTTTCTTCTTTCTTTGGGTTCTTCAGGATCTTAACATCATTCCTTCTACCTACCTTGCCTGATGCTCTCCTATTATTTTCAATATGGATTTCCATCTTAAAAGCCTCTCTCAAATTTTGAGGATTCTTATATTGTAGAAGATAACTCATTTTTGAATCAAATTCATTGCAATAATTTATTAGGCATACATTATCATTGAGTCTTAAATCAGCAGGCAGTCTATTCATGGCCTTTTGAAATCTTGTATTGAAGTCAACAACCATATCATTTGAGCCTTTAGAGATGTTGAATTCATTAAGAAAGAACCTTGAATCATTCTTATCACAATATTTTTCTCTAAACACCCTCTTAAATTCCTCCCAAGAACCAATACTTTCTATTGGTAAGGACCTATACCATTCCCTAGCATCTTTAGTGAGTGACTGCATAAAGAGTTTCATCATGACATCCTTAGATTTTACCTCAAAATCATCCATGATGTTTACAAATGATTTCAAGTGATCCTCACCACTTATTGCATTGTTTCCAGATAATTTAATGAATGCAACCCTAAAGTCATTGGGGAATTGGTTTGGGTAACTAGGAATTCTAGCAAAGCACAATTACTAGTATCTATCCACTTGCATTGGCCTTCTGGTGAACCAATTTATTTGATCATTATGGGGTTCATTGTCATCTTGATAACCAAATTATTTGTTACCTCTCCCATTTCCACCTCTACCATTACCACCATTTCCACTTCCGCCTCCAGATTGGGTATTCTTATTTTTATCACCACCTCCACCACCTTTAACTCCACCACCACTACCACTAGGGGTACTTCCACTTGACTTAGTGTTTTGTGATTTGGGGTCAAGGATAGAATGAACAAAGCTTGAAGCTCTTGTATCTAGGATGGATGTTTTGAGAAATGTAATTTTCTTCTCTATTTTTGCATTTGCAACAAGAATCTCCATCTTACTCAACTCATGTTGCAATTTTTCATTGGCCAATTGCAACCTCAATACTTCAAGGTCAAGAGGTGCACTCGATGGAATGGATTTAGTTTCAAATTTTTTAGTGGATGTATTAGCAAATGAAGAATTTTTATTTGTATTTGGGATGCGTTTCTTAGGATGACCCATAGGTTTCTTTCCATGGTCAACAAGTTGGGATTTCTCAATAGCAGCAAAGGGATTTGAAACCTTAGTAGTTGTAATAGAACTGGTGTATGTGCTTGCAACAGAGGCTCCCATAGGAACAATTACTTTAGGAGGATCATGGGTTTCCCTAACAACAGGTTTAGAAGGACCCCCAGGAATTGGCCCTTCCTTCACTATTTCTCTCATTTTCTCAACCCTCTTTCTTAAGGAATCTCTATCTAGCATTTTTGCCTTTATTTTCTCCTCTCTTTCCTTTGCTTGTCTCAATCCCAACTCCTTGAGTCTGAGCTCTTATTCTTGCAAGGCTTGCATATCCTTGTTTATCTCATCTTCGTCTTCTAAAACAACATCAGACTCACTAGGTTCAGGGGTATAATAAGTGAGATTCATTGGTTCTCTCTTAGAAGAATGGTGTGAGGTTTTAATATGGGATCTTCCTCTAGGGTTGAAATTATCATCATTTAAAATGGTAGTACCCCCAAGATTTACCCTTCTGGTTGGGGATTCACCATCCTTACCCTAGAATCTCCACAATTTTTCTTCCTTTAATGTTAAAGGATTACTGTCAAGCTGACCCGTAATAGCAAGAGGCTCATTTATGGCAAGATTTTCTCATTTTAGAGGGCATACCATAATCAAATATTTCTTCAGGAATATTTTCATTTAAAATTTTAGATGCATGGTCAAGATTTATTGTAGACTTACTTGCTTCAACATTCTTCGCAATCCATGATGACTTCTTACTCTTTGGTGGCTCATATTCTAGCTTCTGCTCTAGATGTTTCCTCATATGGTTCCTACTTCCTCTTATGGCTTCAAATTGCTTCTTATAATTCTTCTTCTCTCTCCTTCTTTGAGAATTTAACTTTGCACTGGCACAAGAGACTTCATAGTCGCTACCCACTATATGGGGAAATGAAAATATATTAAGCTTTTGAGAAGAACTCACAATGTCAAAAAAGACTTTGAACATAACCTGACAAGAAACAAAAATTTGAACCATGATTTGATTCATAGAAACTAGATGTGACCTATGATGAGAATTTGCATAAATTGTCCTTCAACAACGAAGAACAATAAAATCTATTGGCTCTAATTGTACTAGATATGACCTAGAGACATCGGACTAGCATTGTCCCTAGCAGAGTCACAAATCGGTTGGTTGTAGAAATGAACCAAACTTATCTCATCAATTATCTATAAATTTTTGAAAATTCAATGATTAACAATTGATTAACAATTGTGAGAATTGGCCAACAAATATGTGAAATCTTGCTAGGATTTCCCTCTACACTTTGGGCTCTACAAAATATGGGAGGGTGATCCCTACAATGTATCTTATGATACTCTTGTTCCTATTATCACATAGATTGCAATTCAAACAAATAATTCTCCTTTAATTGTTTAACAGATAAAACACCTCAAAGATTTGGAAAATCTTCATGGTAATATCTAACTTAAACATAAGAAAACGTTATGCATTAGCCTTGACATATATTCATATAGAAAATAGATGTTGTAATTAATTTTGAATGTAGCTATTGTGAATGATCTAAGAGACTGTAATATTAATTGATCAGTGTCTTATCCTATGGTGAAGAATCCTAAACCTTGTAATTGAAAACATACAACAATATTAATCCCATCATTATAATGCCTATCAATGATGCATTACACCATCAATACCAAATACTTAACCAATAACACTTTGTGATCCATGCATATAATTGCATAAACCTCCATTCATGTTAATATAATTTAACTTATTCTTTGAATAAGAGTAATAACATTGAACAAGCATTCAAGGAAAGACAAGAAGATGAATAACAAAAATATTTGATCACTTATATTTAAAACTTATGCAATGTTTATAGTGGAGAACACTGGCCTCAAATATCTTGCTATTCATATATCAAAAGATGATAGTACTACTATACATTCACCGTTACAAAATTAAAAGACTCATAAAAACTAAAAGAAGACTCAATTATATTACCTAGACTTGTTGTAAAATTTCTCTCTGAAATCAATATACTAGAAACCTGTACAAATGGCCTTGAATTCCCTTTTATAAGAACAAGGGAGCAAAACAAGCCTCAGGCCAAATTCTACACATGTCATATATTCATTTAGCAAACAAAATACATCAAAAGGTAGTTATATTTGCCCAAATATGAGGGAAAATATCACATAAGACAACCAATTTTTATTTGTTGATGAAGATTCTCCTACCTTCCAAAAGGATATTCAGTTGGTGCAAAAAGATTCCTTTCACGAGCCAAGCACTTATTCCATGTGCTCCAAAAATTGTAGAAGAAAAGCATGAAATGAAGAAAAGAACATGCTAGAGTAACTCCACATTTGCATTCCTTGTCACCACATTTAAACCTGAGAAAGTGCAATATTTGAACATTGATATATCCAAGGTCTAATCTATACTAATTCCAGGCCATGTATTGCACTTCTCTTTATTTCAACTTCATTGTTGCAGACCTATAACAAAAATTGTAGTCACCACCTTGCCACAACAACACCTTACTCATCCAAGACATCAAGATATTTACCCTTCCAAAGCTCAAAATCTTCCTCATAAGGCCAATTGAACTTAATAACCTTGTCAACTTTTAGCCTGTATGGAGCATACTTGATTACTACGTGGTTAGCTTCCTTGTCAAACTCGTCAAGGAAGATCCTTGTATGAGTGAGCATATCCATACTTCTCTTTAATATCTCCATGTTAGCTCCCTCACAAATTAAGGTTGCCTGAGTAGCAATCACTTTACTTGCCTAGTCCTTCCACTCCTATAAGGGTTTGACTTCACCATCTTCACTTAAAATGTCTGGGAGCAGACTGAAGTTCAACTCATCAAACTTCCTCACCAACTCTCTAATATTTGCTTCCAATGGTTCAATTTTCCCTTGGAATTCCTGGATCCCACTCACAAGTTTGAGGGTAGATTGAATATTAAGTGGCTTATCTACATCATGTTTAGATCCAACTACCATAAGCCGAAAATCCTAGTACCTGGGAACCCATTTTTTGATCAGTGGGATGGTCACTTCCTTGTCCCTATCAAATTTTTTACTGCATTGGACATGGAAGAGTAATTAGCATGGATACTAATTAGTCTTTTTTCTATTCCCTTGTTCAAATCTCAAGTACAACTACCACAATCTTGAGGTTACTCATATGGATTAACTCATCCTATCGTTTACTCCTCTCCTCATAGCCCTTCAACTTTTCAATCAAGTAAATTTTGTTGACCTCCTCTACTTGAGGTGCACCTAAAGTACTCTATCCCTCAACTGATATTGGCACATTCCCCAAATTGTATGGCATAATTGCTAATGAAGCTTCTAGGGGAGGAACAAGGGAAGATGGTACTTGCTCTTGAGATGAAGGAGGGGAAGCAAAGTCAGTTTGTATTGGTGCATTGATTTGCACATTCTGCATCTATTCTTTCAACAATACAATCTATGTCTACAATTCTGCAATCTTTTTCTAACCCTTGTTGTATTCAATCAACATGTCATATACATTTTCCTAAATTTTTCCTTCTTTTCAGTCACAGATTTCTACTATTGCCTTTGTAAATTGAGCAACATTTATAAACATAGTGGTTGCTTCAATTGCAGGGGTGTCTCACACTCTCTTGATGATTAACCATCCCCTATAATTTGCATATGGCTCTACAACTGGGGGCTTCTTTGTATTTGGGGCTAGGGCCCAAATTGCAAGTGTATCCCACTTCTCACTGAAAGTAGACCCCTACCAATCACTTGTTGCTTCTTCTTTTGTGGTGTACAGTGACCTATCACATCTCCTCACTGTATCAAAAGTGATGGCAAAGGTAAGGTCCCACTCTGGAAGCAAAAGAAGACCATTCTTTCTTACCAATTCTCTTCCTTCCTGAGTTGTGATGCCCTAAAAATTTTCCCTCATTTATTTTCTAACTTGGGCTTCAATGACTTTGTCTAGCAATTGAAGGTTCAAGCTTTCCTTCTTAGCAATATTGTTAACATATTATTCCCTCTTTGCTCTCCATGCAAACTCCATGAAATTTGATGACTTGACAAATGAATCATTGTCCACAAATCTATTACATGCCTCTTCTCTCATATCATCAGTATTATTCAGACCAGGTAGGTCCACCTTGCTTAGTTTGAGGCCCATTTCTTGTGGCAGTATCTCCCTAGGGGGAGAAGGCATACCTTGTTGCATTTCTTCTTCAGTGACAAAAAAATCATCATTGAAATCTTCTTCCACCAAGGATTCTACCTTTTGCATCTTAGAAGGTGGTTGCCTTGGTGGTGATGATTCCCTTGGTGGTGAGTCATCTCAGTAACTTTAGGGGAAATAGACCTTGGGGGAGACAATGGTGGTAATTCCTATGCTACTAAAGGAATTCTTGACCCCTCTTGTTGAGAAGAGGTCGTTACTATTTTCTTTTCTTTCATCTTATCTTTCCTCCTTGTAAATACAAGTACTCTCTTTGGAGATTGGTAAGTAGGTCTTTCCTCTACCTCAGGGGCCTTCCCCTTTCCTTGTTCATCTCCCACCACAACTTTCCCCTTGTCTTGAATTATTATTTCCTCTTTCAATCTCCCCACAACTTGCTCAAAGTTTTGAAAAACATATTCAATCCACTGTATTTCATCATTGATATATTTGAAAGCCAAAAAATATGGAACTTTTTCCTACATTTCCTTCTCCAACTTGTTAAATGTGATCCATTTCATTTTCCTGTCATCTTGATTTTGGAAATAAAAAATATTCCTAATCACATCCTCAAGAAAGTAGAAATTGTGGATGAATCTAGAACTCTTCATCTTGGCCTTTATCCTTGCCATGAAACCCTCAGGATCTTGATTCCTTGCTCTGACCCTCTTCATCCCAAATGTTTTGAGTACATCAACAATTTTTCTCTATCCTCCCTCCATAACAAAGTCATACAAAAATGTGTATGTAGGGAAAAAGGTTACCTTCCTTTGATTTTGCAAGTGATTATCCTCCACATCACCTAACCACCACATTGACTCATGAAAACCAATTCTTAATGGCACATCCCTTAGGAGTATATGGGGTGCAACACTTGTGCCATAAACCCTAATAATTGTAAAACTTGGGTAGGGAATCACATCTCCCAAATTGTGCTCAATGTTCAAATCAGGCCTCCTTTCTTTTGGCCTCAAGAAATCGTGCAATACTGCAGGGATCCTTGGAATATTCATGATTAGGTCCCTCCTCAGTTTGGAAGCAAAAATATTCTCAAACACCACAAAACTAGACTTCTGATCATTTCTATCCAGGAGTTTGGTCCAACATTAATAGGTAAGTCAATATCACCCTTTGTTCTGACCAATGTCATGTCCTTACCAAAGAATCTAGTTCCCTTGTACATAAATATATGCATGAGTAAGGAATACCACCAAAATCTTACTCTATTCTAGCCATTCTTTAATACAACCAGACCCTCATGTATCCTTTCGACCAAGTATGATCCAAAGTCATAAAGTGTATTGCAAGTAGGATGCTGAATACAAGCAACCATGTACATTTTGGCCATAAGCATGCTTGTGACTAGATCAAACCCTAAGATATGGCATAAGGAATAATATGTCCTTTGGAAGTATGTCATAAAATAGCTTATAGGGAAAGGCTCTTTATCAGATGGGCCCAAAATGATTTTTCCTTAACCTTTTACAGATGCCAAAAAATGTTGCAATACTGAGGTCCTAAGGGTTGGCCTCACTCTCTCATATTCAAATCTTAACCATGTCATCACTCCATTCCGTTAACTTGAAAACCTCAGTTATCTCATCCCTAGTAATCTTTACTATATCAATGTCATCATATGTTCTTACAACCCTAAAAATTGGGTCATAATTAGCTAATATTGCCCTTAGAAGGTCAACATCCATGTAGACATTAGGCACAACTGGTTTAACCATGTCCAATCTCCAAGGGTTACCAATAGGTATTCCACAACTCTTGTTGCCAAACTAGTAGTTGTATTGTGCCCATCCAATGTATGGTAATGTGGCATCTTTGATAGTACATTGTTTGTTGATGAGACCATCTACAATTTGAGTTCATCGAAACAACAACTGACCCTTGGGCTTATCAGATGTTGAGGGTTTTAATTGATCAATGAGGTCCTGGGTGTTGGCATTTCAATTTTCACCTATAGAGTGTGGATTGGAAGCGAACAACTATGCACAGTTAGACTGCTCTTCGAATTAAGAGGGGAAACTCCCTCTTTGTTGATTATCCATAAAAAGAAAATGCTAAACTAATTGCTTATCTTTTTATCTTAGCTGAGAGCACAAGGATATAAAACTCTTTTCGTTGCAACTAAGCTTTTCTTTGGTTTCGTAACTTCAACTACAACTAGGCCTAAACTAATGACGCTTCTAACTTCTCATAAAGCATGAGAATTTAGAAGTAAATAGGGAATGGTTGGTAAACACAAAGCTTAAACAAACTTGTTTCTAGAACACATCCAAAGACTCGTTGTACTTTCAGATAAATGATGAAATAAAGATTATGAAAGCAAAACATGAAACAAAAAAATCAAAATTCTTTGAAAACGTGGATCAAAGCAAGGTAGGAATAAGATTTATTTCCTCAAATTCTAATAGTAATCACACATCTAGGGTAGTAGATTGTAACTACAATAGGCATATAATTTATGATCAAACCAAATTACGCTAAACAAAGTGTACATATATTGAATAGAAAACTTGCAAGTATTAAAACTCAACAATTTTGTTGTAGCAACAATGGTTAAGAAAATAATGAGCAAGGTTGCTCTTATTTATACACAAACATAGGAGTAGGGAACCCTAAAATATCCTTGTGTTAACAATCAATCTTGCCAATCTACAAGATTTATTCCTATGTCTAAACAAAGATAACTAACAGTTAACTGGAATGACAATATTAGTTAACTTATATAAAACTAAAGTAAAATCCAACTGTACAATAGATATCTCCAAAGATAGATATGTGTGAAAATAAGACAACCAGATAAGTTGGAAAAGACATCAAGTTAACTGTTGATCTAAATTCTATCCTTGGAGAACGTCACATGCCTCAACTGGTAGTTCACTCATCGACAACTTGAGTAATCAAGTCCTCCAAAAAGCTGTTAACTACCTCTACATTTGGAGCACTAATACTCTTTTGAATGATGTAATGTCTCTGCAACATCTCTTCACCATCTGTGATTTGATTTAGAAATTCACTTCTCCTTTCAACTACTTCATCAAATCTCGCTGACATCGTTGCAACTTGACTCAACTTGCAGTCAATGGGGTCACCATTGAAACTACTATGGATAAGGTTTTGAAACTCTATTTGTACTTGTCTGAGATCAATGTAATCACCATCTTCACATTGATATTGAAAAGGAATTTGTGACACAAATGTTCTTACAAACCTAAGAGTACTTGCCACCTGTTGGTGTAATTAAAAGTGTTGTACGTTGTCCTAAGTCATAATTACACCTTAGTTAAGTTTACTTAAGGACCACATAGGAGGTAGTTGGAGAATTTCCACTTTTGGTGGACTTGAAATGTCATTACTTTATCACTTCCCCCTTTCGTGAACACATCATGTGATTTCCTCTCCACCTTTTGTGGTGATTATCACATTATCACTTTTCCACTTTAGGTGGAGTGATAGCTTTTCATAGTTGTCTCATGGCATAATCTTATGCCCTTCTATGTTCTCACCTTGGCTATATAACCAAGGGATCCCTTATGTACTTTTTTCCAACATATTCTATTGGCATCATTGGCAAAATACAGTTTATTACTGTCATATTGTTCTCTCTTATGCTTGTGCTTTCTATTAGGCCTCTAGATCTTGGGTGGCTACCTTCATAGCCAATTCTTACACCACCTTTTGTCTACATTCAACCACTTCAACATAGATTGTCTTGTAGGTTTTTACTTTGAAGATGTCTTGTTCTCTCCAAGTAAAAAGATTATGCTTGTTTTCTTCCATAGTGACTGAATCATATGCCATCCTAATGTCATAAATGATGATCTCATCCCTGGGCTTCCTTTTCTCCATGCTCTACTCTAACTCCTAAATTCCTGAGCAAAGATCATGGGCATTGTACCTCAATTGGTACATCTTTGTAACTATGAATCTACCCTTGGTGATGAATTCCTCTACCCAATCTCTTAGATGTTTCCCATAAATAACCAATTGACTTATCTGATTTTTATCTATAAATGATTCCAAAATTTGTGGGAGCAAAGTGATGATATATGAAGTAGGTTGGAGATGTACTACTGCAACTATCGATTTTCATCCTTGAGGGCTACCTAGTCTTCTCCATCTTTGAGCACTCTCTCCTTCAAGGTAATTGCTGCAACCTCAAAGAGATTTACATTAGCTTGTTGTGTGCTTCTACCAAGGTTGGCTTTGACTAATGTGAAGTCATCAACCTCAACCTTGTTGTCATTCTTGTCTTCTGATGGTGTAGCAATCTCAATGACCACCTTGTTGTCAACATTCTTCTCCATATGAACTTGCTTCTTGAGTTTCTTTTTTGATGTGTCTTGGTAGACATTATCAAACTCTGCAAAGTCCAACCAGTAAGAAGCCTTTCTCCTCTTCTTTCCCAAGAGGTTCCCAAGCCAAGATGAAGAGTCTCTGCTAACTTCACTGGGAGGATTGGCTCTAGTCTCATCAACTCCTAATGAATGAGTTGGTGTTGAGATGTCATGAATTGGTTAATCAGACTCCAAATCAATGTGAATTCGAGAAGAATACAGTGATGATGGAAGAATATGAGGCTCTTCTTCAACTTTTGGTACTGATTCAACTGTATCTTCGATTGCATCCACTTGTTGTTCTTACCGATTCCTAATAGGAGACTGCATCTTTTCCTTCAAATTCATTAACATTTTGCAGTTCTTTGTAGCCTCTGGAGGATTGCTCATCGCTTCCACTCTGGGTTTCCATCTAGAAGTGGAAGGTAGTGTGGTGGAACCACTGCCGGCTCTATAATTCGAGTGACTACCCTTCATGTGATCTTTCTATTCAAGAATAACCTGTTGTTCTTTACAACCCGACTTATCCTTTCCTCAATGGAGGTGCTCTCTTTGGCGTACCAATCAATTGGTTGAAGTGGCTACTAATCAACTTGATCTTTGGAATATGTGGGAAGTAAAACTTCTCCATCATCATATGATAAACCCTCCACATCTTCTAATAAAAAAACATCAATATGAGGAAGAGTAAATCTACTGTAATTATGTCTGCACACTTCAAACTCATCTTCACAACTAAACCAAAAATCTTCCATTGTAGGTTTATGTGAAGAATTGTGACCAAGAAGAGCTGTCAAGAGACCTCAAGGGTCATATAAACACCTTTCTATGAGAAACTTGAGATTATGCTTTGACATTTCATTGCTCATCAACTTAGTGTTAGCAACTAATTTGCATCTGTATATACTCATCTCAAAAAGGAAAATGGCAATAGACTCGTGTTTGTTATTCAAAAAGGTGTGCACTTCATGCAATTGCCTTAGGAACTTCATGAATACTACCTTATCCGATGGGTATTTGGGTAACATGGTTGGACTACCTAAAAATCCATATACGTGTACGTAGGAGAATGTGGGGAATTATATAACCCAATAAGACCAATCCGCCATTGCTAATCTGGTATATGCAGAAAACTGTATATGCAACTAGTTGTCAAGATCTCACACTATATGCATCAAGAAAAGATCATTTACTTGCTTGAAATTTCATTTTGATTGTGAAAATTCTAACTGCGAGAAATGTTCATGCACCTACTGGATGCCCAGAGTTCCATTGACATTCAAACCTCTAAACTTGCCTTGAAAGGATATTAGATATATGAGGTATGAAATCATATGGAATTCATGGGCTTTGAAGAACCTTGTCATTTGGCTGTGAAGAGTGTCACTGATCAAAGCCAACCAGTCATAGTGTTTTCTATTGTTGACAAGTTGGGACATGATGTAGAACATCCATGGCTGAAACTTATGTGCTTTTGTTTGAACTATGACTCGGTTGAGTAGAGTGATCATGAAAACAAACTCATCCTTGAATTCACCACATCCAACGTTCCTTGGCAAACTATTTTGTTGAACTCTTTTGAGCCACCTTTGTGCCATCCTTTTCTGGCGCTATTCCTTTTGCGTATTCCATGCCTTTTCACATTCTTCAATTGATATAATGAGGTTATTTGGACATGGTGGAATAGAAAAAAACTCCTCAATGTCTCTCGGATTGAGGCTGCAAATAACACGCTCATCCACTAATTGGATTTCTTGTGAAGTGGGGTTGTAGTGCTTGACACAAGCTATTACAAACTCAATGTTCTATGCCGAGATGTGAAAAGAGGTTGTTGCTAGTAACCTAAATTGTTCAAGATTTTGGATTGTAATGTGGTCTATGCCTTTCAAAGTGTCCAAATCAATCAGTGGATTTACTTGATGCAAGTTAGTGTCAAGTGTCTTCAAGAAATTGTGAATCAAGATTGATTTGTCTTGATATCAATTACAGGGAACTGCATATCTAAAGACTTGAAGAATGATTATGAGCATGACTATGTTTGAACAACCTCTACACAAAAGCTAACAATAACTTCACTGAAAGGCAAAAAAGGGCAGATTTTTTGGATAAAAATTTGAGATATGGGTTTTGTAAGGAATTTCGTTCTGAATAAACCCAGATCATCCGTTTTTCAAAAAAATGACTTTTTCAAGAACATGCAAGAACCCTTCAGAGGTAGAAGTTGTGAAGCAATTTTTTCTTGAAAAAATCTAAGATATGGGTCTTGTAGGAATTTGTGTGCTAAAGAGACCTAGATCGATCATTTTTTGAAAAAGATGATTTTTCCAGAAACCCTAAAAAATGGAAGCCGTAGAAGCCATTTTAAAGAAAATTTTGGGATGTGGGTTTTGTAGCCAATCTCATACTGAATAAACCCATAATGCCATATTTCTCAATAAAATGATTTTATTGAACATGCAAGAAACCCTAGAAAAATGGAAGTCGAAGAAGCTATTGAAATTTTTTCCAATCTCGGAGAAGATTGAAAAAGAAGAAAACCCAAATCAATAGAAGTTGAAAATTATGAACTTTTGTTTTTGAAAACTGATACCCTAGAAAAATGGATTCTGGAAAGATGTTCTTCTGTGCAACCTGAACTCGAAACTATGAAAAACTCTAAAATTGACCTTCGTTTGATCCTTCAAATGCTGGTGAGAAGAAAATTTTGTGTTCGCATCTTGAAGTCAACCTACAAAATAATGAATTATGGACACCCAAATTCTTGTTAAATAAGGTTTGGAGGTGAAAAGAGCAGTTAACATGCAAAAACCCCAATTTTAGGAGTCATCCTGCAAAAATATCCGTTCACTTGAAGAATCCCTAAAAATTTGGGCGGCTAAAGAATGAGAAAGTCTTCAAAAATTGCTAACTCAAGTTGACTTGGGCGCCACCTTGAGATAAGGCATCCAAGTTTGGCAGTGTTAGAATTTTTTTGAAGATTTTCAAATTTTGACTTGGGCGCCTAATCAAGTCTGAGGAGATTGATACCTCACACAAGCCTTTGATCCCGCATTTGACTACTTTCTATTATGGGTGCGCCTGGCTGACTTGGATGCTTTGCATCACTAGAGTTATAAGATTTTCCATATTTTCATCTTTTTCTTGATAAAATGCCTTTGTTTGATTGTCAATTTTGAATGTCTAATAGATTTTGTGAACTAGTTGATGGAATCGTTGTAGAGTGTGAGCGAAACTAAGAAAGATCTCCTAAAGGCTGCACCCTAAAAAGTGGTTTTGGTGGCTTAAAATCTTGGGTGCCCCAAGCTAGTAGGGGCGCTTTTGTGCTAAAAAATTAACCACTTTTTAATGATTTTCAACTTCTCCAATTTACCTCTTGTGCTTCAATTTGAAATTATTGGCAATGGATGGATCTCGTGATCAAGCTGAGATATTCAATGGAAAGCTTGAAGAATTTCAGAAAGGATGACTAGTTTTGCAAACTCTAAAACTTGTTTTAGAGGGCTCAAATTCCTAGGCGCCCCTGGCTGACTGGGGTACCCATGTGTTCCAGAGACATAATTTTCACTTTGTCTTCTTGACGAAAAATAGGACTCAAATTCCTAGGCGCCCCTGGCTGACTGGGGCACCCATGTGTTCTAGAGACATAATTTTCACTTTGTCTTCTTGATGAAAACACCTCAATTTGATCTTTGTTTTTGGATGTTTGAGAGCTACAGTGAAGATGCTAGCGAGCTCATCGTGAAGCTTGAAAAAAATTGAGGACCTATTGGAGGTCATGAAAGCTAAAAATTGAATCTGATACTTCAAAATTCTAGGTGCCCCTAGCTTGCAGGGTCACTTTTCTGCTCTAGACTTAGTCAATTTTGAGTTTCTTGACTTTCTTTAACTTTCAGCATTTCCCGCTTGATCTTCGTTTCTGGGTGTTTAATAGATCTCGTGAACTAGGTGTTGGACACATTAGAAAGCTTGCAAAATTCTAAAGAGGACCCCCAAAACTATAAATCCTAACAACTACAATTGAACCCTTGAATTCATGAGTGCCCTTGGCTTGTAGGGGCACTTTTGTACTCCAGTGTTAGCCATTTTCAAATATTTTCAATCTCCTTGCACTTCGCGTTTACCATCTTACCAATTGCATTGACTTCGTTGAGCACCTTTGCTGAAAATGACTGTGTTGTGTGTGCATGACAAACAAAAACTAAAAAATATTCTAAGGCATTGAAGCCTAGGCGCCTTCCTTGAGGTAAGGCATCCATCTCCAATGTTAGAATAATTTTTGCAATTTTCAACTTTTCGAAACCCCCTCCTCCATTCACCATTTTTTGAGCATCTTTCACCATAGATTGTTTTGTGCAATGTTTGAAACTTAGATTATGACACCTGGTATCTGGCCATCCTCAATTGATGACCTTGAAGGTCCTAACTTTTCTCCTAAAAAAGTGAAATAGACCCACCAAAGAAAATTTGACTTTTTGATGATTCTGACTGGACTAGTGTGATCATGATGAAAGATTAACCAATCAAAATGATTTTGAGCCATTTTTGGAAAGATCCTATTTTTAGGGTTTTTACTAAAAATAGAGGCTGAATCCCTAATTTCAAAATTTTCAAAATTTTAGGAGCATCCTCTTGACAATAAACCCAAAAAAACCCTATGATCTGTTTGTTGTTCAAAAATTTATAAAAAATAAAAAAGTGTTGTTTTTAGACATTTTGACCTTTTTTGACTTTTGAAGACAATTTTATAAGACTTTGACCATTTTTACCAAAATGCCTTAATGGAGATTTTTTTTTAATTTTTGGTACAACACTGGGAAAGAGGTCTTTTCTTCTCTTTTGATCCTAAGGCTTAGGCTTGTGGAGGTGCCATGGTAATAGGGCTTCTTGCAAACTAGGGTTTTACTTCACAAAAAACTTAGAAGCTTACAACTAGGGCATGAGTTTGACACAAGGAAACAACAAGACTTAACAAACCTATCATTCAATTTGAATGTCAAACCTTAAAAGAAATGCAAGCAAACCAAAAATTCTATTGATAAAATGAAATATTGAGCACTCATCAAATTTTCAAGCAATTGAAATACATGGTATCGTCTTACTTACTGTTTTGCAAATGCTTTGAAAACCCTAATTTTTGGACGTCAAACAAGCTTGAGTGCGTAGCAAGAAATCCTTAGTTGTGTTGAATGTGTTTAATGAATTGTGATTATGCTTTAAAACAAGTATTTATGGTGTTAAAGCAAACCAATTTGGTAGTTCAACGTCTTATCTGCCATTACTATTTGCTCGCACAAAATATAATGTCTCACTTAGCCTCAGGATTGAACTTCAAATTCCAGCCATTGATCCTACAATGAAATGGCCCGATGAATGGTTCATATTGAGTTAATCAAGTTTGAAAATTTGATTGTAGACAACCATTGCTATTGACAAGTCAAATTAAGCCATGTGGATTTGTTTCCATGTCATCCCACATGCTTCACCATCTCCATGAGCTTTGGAAATGGCTACGTGTCATTCCCCCGCTTTCTTGCTGGGTTTAACCCATGCACATCTTATGGCAGTGGGGTGGTGAGGAGCAGCCCAGATTAAATTTGGCACCTCCAACTTGCATGCCTTTAACTTCTTAAGGCATCTGCCCAAAGGCATATCCTTCAAATTTGATGAACGACCAAGATTATAACATCATGTTTTGCAATTAACCACATGCTCAAACAACCCTTTAGTAGTTTGACTTTTAATATTCCTTCATATTATATCAAAATCTTTGTAGAAATATTTCACCTCTCACCATAGTCTTCTTGATGGCTCAAATCACACCATGTGGCGCCTCCTCGCTACCCCATTGAGTGATGAGAAGTATTGATGGGTCCTCTGTAGGCTAGCAAGGAACAGTTCAAATTAACCCACAACACTTGATCACAACCATTGATCTGTTAAGGCCTAGCATTCATTGCTTTCACATGTTAATGGGCCCCGCTCAAAGGAAAGGACACATGCCACCCACCCGCCAACCTGCTAGGTTTTTTTAATGAATATCAAAATGTCACGAGGGAGTGGGGAATGACCAAAATGTAATAAGATGATCCAATCGCTTTTGTTAAAAGCTCAAATTTGCATGTGCACAATGTTAGTGTCTTAAAAGAGGGACTTTACTAGGTCAACAGGAGATGGATGACATATAACCTGGGATCAAGACTTTAGGTAAGTGATAAAATATTAAACCCTTAAATCTTTCAATGCATAATATTTCTTAGAAAAGACATGACCGACACGACTAGGCAAAGGGGCCAGTAAGTTAAATGAGTTCAACAACTCAAGTCCAAACTAACACAACTAAAAACAAGTAATAACAACTCAATCACAAATTAGAATGCATATGCAAAGGTTTACCACTTAGGATTTTTCAAAGGGTTTAAGGCAAGAATAAAGCCCTAGAACTGAGGTAAGACCGAAACCCTAAGTCATAGGACTCATCCCGATTAGACAAATGGCCAAATTTTGTAAGTCATTAGTGGAACACAAAAATTTGAGGGGTTCCACCAAAACCCTTCCTTGATTTGTCTGCAGCCCCTAAGCTAGACCAAACCCATGCCTCCACCATGTAATCTTGTCTGTGCAACCACAATCTAGAAGGGCACATCACCTCAGGAATCCGTTCATTGTAAGGAGCATTTCCAGTGAATGAAGGGTGAATGAAGGAAGGGGAGCGACTACACGCCTGTGCCATTATATACATTATCTTATTATTATATATTATATTCTCTAATAAAGCTATTAAATTCAAATAAAAAATTATCATAATTAAGAATTAATATATTTTTTATATAGTATAAATTAAATTAACATATAACTATAATACAATATATAATGAATACATAATATATTTTATATAATACAAAATAAATTATATATAATATAATTATATTTATTATTATATATAGATATATAAATTATACTATTATTATATATTATATTCTATCATAAAACTTATTAAATAGAAATAGAAAATCATTATAATTAATAATTGATATATTTTTATAAAGTACAAATTAAATTAACATATAAAAAATCTAATAGTTTAATTGACCTTCGATTATAGAGCAAGAGAGGAGGAAAAAGAAAGAGAGATAGACGGGGATACAAATCTATATATGTATAAAGATAGAGAAATTTAAAAGATAGAGAATGAGAAAAAAATAGATAGATAGAGAGGGAGGTAGAAAGAGATAAAGAGGGAGAGAGAGAAATAGAGAGAGATAAATAGATAAAGAGGTATATATATATATATATATAGAGAGAGATATAGATGGAGAAAAACATTGAAAGAGAGAGAAAATAGAAATTATAATTCACCTTTAAGACCTCTTTAGTGTACCCATTGCACACTTAACATAATTTACCTCATATTCTAATATGCCTTTCTCTCTCACAATCACTCCATCTCTCCTACTGTATATCTCTATCTCTATTTCTATCTCTCAATCTCTCTCATTCCTCTCTCTATCTCTTTCTATCCATATCTTTATCTATCTCTATCTCTGTATATCACCCTCTATCAATCTCTCCCTCTCTCCCTCTCCCTCTCCCTCTCCCTCTCTATATATTGAGCTATCTCCCCTCTCTCTCTACATCTCTCTCTCACTCTCTCCCAACTCTTCTCTATATCTCCCTCCTCTACCTATCTCTCTCCTTTTCTCTCCCTCCCTCTCTATCTATCCCCATCTCTCCATCCCTCCCTCACTCCCTCCCTATCCCCCATCTATCTCTCTATCTCTACCTCTCTCTCTTTCTCTTCCCATATATCTCTATCTCTCCTTGTCTTCCCATATACCTCTATCTCTCCCTATTTCTCTCTATCTCTCTCTATCTCTCCTATTTCTCTCCCTCTCCCTCTCTATCTATCTATCTATCTATCTATCTATCTATCTATCTATCTATCTATCTATCTATCTATCTATCTATCTATCTATCTCTATTTCTTTCTGTTTGTCTCTCTATCTCTCTCCTTCTCCCCCTCTCTATATATCTCCTTATACCTCCATCTCTCTATCTCACCATCTATATCTCTCTATCTCTCCCTCTCCCTCTTCCTCTATATCTTTGTATCTCTTCCTCTCTCCCTATCTATCTTTGTCTTTATCTCTCACTCTACATCTATTTCTTTTTCTATTTGTCTTCCTCTTCCTCCCTTGCTCTATCTTTGTTTGTACCTCTATTTCCCTCTCTCCCCCTCTATTTATATACATGTCTCCCTCTCTCTATCCATCCATCCATCCATCCATCTCTCTCCCTCTCTCTCTCCTCCCTCTTCTTAGACCTCTATATCTCTATCTCTATCTCTCCTTATTTGTTCTTCCATCTCTCCTGTTATCTCTGTCTCGTTATCTCTCCATCTCTATCTACCCCTATATCTCTTCCTCTTTGTACCTCTATATATATATCACTTCCTATCTCTATCTTTATCTATCTCTCCCACTCTCCCTCTCTATATATTTATCTCTTCTATCTCTATCTAGATCCCTCTCTCCTCTCTCTCTCTCTCTTTATCTCTCCCCCTCCTCTCTATATCCCTCTCCCTCTCCATCTCTATCTCTATCTCCTTGCGCCCCCCTCTCTTTCTCCCCCCCTCTATTTCTCCCTCTTTCTATCCCTATCTCTCCCCTCTCTCCCTACTGCAAACATAACATGACCTTGTTGGTAGTGGAGCCTAATTATCTTCCTCATTCAGAGGTTTTGTTTCACTTGTGTTTACATTCCTATAAGTGGATGCATTGTTGATTTGAAACTATCACTTCTCCATTGAGACCTTTTTTGCACAAACAATATTTGATAAATGGCCTACTAATTGATCTCATGTACTACACAAATGTATGCAAGAAATATACCCAAAATTTTCCCAATTGATCTTCCACACATCTTCAGTGTACCCATTGCACACCAAGGTGCAATTGCTAGTTTACATTCATTTGCATCCTTTCACATCCTCTTAGATTCATTTTTTTATCTTAAATTACAAGGAGCAAAAGCATTAGAAGACACTTCAATTTACTACACTAGAATGAATGTAAGGCTACATAGTACTTGTAGGCTGTTTGCTTTCTATTTGCCAATCTTTTACATAATTTTTTTGGGGTTAATCTAGGAGAATGTGTCTTCTAACAATTTTGACAACCCTCTCAAAGTATTTCTAAATACCACTAGTTTTTAGTATAAAACAAAGAATATCAAATTTAATGTAGTAAAGAAAGAATACAAAACTAAATTAATGCAACAAAAGAACAAATCCTCGAATGCAAAAGTGATATAAAAGTGTAAACTCCTAAAGAAAAACATAGATTTTTGATAAAATCATAAACAATCAATTCCAAAACCTTTATGAATTTCATTTCTTTCAAATTCTTCAATTATTAAATTAAGCACTCTATCTATTCTACATTTACTTTCTTAAAATAAGATTAAATTCAGAATCTACATTTACTTTCTTAAAATATGATTAAATTCAGAACTACGGATACCAGCAACTGTCTATGCTTGTGCGTCCGCTTCTCCTTTGATTAGGTAGCGTATAGATTAAACTACCAGAAAGATTGTTTTTCTCTACAAATATACATGCCAAGCGAAAGAAATCATACCGTAAACGTCTCTCAACCACGAAGCAACAACGTGCGAATTCCTGAAATCAAAACATACACGAGACGAGAATTCTGAAGTCGTTTCGTGATACCTGAAACAAAAAATCTACATCGCAGGGAAACTCCAAAGCTATAGTGGGTATTTGATAGAGAAGATTTACGCTTTAAAGAGAATGGTTATCAAGTTGATTTTTTCCGCACTGGTCATCCTATACATATGTGTTGGGGTTGTGTCGGGGTTGGCGCCTTCATTGGGGTTACGATTGAGGCATAACAGTAGCTCCGGAGCCTACTTGACGCAAGACGTAAAATGGTTTTCTCAGAGACTTGATCACTACTCTCCTACGGTGAGTCACTTCAACATCAATTGGATTTTTTTGAATTTTCTTTATGTTTGCTCTTCATTTTACAGAAAGAATTGGTTCGTGACATATACTCAAAAAGAACAGTATAGCAATTGAATTTCACAGGTCATCATTCCAATTCCATTAGCCATTGGAGCACGGACCTTGCGCACATAACAAAGGGGGCATTCATCCCTAAACTTATATATGTTTTTGGTATTTGAACACAACCTTAGCATCTCCTACCAGATTTTAGCAGGGGCAAATGGTGGATTAGGACAATATTATGTTTGCATAAAAATAACACGGGGATTGTATAATAGTTTTCGGCATTTGAAGACAACCCTAGTGTCCGCTACCAGATTTCAGTAGGGTCAAATTGAGGATTAGGACTATTTGAAATATCCAGATGGCTTGTCATGAAGTGGGACTAAGAAGGAGACATCTTTAGTTTTAAACGGATAAATTTTGCAAATATGCTTTTGTATGCTTTGTGAGGAGGTGTCAAGCTGTCCAAGATTAAATGCCCATAGTGTAGCAGGAGAAACAGATTCACTTTGTACATGGGAGTTCATTACCTGCTTTATAAAATATATAGGGTTGTGATCAAATGATATTGTTAGGCTTTTTGAACATACTGAAAAGGTTCAAGATTGCTGGCCAAGGCTTAAAATTTCTCACTTGGTCTTCACTTTATTTTATTGTAATTTTAAA
The DNA here is from genome assembly GCA_007258455.2 of Sequoia sempervirens. Taxonomy (NCBI): domain Eukaryota; kingdom Viridiplantae; phylum Streptophyta; class Pinopsida; order Cupressales; family Cupressaceae; genus Sequoia; species Sequoia sempervirens. Next base: position 124,516,286 of record VDFB02047397.1, read on the forward strand.
TACTTCAAAGTGTGAGGGTCTGTTCTAACAATGAAGTGCTAGCCAATAAATATGGATTGAATTTTTCTGTATCATGCACAAGTTTCAAACTTGATATTTCCTTAATAGAGATGTAGAAGTACTTTTATTTGTCGATCGATTTTCAATTTTTCTAAAACAATAGGCCATTGCTTTGGAGTGAGTAACCCCTATGTCAGTGCCTAAAGCATTGCATTCCACTACAAAAGCCTTTAAATTTTTTGGGAGTGCAAGCGCATTGATAGGAATCATTATCTTCATTTGTTGGAACATGGTTTCTATTGTTCACATCCATGCAATATCCCTTTTCAAATTTTTAATTAAACGTGCAATTTTTTGTGATTCCTTTCCATGCAACAATAGGGCAAAAACAAGAGTGTCGAATAACAGCAATAGTAAATTAAATGATGAAACTCTTGGATTTGATTTTTATTAGTTATAACTGTTATAAAAATTACAAATTGTTGATATGTTGAATCGGAAAGCAATTACAAGTAGTTTCTTTTAAAGATAAAATTGTCCACTCACAGGCACTGTAGTGTTGTACATATGGTAGATTTAGACAATGGTGGTGGTTGGAACTTGGGATGAAATTAGATTTGTACGGATTGTAGAATTGTGGTGGTCGGCCAAGATTAGGCTGTACAACTGCTGGATCTAAGTTGTACGGTGGCAGCAAAGAAGGTATGGTGGCTACAGTAACAAGGGATGGTACAATCTCTGCAAGGATTGATTTGGCTGCACAGCAGAACAATACTAAATCCCATTGATTTTGACAATCTTCCCTTGTTTAGATCTGAAACTTGCCTGCAACCCTTGGCACAAATAAAATCCTCTAATATACTCCTTATTTGCCCAAATCTGAAATGAAACTTGCAATATTCAAAACCTATGTGATCCCTTGGAGGCTTGGTGGGATCACCTCACTTAGAGATGTATTCAAGAATCAAAATTAATAGAAAGTACTTCCTCATGGTGTTTAGACTCATTTGATACATTTTGTAATTGAATTTTGAAAAAAAAAGTTTTTTTTTAAATTTTAGTATTTTTTAAGTTGCCGAATCAAAAATTTTGGGCTTGCTGAGTACTCTCCGAGTCCGAGTCTGCGAGCTATGATACTGACAATGGCATCTCTGCCTTATCTTTAGTTGTTAGAACCTTCTTACTTCTTTCTCCCATTTCTATTTCTTTTTCTTCATCGTGATCCTCTAACTTTATAAAATCTAATTTCTCTTTCATTGGGCTGCATTAGAAGTTAAATCTAACCCTGCAAGCTGTCAAGATCAAAGCTTTGATATCATTATAATACTCCCTTTCAAATTTTTAATCAAAAAACATGAAATTTTTTGTGATTTCTTTCCATGCAACAATAGGGTAGAAACAAGAGTGTTGAATAGCCACAATATCAAATTAAATGATGAAACCTTCAAATCTGATTTTTAATATTTTATTAATTATAGTTTTTGAAAAAATTACAAATTTTTGATAATACCGAATTGTAATGCAATTATAAACAATTTTAAAAAATATTTAAATTAGCAAACCCTCATACAATAATTTCATAATATTATAATGATAAAATTGCCCATGCATAGGCACTTTATTGCTGTATGGATGACATGTCTCAACAATGATGGAGGTTGGGATAAAACTAGACTTGTACAGACTGCAGAATGGTGGTGGTTGGGCAGAAAATAGGCTTTACGGCCACTGGATTTGAGATGTATAGTGGCAACAGAGAAGGTACGATAGTTGCAGCAGCAAATAAGGGATGATATGGTCGCTGCAAGGACTGATATGGCTGCTGCACAGTAGTAGAACAACAATAAATCACACTGATTTTGACAAATTTCCCCTGTTGTTCAGATTTGAAACTTGCTTGCAACCTTTGGCACAAATAAATTCTTCCAAAATATTCGTTATTCACCCAAATTTGAAATGGAATCTACAATATCTAGCACCAATATGATCCCTAGATGGAATCAACTCATTTGGATAAGAGGGTCAAGCTCAAAGAACACAAGAACACAAGTGCTCAAGCTCTAGAAAATGATCTGATTACTATAACAATAGATGATGCTCTTGATCAATTCACCCTCCTTTTAAAAATTCCTTTTGTGCGACTTTAATTTGATTTTTTCTCTCTCTCTTAAACTCCTTCCAAAAGTGTTTTAAAACACTTTTTAAAATTAAAATAATAACAATATTTAAGTTGCCCTTTAAAAAATAAAGTCACAAGGGCCAACTTAAATTATTATTATTATTATTATTTTTTTGATTGGTAAACACTGCTAAGGGGTAGCACCCTGAACGCTTTTGACTGGAGCTATGAACCAGTGAGACCACATTGTTTAGGGGCCTCATCCTCAGATATATACGGCGCGCAACACCCTTACACCTTGAGCCGTCTTAACCTTATCACTCCAAGACCAACCACACATAACCTCCAGGCATGAAAGACTCACGAGGGTCCGACACATAACCGTCGGGTATGAGAGACCTGTGTGGGTCCAATAGCAGTCCACGAGCAGCACACACCACCAGGCATGAAAGACCTGTGCGGGTCCAACAGCAGTCCACGAGCAGCACACACCATCAGGAAACTGGATCCATGAGCAACACACACCTACAGGAACAAGCACGCTTAGTCACCACGTCCGCCAAGATCACCTGTATGTCCTCCAAGATCAGCTGCCACAATTCCTCCGAGCACAATGTGGGACTAGTAGTGGTATTTCCGCTAGTAGGCCAGGCGGGGATTTGAACCTTAGTTGCACTGTAAACGGGCAACTATCTCACCGTTACACCAACAGGTGATCCCCCAACTTAAATTATTATTATGAATCATTTCCTTCACTTTATCCTTTAGCCTATAGAAAATGAAGAAATAGGCTATGAGTTCTCCCAATTAATTTAATTCTGAAAAGGGGACAGGACAGATCATATGAATTCATCTTTCTATATAACATTGCAAGGCTTGCCACGGTGCGTTAAAAAACCCTTAACAATTTTTCTATAGAAATAGTATAGCCTATTAAATTCACTCATTCCTATCATATTCTTGGATGTGTTCCAGTCAAGGATGGTTTCAATCATAATTGTATCAGCTATGTTTTTTTCTTTCTAATTATATAAGTGTACAAACTTGCCCTTTTCATAGTCATATTTTGATTCTTTTGCAAATAGGTAGTTTAACCTGAAGTTTTAAAATTGTTTTAAGTGATTCAAATCATTCTCCATAGTTGTGAGAACAAGGATATTATCAAAGAAAGCTGGAACAAAGTTTCTCGAATACGGCTTGAAGATTAATTCATCACGCCTTGCAATATGACAAGGATAGTGCTTAAAGGCATTGCTGGAAACTTGTAGCGGCGATTGACAATGTCTACAAATCGTCTTAAATTGGTCACATTCCCTCATACTCATCTCGTGATTTCTAGATCTTAAATTAATCTTGTAAAAATTTACTTGCCCCTTGTAACACATCCAATAGTTCATTGATATGCTAAATGGTGAATCTATTTTTGATAGCCTTCTTATTCAATTTCATGTAATCAACGCCAATATGGGAGGAGCCATACTACTTCCTTGTTCACACTGTCAAAGAGGCAAAAGGATTTTTACTGGGTATTGTATCTCATGCGTAGCAATTATTGTACTATTTTTTTTTGTTTTGCCCTTAATAATGTTTGTGCTTCTGTAGGAGGGATAATGATATGCTTGCTCTCTGCTTGCAACTAAAAGATATATGCTTGTCCTTTATCGAGTACCATTGCAATAGATCCTAGAAGAGATCTGCAAATTCATGAATCATCTGTGGCACCTCCATTTTTTGGCTGCCTTTTGTGCCTCACACTTGCCATTCTAGTTCTTCGTGGAATTACACTAGAAAATGTAGTATTGTAACATACTCAACTTTCAAAACTGGAATTACTTAATGAATTAAATAGAAAGTAAATAACCACATGCTAAAAAATCAATAGTAATTTTTTTTGACTTTCATATAACTTTCATTTTACATGAACAACAAATAAGTGGAAACTATAATCATTTGAATTTGAGATGCAACAATTTCAATAAGGAAAATTATGATAATCTTGTCTTTATCATTACATATATGAATTTCATATAAAACAAACATGTTTATAATACACTAGAAGTGTTATAAAGTCTTCCATATCTCAAATTCTGCATTTGTCTCACAAGTCTTGGCGAAGTCATTTGCAAGAGGAAGAACATCACCCGAGTGCTCTACCTCCAACCACAAACTGGCGGTCCTTTGCACACCTTCCATTTGGAAGTGGCCCTACCCTTCATGAAGAGTATAGATGAAGGAAACCAACAAATTTATGCCATTTGAGTCCTAGTGTTGTGTCCTACATAACCCAATCGACCACAAAACTTTAGACAGTCCTCTAAGTATGACCAAACTGACTGGATTATGCAATTTGGAACATTGTGAACCGACTAAATGCAAGTAGAGAATTTTTGCATTACTTTGGTCAAAGTTTTTAATAAAATAAACACTTCCATAGGAAATGTAGTCGTGGGTTCACACACCTCTAGCTTGACTTGGAAACGACCTTTCACCTATGGTTTAACACATGGTTGACTTGTTTGACTGTTTATTTAACTTTTGACAAGGATTTAAGATCAATCATGTATATCATTCTATCGTTGGTAAACAACCGAGGTCATAGAAAAATATTCTTGACAAGTGTGAAAGCATTTCTATGGATTTCATAACGGGATTACCTAAGGTACAAGGCAAAGACTGCATCTATGTGGTGGTGGACCGCCTAACCAAATATGCACACTTCATGGCCATATCAACGGACTTTAGAGCCCCACAAGTGGCAAAAGTTTTCTTTAAGGAAATCTTCAGATTACACGGTCTCCCTCGAAACATTGTGAGCGATCGAGACAGTCGCTTCCTTAGTCTATTTTGGCAAGAACTATTCAAGTTAGCAGGAACATAATTAACCCCCAACACCAGTTATCATCCACAATCAGATGGGCAAATAGAGATTGTAAATAAATGGTTAGAGGGGTACTTAAGGAACTACATTACAGGACAACGAAATGCATGGATTAAATGGCTACACTTGGGGGAGTATCGCTACAACACCATTCACCACATGTCCATAGGGATGAGCCCTTTTCAAGCGCTATATGGATATTCAGTAACATCCTTTGGAGACTTGATCTGTTCAGAAATTCGTGTGCCAAGAGCTAAAGATTTTATACAACAAAGTGTGGATATCATGAATACACTCAAGGACAACCTACGTTAGGCACAAAACCAACATAAAGTATATGTAGATAGAAAAAGGACTGAAAGGACATTTGAGATCGAGGACTTGGTCTTCTTAAGGTTACAACCATATAAACAATCATCAATCAAGACAAGTGGGACCAAGAAACTTAAGCCCTGGTTTTATGGACTATAAGGTATTAAGGAAGATAGGGGAAGTGGCTTATGAATTGAAACTTCCTGCAAATAGCTGAATTTACAATGTATTCCATGTATCCCACCTCAAGAAAGTCTTGGGACAACATATTGTTCCTTGTGCAGAATTACCACCACTCAACAATGAGGGTAAACTAATATTGGAGCCAGAGACGATCCTTAATGTATGGGAGAAAAGGCTAAGGAACAAAACTATTGAGGAGTATCTTGTCAAGCAGAAAGGCCTACCTTTGGAAGATGCAACTTGGGAGGGAGCAGAGATTTTTGATCATCCAAATCTTAAGTTGGTTGAGGACAAGCAAAATTAGGAAGGGAGGATTGTCATGCCCCGAAATTATAACACTGAAAATACAAAGGATAAATAAACAAATAAAATAAATATAAATAATATACATATATATAAATATAAATTGCAATCTAAATATTATTATAAATAATATTATAATGATAATCAATTATCAAATAGAATAATTGATATTATTTACAATCATCAATATCTGATCATGCCTATGTTTTATAGATAAATAAATATTCACAAAGTAATTGCTTATAGGCATCAATTCCAAATTAATACTAACAAAACAAACAAGGAGCAATTACTAAGGCAATCGCAAGACTCACACCGATCAAAGTTATATTGGTTAAAAGCAGCGAGTGAAACCAAGGATCACAAGTCCCCTTGAAACAGCATAGCAGTTTGAAATGACACAACTCCTAAAGGCAGCGATAAGGGGAGATAACTGTTCAAAAGGACACCATCGATTGAACGGGTGCAACAACTCCTAAGATCGCAAGGTATTTAAGGAGACTCATAGTCATTCAAGAAAGCATTGAATCAACAAAAAGAAAGAATATTTAATGAGTATTAAGATCATCAAATATCTTTAGAAACATACTCATATTTTAGGCACAAAGTATCATGGGGTATTAAAAGCAAGTAGGCAAATCTGAGTGAGCTATCTGCCTCTCAAGGACAGGATCAATAGCCATTACAGTTGCTGCTGGTGTAGATAACCATCACATGTGTTGACAACTATTGTGGTATGCTATCATGATGATTATATGTAATGATATATTCTGTTATTGTCATAGTTAAGTTTATTATACTCAGCAAACAGCCATGGGAGGAGCAGGGAGGGGAATACCGGTAGGTTGAGTAGATACTAGACGTCTTCCTAGGTACACCACTCCTTGATGGATGATTGTGTGCGCCACTTGGAGCCAAGAGGGTGATATCCGCTCTTAGGCTTAGGAAGAGGATGTCTACGGGCCGCCTATGGTAAGCCTTTTTCCCCAACCTCCACATGGATTGGTGGTTGAGATGAATTAAGGAAGTTTCAGTCATAAGGGGAAAGGATAAGGTAGCAAGGGTAGGGAATGCAGATACAAGTTGTCCGCCAAGTAGACCACCCCATGTGGTACGATTATGTGCGCCTCTTGAGGGCCAAGAGGGATGGTATATCTGCTCTTGGGCTTGGTGTGGACAGCTTTGGGAAGACCTATCATGCTCCTCATCCATATCCCATTATGATCCAACTCCCAGTGTGTATTATCGATGTTGTGTGATTTACGTTACTTGAAATGGTTAGATATTTACATGATTTGAACAAATCAAACATTTACTATACATGTCTGATTATATGAATTATATTCCAATATTATCTAACATGATTGTGGGACCTAAACCAAGATTTATCTGGCTCAAAGCGTTTAATTGATAAGCTGTAAACCTAACTGCATTAAATTTGTGATTCTAGGGCATAAATTAGGGTTTTCTCAAAAGGGGACATTACAGTTTGTTGCCAAAGATGCAACAGTTCTGCTGAAGATGCCACAAGCTACTTTTGAAGTCATTGAAACAGTTTTTTGATCTCTTTGACTAATCCATTCATGCCATTTCATCAAAAACTTGCACACAACCAAAATTTTATCAGCCATCTTTTATTCTATTTTTGGTTGATTGAAGGTTACTTAGGGACCTAGATGCTCTTGCATCATGTTGGCATAATCTCCGATGTTATTTTGGCTAATGGAGTTATACTTCTCTATTATGGCATCTCGTAGTACTTGCTGTAAGTTTGCTTCCTCAAAAGTGGAAGGCTTAACACTAATGATGGAAGACATGAAAGTGACATTACATGGAAACTTCTAAGCTGGATGTTTCACTTTGAAAGAAGTTTTCAGTGCCCATACTTGTGCCTCCTACAAAGTTTGGGTAAGTCTAGGAGTCTCAGCTGTTTTAGATGAGGCTGAGGTAACTTCAGCATTATTAGAATTTGACTAATCGGAACTTGGAACAATAGGTTGTTCTTTGTTCTCAACTTCCATTGGATGATCCTAAGGCTTAGAGGACCAAGCATAGTTTGTAAACTTGGATTCGGTAGGTCCAAATTTGACTTGGACTTGGTGACTCAACGCAACTTGGCAATAAAAACAAATAAAAAAAAATTCTTCACTTTTTTTTAAAGAAAAATATAGTTACAAAATGTATCAAATGAGTTTGTAGAACATTGGGGAAGTGTTTTCTAGATTTAAATACAAAAAAAGTACAATATTGCATCATCATGTGAATACAATGACTCGCTAATAAATCTGTTATGCATTATGAGCTTATGATGATTGTCATTGAAAATCATCATCATAAATTGTATATGCATGCAAGCTACAACATTTACAATTTCCTTATCCCCATTGTAGTAAAAAATTGGGACAAGGCCCTATTCCTTGCAGCTGGTTGCTATTCTAGTCTTGTATTAGAAGGTTGTGGGCTCCACCTTGGAACTAGATGGCAATGACTCCTTCCCTACTTCATGTTCAACATCATTTTCAATGATGTCATCCAATCCAATACTCCTACTTATGCATCAATTACACCCTTCATTCCTTGCCTTTTGAAATTAGCTATCTCTTATTTTGTAAACATGGAGGTGTCCTTGTCTGACATAGTCCATTCCTTGTATGGATCAATCTCATCCAAGTCTATAGGCTTTAGAGTAGTTGTGTCCTCCACCTTTCTTGGGCAAAGACGAAGGTTGTATTACCAAAAAGCTAGGTCATTGAGGCGTCATTGAGACAACTTATTGCACTTCTTCATGTGAATGGTTCTAAGTAAACTCTAGTTGTGCCAACATCTATAAACACTACAAGGTTCAGACAAAGTATAGAGGGCCGACTTTTGAATATTTGAGGTTTTTCTACCCCAGTCTTCTTACCAAAAACTTGCAAATAAAATCTTCAAAAGTTTGTAAGTAAGAAATAATTGTAAATTGTATATAATTGTTATAGACTCCAATTTTTTTGTCATCTAGTGGTTGGGTGGATATCCTTCAGATAGCTATTGGCAAAGAAAAGAGCTTCCCCTTAGTCTGCTTGTAATTTTATAACTGTTAAGTAATCGGGTCCCTCACTTCAACCTCTTGTTTGATTGTCTCAATGCATGTTGAAAGACCCTCCATATCCTCCCTATTAATACTTGTGAAGTCATCTGAGAAGAAAAACTTGGAGTTGAGGTAGTACTCCATTTCATGAATGGGTTATTGGAGTTAATTTTCACCTCCAATCAATGATCTCCTAAATGAGATCAGAATTGTGTCTCTCCTTGTAGTTTTTGATGGCTTCTTTGGCCCTTTCCATGGCATCATAAATGTAATCTCATCAGGTTTTGCTTTCCATCCACTAAGCTCAAAACCCTCACCAAAGGCTCTAACACCTACAAATAAATTAAAATAAATACTTAAAAAAATTGAAATTAAAAAGATTCAACTTGAAATTTAAATTGAAGTTTGAAGTTACCTTGATGATCTCTATTGCCCTCTTCGCAAATGAATGTTAAAAAATTTAAAACTGTTTTTGCAACATTCTCTCCATTAGCCTTTTTTGAATATGATAAATCTAACCATGTTTGACTTACAAACATCTACTTCAAAGGTGTCAACAAACTACAAGTGCTTTGTGATGTGAGGAAATTAGTTGTAAACCTTGCCAAAATCTCTCACACAAGCTCTTTCATCTTGGTGTGATCTCTCATCAAGTTGAGAACGCAAGGGTGATTATACATATATTTTGTGACTTTTTTTGTTTTTTCCACAGTTGGTCTCACTCAATCAATTTTGCCCATCTTTTGAAAGAAGGTCAAGGCAATAGGCAACATAAAGGGTCCAAAAAAATGATGGATGCCTTGTGCAATGCTGGGAAAAAAAGAAAAGAAAAGAAAGCATTTCTCACTTGGAATCTTTAAATAGCTAAAATTTACTCCACAAATCTGCTACAGATTTGCTCGAATTCACTAAAACTAACTTGCAAATGTTGTATGAAGAAATGACATGGGCAAGGTTGCTTTAAAAGACCAAAAGCTTGCATATTTTGTCTTTTTTTTCCTTTTTTTCCCACATTGGACAATCATCTTGTGTTTGGCAAGCCCAGGTTTTAGAAATTTTGAGTTCTTGTGGTGAGTTGGCACTTCGGATTCGCCAAAAATTAGCAATAAAATCATGTGAGTTCGTGGCTGATTTACTTGGCTTGTGAAATTTGCACAAGGACTTGTGAGTCCTGTGAGTCCTGTGAGTACTTGACAAGCTTGTAATCTATGGGACCAAGCATTCTCATCAAAGTTAGCATCTCTGCTCACTACTATCTTTCTTTGTGATGAAACATAGGTCTTGTAGGCCTTGGAAGACATATTGAATCCTGTAAAGGCAGTCTTTAGGCAAGAGAGTTCAAACTTGGCACTTTTCTCTTCTAACACATGAATGTAAATAGGGCTTCCAAAAACTTGAAAGTGAAAAACATCAAGTTTATTTTTAGTGAAGGCTTCTCCTAAAGTCTCGTCTTTCAACACTTTATGAAGACAACTATTTAATAGATATATTGCAAAGTTGTATGCTTGAGCCCAAAGGAAACATGGGCAGATTTAAGTCATGAATTATAGACTTAGTAGTCACTATGATGGACTTATTCTTCCTCTCTATAATCCCATTTTGTTGAGGGTTGTAATGCATGGTCAGCTCCCTATTGATCCATATTTGGACCAGAATTCCATTTGAACAGTGTTCATTGCTAGGAAACATAGTTTTAATGTTCTTGCCATGCGCAAATCCCTATTGATCCCTACATATTTATAAAAAATATCGAAGTCCTTGGAGATATACTCACCTCCATCATCAAAGCTCAATATCTTAATCTTTCTGCCTGTTTGGCTTTTCACAAACTATTGTTGCTGCTCGCCCTTCCCCTTCTTCCTAGGACGTTGAGAAGTATGGTGGTCAAACTTTTGGCACTTGAAACACTTGATATGGTCCAAATCTTTCTTCTCTTGTTGAGAATAATTTGTGTCCTGGTAAAGTTGGGAAGTATAATCAAGAGAGTAATTGTCATCAAAATGAATCAAAATACAAGTATTGTTGATCTAGAGAAGGAAGATGGGGAATAGGGGGTGGAATGTGGAGGGTGAAGGTCAAAATGACATGGTCAGTCAGGGGATAGATGCGAGTTACTGAGAACATAATCAACAATGCTAGCACCATAGCCATGTGGGAAACACATAAATCTATAAGAACTATGAAAATAGGAGAGTCCTTTAAGAATGTGCAGACTTTGGGATTCTCCCAAATGAAGAAAGTTATTACATAGAGAAAACCTTTGATTATCCTATAGTCCTATTAAGGATGCATTGACACTTATCTGTGTTTGGCTACAAAGAAGGGCATCCTACATTCCATGTCCAATCCATTGCATTTCCATTTGATAATATTCATTATATTTTCATTGCTAGCCAAGTTTGGGTATTTCTAACTATGGGATTAGTATTTTTTTTTTTTGTCAAAAGTATTATAGGATTTGGTGTAAGTGACTTCACATGTTTTTGGTTTGTGATTGCAGGATCATCGTCAATTTGACCAAAGGTATTATGAGTTCCTTGATTACTTTCAGGCACCAGATGGACCAATATTTTTAAAATTATGTGGCGAATCTTCATGCAATGGCATTACAAATGATTACACTGCAGTAAGTAGATTTCTTTGTAAACAACCAAAGTTATCAGGTTAAGAAATTATTTTGGTATCTCTGATGTTTGTTTGCACTTTGCAGTATGCACGATATTTTCTATGCTTTTCATCATGGTGTGGTATTAATATTATATTGATTATGCATAGAGTTTCATGCGTTAGGGATAGAAACATTTTATAAAGCTGCTTTTCAGATCTTTTACATGGTATTTATAAAGCTTCTTGTGAGAAAACCTGCCAGAAATAATTGATTGACAGTAGAAAAATAAATTAGGATGCATTCAAGAGAGAGCTTACAAGATTTGTAGATTAACTTTATGCTAGCTACACACTTTTTCAAGCTGTTATCTAGAAGGAATTTCAGAGTATTTTTTAATAAACTTAGGCCATGCTCCCTCTTCTAGGATGATATATAGTTAAACTAATCAACATGATATTCCCTTCACTCTTTCGCTTGCTTATACATATTTTGAAGTTGCCTTTTTGAGTGTCCTCTTTGTCCTTGACTTTTCTTTGACATTTTTCTTCAATTTTTGTGTCCTCTCCACATTACATTGTTATATTGGTCTGGTCCTGCAATCTTCACATCATTTGTTTATCCTGATGATGGGTCACAAAGTGTGATCCAAAATGTAGATTAAAAAAAAATCCACAGTTTTTCCAGAAGTCTCTTACTCATAAAGATAAACTACTAAATGATTCAATCTTACTGTTTATAGAAAGGAATAATGAGCAGCATAGAAGTGACCTTAAGCTACTAATCTACAATCTCTTGCAAACCCAATAAATTGATCAAATATGTTTTTTTTTTGTTGATTTCACTTTCTTTCCTCATGGAAAATCAAGCAAGTTTATAACAGAAAGAAAATATTACATTCAAGTTGTGCTGTGGCTGTTAATTTTCAGACCATGGTAATCAAATTCTACACTCAGGCATTTAAACCCTAAACACTACGAAACCTAACTTGATAACCCTGTCAAAATTGCTGATGCTGAATACAAGAATCTATAGACACATCACAATGAAAAAGGAACAGCATATACATGGTATTAAACTCTCAAACCTGCAACTGTATTCTCATTAAATCTGAAAAGAAATACACTGCACTATCGAAAAATCTTGAATGAATTAAATCATTCACACCCCTGCCTTTCTTTTATAGACAAAGGAGGCTAGGAAAAAGTTAAAAACAATGTTTAACTTAGATGTATAAATCTGAAATAAAAGGTTACAAATGGAGAAAAAACAAAGCTAAAACTTAGACTTCTACATCTGGAATGTATGGAATGCATACACCCTCTCCTACATAACTAAAAAATCTGAAAAGCCTTCTTATTATAGAAGGGGATGAACCTTGGGGCATGCATGTGCCCTCTCCCACAGAAGTGAGCACTATTCTCTTCATGCATGGGCCCTTTCTGCAGCTGATCTCTCAGCTGCACACAGGTCTGGATTTGCTGTTGTGACTGCTATGCCATTACGGTGAGAACATTACTGACCAATTCAAGGTAAAAACTCTAATACTCCCCCTTTTTGAGGAAATTGTTTACCAATCCAAGTTCTTCCACAGCATCTCAAACTTGCCCTTAGCTAGGGGGCTTCATCAGAATATCTACAACCTCTGAGGGAACATACTCAAGTACCACTGCTCCCTTTTGAACTTTGTTCTTGAGAAAATGGCACCGAATGTCTATATGCTTAGAGCGATTGTGAAACACTGAATTTTAGAGAGGTTGATGCAACTTTGATTGTCATAGTACACAATTGTCAGCTTGAACATTTGATCGTTTACTTTTGCTATCAACTTATGAGGCTAGATAACCTTGCAAGTAGTAGAAGAGGCTTCCATGCACTTTGCCTTTATTGAACTCAATGCCACTGTCACCTGCTTCCTACTAAACGGAGAAATCATACCTGATCTCAAGCTGGAAAAAACCTTGATGTGCTCTTTCAAGCACTAGCATCGCTTACCTAGTACAAAGCCATCCAACATTAACTCTCCATTTCCAACATACCTCAACCCATAATGAATTGTGCCTTCAAATATTGAAGCATATGCTTTGCAACACTCCAATGAATCTTCCCTAGCTCAATTAGCACTAGCATCGCTTGCCTAGTACAAAGCCATCCAACATTAACTCTCCATTTCCAACATACCTCAACCCATAATGAATTGTGCCTTCAAATATTGAAGCATAGCTTTGCAACACTCCAATGAATCTGCCCTAGCTCAATTATGAACTGGCTCAATGTATTCATTGCAAAGCAAATATCATGTTATGTATTCACCAAACATATGAGAGGACCTATCAATTGCTTGTACACTGAAGGATCCACCAAATCTGAATCTAAATCCATAGTCAACTTCAGATTCAAAACCATGGGAGTATCTAGGGCTTACAATCTATCATCCAAAATTTCTTTAGAATCTCTACTATGTAGTTCCCTTGACTAAGGAAGACCTTGCTTGTGCCACACCTCAAGTTGCAAAAAATATTGCATAAGATTGATGTGCTTCATATTAAACTTGAAGGCCAACTCCCCCTTGCACCATGCTATGACCTTCGTACTATTACTTGTAAGGATTAGGTCATCCACATATAAGACCAAAACTATTTGATTAGATTCATCAAATAGATAGTAAAGATTAGGATCTGCAATAAACTTGGTGAAAGCCTAAATTCAACAAGTGCTTATCAATCCATGAATAGCAAGCACATGGTGTTTGCTTCAATTTGTACAGGGCCTTATTCACCTTGCATAGATGGGTTTCTCATCCATGCAATTGAAACTCTCTAGGCTGATTGAAATACATTTATTCCTCTACCTTGCCATTCAATAAAGTTATCTTTGCATCCATTTGACATAAAGATAAACCAAATAAAATATAAGAGCCATAATTACTATGATAGAAGTGTATCTCACAAGCAAAGCAAAGGTTTTGTTGTAGTTAACTCCCTCCCATTAGGAGAATCCTTGTGCAATGAATCTGGTCTTGTACTTATCTATGCTCTCATTTGTTGCATGCTTTACCTTTTACAACTACCTAGAATTAATTACTTACTTCCCTTCTAATCTCAACACAATCATCCAAACATCATTCTGCATAACGAGTGATACTCCTTTGCTATAGCATCTTGTCATATCTGCTCTTAATTTATTTCCTCAAAACTAAAATCCTCTGCATCAACCATTGAATACATCTATGCAACATAACTTGAAAAATTCTTATGGGGGTGACACCCAAAAAGAAGTCTTAGATGCTCCTACTTGTTCCTATGCTTCATGCAATGTTTGTTTGAGCCACCTAGGCTTCCTAGCTATACTAGGAGGTAATGTGGTATCTGTTCTTGCATTGGAACTTGGTTGAACTTCATGTGATATTGCCATACTTTGTGAATCAACAATTGGGACAACAATTTGTTCACCCTCCTCAACTTCCATAGGAGGCTCTTGAGACTTTGAGGACCAAGCATCCTCATCAAAATTTATGTCTTGGCTCACTAAATATCATAGACCTTGTAAGCCATCGAGGACTCATTATATGCCACAAAATCACCCTTCAAGATGAAGGGTTCAAGCTTTGTCCTCTTCTCCTTTGGTACATGGATGTAGTTAGGACTCCCAAACACCTGAAAATTTGAAACACTAGGTTTTTGTCCTATAAAAGCTTTCGTTGGAGTTTTGCGGTCAAACACCCTATGAGGATACTTGTTTAGAATGTAAACAAAACAATTGCATGTTTCTTCCCAAAGAAACATGGGAAAATCTAGGTCATGGATCATGGTCTTTGTTGTCGTTATAATTGGCTTCTTCTTTTTTGCAACCACATTTTGCTAAGGATTGTAAGGTACAATCATCTCCCTCTTGATCTTTTTATTCTTGCCAAAGGCATCAAAATTCTTGGAGGTATACTTGACTCCATTGTTAGACTTCATAACTTTAATTATCCTACCTATTTGATTCTACATTAGAGCTTTGAACTCTTGGAACTTCACAAAGAGCTCATCTTTGGTCCTCATAAATTAAATCCAAGTTTTCCTACAAAAATCATTGATAAATGAAACATAGTAAATGTTACCGTCTAGTGAAGCTCTTGACATTGGTTTGCATACATCTAAATGAATTAGATAAAGAATCCATATTGATCTATAGTCACTGCTAAGGGAAATCGTCTTAGCATTCTTGTCAGTTAGCAGCCCTTGCACACTCTTGTCTTTTCTATATTAAAGTCCAACAATCCTTGCACCATGCCCTTCGAGAGAGGTAATGTTCCATAGTGGAGGTGACTCAGTTTCATGTGCTAAAGATTGCACAATTGGTCGCTGTCACATTCTAGGGCTCTAAATTTGATTGGATCAGCAAGCAACCTAGAAAGGTCACCCCCTTGCTTACATTTGGCCAAATCTCCTAACCTTCATCTTGTGTGTGATCTATGAGAATGACTTATTGATCATTAAACTCAACCACACACCTAAGATCTGTCATGGTTAACATTGAAAGCAAATTCTTTGTTGAGCCAATAACATAAAAGATATCATGAAGCTTAAGAACACACCTAAATTGGATATGTGGCATCATCACCTAAATTGGAAGAAAAATAGATCTTGTGCGTGTAATTGTATATGTGGCATCATCACCAAGCTGCACCTCTACACCTAGCTCCTATCCTTGAACTTTGTTGAAAGCCTTTTTATTGAAGGTCATGTGTCTTGATGCTCCATTGTTCACATACCACCCTACCCGAGAAACAATGCTAGTGGATAGGCATGATACTATGGAGAAAGTTGTCTCAAGCCTAGATGAAATTTCAACTACTGTTGAAGCTTCAACAAAATTGTTTTTGTTGTTGCTTCTTGCCCTTGCCCGTCTTCTTCTTAGGACATGAAGCATAGAGGCCATTCTTGTGGCATTTGAAAACCTTGATGTGGCTCAAGTTCTTTCCTTTTTGAGAATAAATGGAATCCTCCCTGCCATTTTGACTCTTCCTAGGTCCTCCCTTCTTACCACATTTCCTTATCTTCTTGATGAGGTCTAGGTTTTAACTCTCTTTCACTTTGGCTAAAATGGTCTCGAGTTTAGTCTCCTAGATAAAATCATCCTACAGCTTCCCAAAAGTGGGAAGCTTCTCATGAGTGTAGACACCCCAAAAAAATGGGTTCTAGGATGGAGAGAACCTCTTTATAGCTATGGGCACCAATTCATCATAGTTCACTTTCACTTTATTAGCATCAATTCAATTTTGAAGCTCATCGATCTTCATTAGGTAACTAGTCAGTGTGTCTATATTGTTCATGTGTGTCTCAATGAACTTGTTATTTAGTACCGTGTTGAGGGAAATGTTCACACTTTGATGTTGAGTGATCTAAGCATCATATATCTTCATTGTCTTCTTTGTGATGTGAGGGATCAAATGGTCCTTCATTGAATTGAGGATGATTTGCTTTGCCTTGGCGAACATTTTGCTATGTGTTGGCAACTAAACATGGTTGGTAGGAGTTGCAATCTTGGTCTCCACAAAACTCCAAAGATTGATCTCCTCTAGTAACATCTACAATCTGTAGTTCCAAGGTGTAAAGTTGGAAGTGGGTTCTAGACGGTCATACTCTTTGAGCTTGAGATTATCATACTTCAAGCTCCTAAAATACATTTAAACCAAAACAATTAGTTGAAAATGACTTAGATCAACAACTGATCACATCATAGGGGCAAATCAACACTCCAATCATTGGAGCGACAGTTTCAAAGCTCGCCAAGTACTTGTCTAACTTTTGAGTTATTTTGTTAGTTGAGTAAATTGCCCATTAACTTGCTTAATCGTGTTTCATTGAGTTTTTGGCAAGTACTCTTGAGTTTTGGTGAGTCAATGAATTTAAGTAGTATTTTATTTAATAAGTTTTTGCCAAGTTGTTGAGTTCTAGTCAAAATTGGGTTCATTGAGTTTTGGAACAATGGTTGGAGCACTTAGGGAATCCCACTCTACAACTTTTCATAGGTGTAGACCACTTTAGTCACTAAAGCAAGGGCATCATACTCGTTAAAGTTCATTGACAACTCCCTCTCACAATTAGTGGTCCGCTTCATACATAAATTTGGAAGATTTTAGATTATGTGCTCCAATACCATTTTAATTTTCAGACTATGGCAAGTGGATTTGGCACAAAGAAAATTAAACCCTAAAACTTAAACTTGATAACTTCTATATCGAAATTGCTGATTCTAAATACAAGAATCTACAAACCATAGTTACAAGACTTGAACTCGGTAGGCTAATTTTTGATTTAGACTTGGCTAAGACTCAACAAATTGAAAAAAACATGAGATATAGAGTTTTTTAAAGATTTAAAAGCTATTATTATGCACACTTCAATAAATCAACTTTAAAAGCATAATAAATTAATCAAATTGAACCTACTTTGATCGCATACACAAGTATACATTGATCAAATGGGTACAAGAGTAGATTTGAGTTGAAGGAAACATTTTTAAATATATAAATATTGTCAAGTGTTTTAGGTATACAAAAGTCATGGATAATGAAATCTGTGGTATCAAAACAAAATATTAGAAGTATAACTATGTCCAAGAGGTGTTAGAATCCCTTGACCCAACATTGGTAGTTGTACGACAAGTCTTGCACCAACATCTAAGATAGGTCTTCAATGATGATTCAACCATGATATCTGCTTGTGTATGAGTGACATCAGCATCAAAGGGGTTTTCTCATGCTCCTCTACCATGGCAACTGCCTCTACATCAAAATTAGCTTGATCAGCCCATACAAGGTCCTTAATGAAGACAAGATCCTCAACCTTAGTGATCTAATTTACTTGTGGATCAACCTTCTCTAATATGATGAAAGATAAATTAGAGCATAAGATTTTCTTGCGATAGAGGTGAAGGTTGTAATGAACATAGCTCTTGGAGCGTATGTGCTCATATATGCTCCAAATGTGCTCAAATATTGAAGTGCTACATGGGTGGACAAAGACATGAATTAAACCTTCAAAGAAGTGGTATTTTAGCACCAAACCTCTCCCACCATGCATTTGGAATGCAAAACAAAAATGAATTCAATCTCATTGTTCAACTTCAAGTTTTGACATTAATGTAAAAAATGTAAATGTTGTAAAGTATGTCCTTAGACTTTTAGTTGGTTGTAATGTCAGATTACTTGCCTTACATATATTTTGAACAAAGAGGTCCCCTTGTGCAAGTCTATAGATCTTAATCTCTATGAAGATATACACACTAAGCTAAGAATTGAGTTCCATTTACTCTATGATTATGTATAATCCAATCAAAATCTCCTTATTAGCCTTGAAACCTGAGCGAAATTGAAATGTTGGATTCAAGAAATAAGTAGCTACATATAAGGGCTTGTGAAGCTAATGGTGCCTTCATTGAGCAATGGTATCCCATATGGGATGATATTTCTCCTCAAACTCACCATAGATGGATCTAATGGCCTCCTTGGCCCCATTCATGCCCTCATATCCATAGCTCATTATAGACTTTGTAATGCCCAAAATTTTCTACCAAATTACAATTAAGGACAAAATGCAAATTTCAAATTTCGTTCACAAACACTTGCAAAACTCTCAAAGTTCTCTACCAAAGCAGGCACTACAAGAAAGCATACAACTTTTGACCAGTCATAAACTATAATCTTTTAGTTAGATAACTAAATTGCTTAGACAACCATGGTTGGGGTTCAAAGGGAGACGTGAAATTCACATCATCAGGGTAGACTTAGTTCTACTAACCCATTAATAATAATCTAAAACATGATTCAAGTCACATGTTAAGAAAATAAAATATAACAATAATAACTCAAAGTAATAATAACAGAACAAGTCCTAGGGCCAGACCTATTCCTCGAGGGCTTGTCTGTGACGGCCTTGCCTACGTATGTATTTTGCCGAGGTATTGTAGTTTGACAACTAGACTTCAACCATCCCACACTTGGTTGGTCAATAATAGGGTATATCCCCTAGGTTCCTATCTTGCATCTAAAACATGATACTTTACGTCGCTCAACCAAACCATCCTATGTACTATTGTATTATCAATGAAGGGGTAATCGGATGGTAGAGTCAAACAAAAACCCACATCTAAACCATTAACAAGTACTAGCATCGAACTCAAGAATTCAATATGCATAATAATAGGGTCAAACAAGTATGGCATATATTACCTTCCAATCACCTATTTAAGGCCTATAGACAATAAATTTATCGAACCATTAATCATTTAACAAAGTATTATATGATTATATAGTATTTGCCTATTATATTAATTATATACTTCAAAGTAGATATTCTATACTTATTAACATTTATTGATTTCTCATATCGTATCTCTTCCAATTTGACATGTTCACTATCTTCTTTATACATATATGAACTTTATTACAAATATATATATATATTGTTGGTGTTTCAATTCGCACCTCTGGAATGCGGATTAGAAATGGACAGCTATGCACAGATAAACTGCTCTTCGAATTAGGAGGGGAATATATATATATATTGTTGGTGTTTCAATTCGCACCTCTAGAATGCGGATTAGAAACGGATAGCTATGCATAGATAAACTGCTCTTCGAATTAGGAGGGGAAGCTCCCTCTTTGCTGGTGTTGCTTAAAGAAAGTAAACTAAACTAATTTTCCAATCTTTTGTTTAGCTAAGAGCACAAGGTTATAAAACTCTAGCGCCGTGGCTGAGATTTTCTCTTTTAGAAGTTCAACTACGACTAAGCCTACTCTAATGACGTTTCTAACTACTCAAGTAAACTCAGAGCTTGAGAGTTAGAAATGAACAAGGGATGATTCTTTGACACAAATAATTAAACAAAATTTCTTCCAACGCACATCTATTGTGCTTTCAATGCAAGGTGAAATAAAGATTATATAAGCATAACACATAAGATGGAAATTTGAGACAGTAGATCAAAGCAGCAAAGTAGGCATAAGATTTTATTTTTTCAAATTTCAAGTAACAAAGATTACACTTTTGGGACAGCAGGATTGTAGCAATAATAGGCTTACAGTTTAGCGATCAACCAAAGCACATTGACACAAAACACATGAATTGAACAATAACTTGCAGCTAATAGGCATGCATGCAAGCTTGCTCTTACACAAAGTGAATTGACACTGAACAACAACTTGCAGGCAAAATAGGTTTAGGAATTTGCTATCACAATAACCATTAAAGAAAAATGGGCAAGGCTGCCTGTTGGTGTACGTTTTATCATCCACCGAACACACATAATAAAATTTCCAAAGACACTCTATCCTCTCTTGAACAAAATCACCACGTATGCTAAGATTGCGAGAAGATCATATGGCAATTTCAAGGTTTCTTTTGTCAGGTCTTGACATGTGGATAAGCTCAATGGGCATTGTGATATGCTGGTAATACACAAAGGGACTTATGTTAGGCTTGTTTAATTCACAAGTTAGGACTTAGACGGATTTATCATTAAGTGCTTCTTCTGTTGGGATTTCAAAAAAAAGTGCAAACAGGATAAGGGTTTAGAGGTCCTAATGTACTCCTAAGAATTGAAGAGACGGTAAAGATTAGGTGAAATTGGTAACCACGCTTTGCTTCACCTCCCTGGGACAACTACACAAAGTGGGTGCAATCTTCAAAGGGTGTGATAATAATTTTCATGTCTTGAATAAGACTAAAGTTAAGCATCCACAATCACAAGCTTAGGCTAACTTTACGCATTGAATGAAAATCATCCATCCAAATAAAGTATGAGCAATGTTTCACCATAAATCTATACTATCAAATCTTGCATTCACTTAACAAACATTCAAAGAAAATTCTATCCTAATTCTAATCAAATTCTATCTTACTTCTAATCTAATGTTCTACTCTAATTCTAATCTATTGTTGAACAAGTTATGCAACCTTGCAAACCACTTGACAATAAAAGGGATTCAAAGCAAATCATGCATAAGAGCTAATATTATCGGAAGTAGCGAAACGCAACAATCTCATACACTTTCTTCACACTTTACAAATGAGGGGTGAGCTCAATTTATAGGCTCCCAATTACAATTCAATGGCCAAGATTGATTTAGGATCAACGGCCAAGATTACAAAATAAAACCCTAATTAGGGTTTGTCACAACCAACTACCTCTCAGCCAATGAGAAAATTTCATTTGGGGACACTTGTCCTTCTGCTAAATATAAACCAACAATAAAATAGAAAGTTGTTGCATGGTGGAGTGTCAGGTTCACTGAATCTGGACGTGCTGACTTGGAACAATTTGATTGGTCGAGGCGCCACTTCAGCAGGTTGGATGTCCTCCTTGGTCACTTTGTTTTTCTTCCACGTGCTTGCCTTAGAATATTTTTCTTTGCCAACGACTTTGTCCTGGCTTGTTTCTTCCTAGCTTTGATCTTGGATTCGCTTTGAGACTTTGATTCCTTCTTCTCACCTGTATTGGAAGTCTCGCCTTGGAGCACATGTTTAGACTTGAAGTTATTAAGGCTTTCTTTCCGGATTGCTCTGAAATTCCTTCAAGTGCCTTGAATTTGGAGAGGAACTCCCCTGTACTTTTGCCACAATGGAGGAAATGGGAACTTTCTCTGTGAAGTATTTCTCATACTTAGCCAAATTTTGGCTATTCAATTTCATTTTGTAACACCTTCATGTGGGACATTCAACACTTAGCCAAGATTTTGGCCATCTCCATGCTCGAATGAACTTTGCCTATGAATCTGCCTTCAATTCTGAATTTGGCTTGCGCTATGTACGGCAGACTCCATCCTTGGACAAGGATTTTATTCATTTCCTCTTTATTTTCCTCTTCATCCCTCTTGTTTTCTTTCCAACACTTAATCAATTTTCTGAATTTTTCTCCTTGAGCGGATTTTACGTTGGTCTTGCCATGATTATTTCCTTCCTAGGCGGACTTATCTTGAGCTTGGAGAACTCCTTCTTTAGGTAAGTCGGACTTTGAACTGCTTTGGACATGCTTAGATCAAGGGAAGTCAGACTTTATAAAGGTTTGGACATGCTGTGCTTGGGCAAAGTCGGACTTTCTCTTGCTTGTGCCGTCCATCCATTGAGCAAGGTCGGACTTTGTTAACACTTGGAGTTTTTCCTTTACCTTCATGGCGGACTTTGAAACTTTTATTCCTTGTTCTCTTTGATGTCTAGGCAATCTTTGAAGTCTTCTTGCCAAGGTTGGACTTTAGAGTTTCTTTTCCAAATGGTAGGCGGACTTCAAGTTTTCCTTGCTATCTTCTCATTATCTCCATGATGGACTTTGCATTTTCTTTTCCACTTGATGGCGGACTTGGAGAATGTTTTTCCAAGGCATGGCGGACTTTCTAGCTTTCATTCCATGGTGAATTTCTTTCTAAAATGCAAGGCGGAGTTTGAAGACTTCTTGACGTTTCCTAGGGCGGACTTTGAAGACTTTATTCCAAGACGGGTTGGACTTCTCAATGTCTATGCCATTTTCATTGAAAGTGAGGTCGGACTTCAAGAATTTCATTCCAAATCTCCATGGCGGACTTTCCTAGTGCCTTTCCACATCTTGGTGGACTTCATCTTAGCAAAGACATGGCATGGAAAACTTCTTAGTGCCTTTGCCATTCTTTCTCAAGTTTGGGCAGACTTGGAGGCTCATTTGCCAATGTGCTTTTGCCATCTTTATGTCAGGCTAGGTGAAGTTCAACATGTGTTTGTCATATTCTCTCCTTCCATACTTAGTCATTTTTTTGAATTTTCCTTCCTCCTCTTGGCTGGGCGGACTTCATGAGCCTCATGCCATTGTCTCATCAAGGCTTGGGCGGACTTTGAAGTGGGCTTTCCTTCTTCCTTCCATGTGCTGGGCAGACTTACAAGTCTTTTAGCCATTCTCATTGCCATTGCCATTGCCATTCCCATGGGCGAATTTCTCCAAACTTATACCATTTTCCATCCTTGATTGCCATGGATTTCATCCTTGCCTCTTCGCCATATGCTTTTTCCTCTTGATTTTTCCAGATTTTTTTTATTGATTTTTGCATGCTTTTCTTGATTTTTCATTGATTTTTGCTTTATTTTCTTGATTTTTCATTGATTTTTGCTTGATTTTCATGATTTTTACCTCGGGTGGCCTGAATTTTGATTCTAAAAATGGAAATGTTGACTCCATGACTAGGGTTGACTTTCTAAAAATAGAAAAAGCAAAATCCCTAAAAAATAGGGGTCTCAGATTGGTCCAAAAATGCCAAAAATGAAAAAAGCAAAAAGGCAAAAATCCCTAAAAAATAGGAAGTGTCAGAATTGACTCAAAGCACAGGCGATCCTCGTCTTTCGGACCTTCTAAGCACTTCCATTATGTTTAGGCACTATTTCGGGCTTGAATTCCCAACTTGGCTCGGATGACTCTTCAAAACTTTAACTCCTCATTGTAAAAGAAAAATGGTGATAAGCAGTTGCGATGCCAAGGCAAAAAGCGAAAACAGGGGGTCCCCATTTGCAATGGGGCGATGTGTGAAAAAGTCACAACACTGCCCTTATTTATACACAAGCAGAGGAGTAGGGAACCCTAAAATCTCCTTGCTTTTACAACTAAGGCTTGCCAACATGCAAGCTTTATTTCTAAAACTAAAACAAGATAAGCATCTAACAACCTATGAAAGCAAAAAACAGGGAAAGTGCCAACTATTACAACTTGATTCTTTCTCTTTCACAATGAATGGATAAGAATGAGACAAGAATAGAAAGAAAGCTTAGAGAAAGCTTCAAGTTCACTGCTGCTTTAAATCTCAACCACATCCGCCAAAAAGTTGGAAACTGCATCTCTATCAGGAGCATCAATACTATCTATAGCAAAATTCCGCTTTTCCAGGATTTCCTTGCCTTCTGCAATTCATCTCAAAATTTTTTTGACATCATCAGCCGCTTTATCGAATCTTGTTGACATCATGGCAATTTGACTCATCTTTTCGACAATAGGATCACTGCTGAAATTGTTACGAACAAGATTTTGGAACTCAACTTGTACTTTGGAAAGCTCAATGAAACCGCAATCATCACTATGAGATCGACAAGGGATCTGTGAAACAAATACACTTATGAATCTAAAGACATCAATGATCTGTCTATATTCAGCTAGCTCTCCAGATATTCTTTCATAAGTTTTCACCTTGAAGAGGTGACATTCTCTCCATGCAAGAATTTGTCTTTTATGTTCTTTAGCAACCACTGAATCATATGTTGTCTTCAAATCTGCAATGATGATCTCGTGCATTCGTTCACCTCCGCTATACATTTCTCAAACCCCTGAATCCCTTGGCGCAAATCATGAGCATTATGTCTCAACTGATACATCTCTGAAATCACAAATTTGCCTTTGATGATGAACTCCTCTGTAAGAACCCTAGTTCTCCTTGAGCTAATTTTGCAACTGCTGGTTTGATGTTTTTCTTGTGTTTGAAAGTTTACTTGAAATATTCACTAGATAATGCATTAAATTTACAAAACAAGGAAATGCTGAAGCACAAATATAATATTATATCAGAGTTATTAATGTCGTGAAATTACATTGAAAGCATTCATACTCAGAAACAATCTTTTGATCTTGAAAAGATGATGAAACCCTTATTTTGAATCTCTCCTATAAATCCAATGAAGCACAATGTTGAGTCTTGGATGAAGCCAATCCACAAAACAACTTTCAAATGGTCTTTCACACCCTCAAGTAGCTGATACAATGAAGAAGCTACGCTCTCCAATGCCAAAATATGTAGAAATTGCAAAAACCCTAGGTTTCCTCCTCTCCATAGCGAAAACACTTCAAAAGCCAAATATCAAAATCCTAGATGAATATTAACTTTGGTTGATCCCCTTTTATATTCTCTGATGAGAAGGTCGATTCCCTCTAATAGCTTTTTCAATCAAATAAAATAATATTAAGTGTTTCCCCATTGACTTTATTAAATGCATTAATATATAGGCTCTCCTTTTAAAACATAATTAATGTACTTTAAGTCACTTAATTGAGGGTCATGGCCCCATTGATTATAAAGTGACATTATAAACTTTATAATAAACCTTTATATTATTTTATTATCATTAAAGAGACCTTAATGATAATAACTCCTTTAATAACCATTATTTTGGTAAACCAACTGAACATGGAAATCGATCTTGCATCCAAGACCTGTCCAGGTGCATTACTAAATATAGAAATATTGGACTTTGCTGACAAGGTGAATTACTATAAAAAGTTAGTGTGTGAAATTGAGTCCTGGAACACCAAACAAAGGCCCAAGCTGAACCAAACTCTACTTTGAAGAAGAAGGCAACCAGATAACTGCCAAAACAGACCCTCTGAACAATTCCATTAGCCTATGAGGGTCAAAAGATAGGTTAATCCTCCAAACTCTGATGCTCCTGAAAAATGGAGACATTATAGTCCGCCCTCCTTGAAATTGCTTGTCCCCAAGCAATCTCCATTGCAAAGAAACCCCACTCCTTGGAAGGCCCAAAAGAAGAACTATGAAATGTCCCATGCATCGCTAACAAACTCTTGAAGCACCAACATAAACACAACTACGCAAGATATCCTTGGATCCCAAGCCCAAAATGGAAGTCTGCCATGTTTGATATCCTTCGACTTCCTCTGCACAAATCTGAGCACAACTTCACCATGCTGAAAATGGTGAAGCAACACGTTGGGACCCATCCAAACTGCAGTGGCAGACCTATCACCACCTGGATCCCAATACAATTTGAACTCACATCCATCTATCATAAAAAGGCAAAAATATCAGGAAGCCTCCGCAACACAATATCTCTCTACAGTCTCTCCGAAACTCCCATGGATGTGATAACTAACCAAACCATCATGTCCACTGACACCGCCGTAATTACTTTGTAACCATGTATCCGTATGAAATCTCTATGACATAGAAGTAGCAAACCTTGTCAGATACATATCAGCATGATGGATAACTGACTGCTGCCCTTGCAAATACTCTCCTACAAAGAACTGAGTCGGGTACTTGTAGACTCTAGTCCCATCTTCTGAAGATGGCAACTCTCCATCCCACAGTGGATGGTATAAGCCCGTAGCCAATTCACACTGATGTATCATCAAGTCCTCCGTGTGTGGATCAAAAGAGAGGTGATGAGCACTCCTCACTATGCAGTCTCGATCATAGTAACGAGACTCGCCGGGACTCACCAGGACTCGGCGAGTTGCGAGTTGAGTCACCTTGGCCGAGTCTTGGGGGCTTGGACTCGGACTCGGCCGAGTCCTGCCGAGTCTTAATTTGGACTTCATGGTCGCCGAGTCAGTGAGTCTAAATTGGCCGGGGACTTCGGTACGAGAAGAGTTTGAAAAGTGCAAAAAATTACATGAAATTTAAAGTTAAAACTTGTTTTTTTTTACTTATTGTGAATGCAAAATGATGTACGCCATGAAGGTTTGTATGGTTTGGGAGGTCTTAATTTGGGCCTCGCAAGGGGCACTGCCCCTTGACCCCACTAGGGGCACTGCCCCCAAACCCCCTCGAGGGGTGCTGCCCCTCGACCCCACTAGAGGCACTATGCCTAGACCCCCACAAAGGGCACTGCCCCTCAACCCCATTAGGGAAATTGCCCTGATACTTGAGATTATGGCTGCTGCATCATCCATGACCTATCTTAGACACGTTCGTAGGAAGGATGCAGGCTCCTTTGAGCCATAGACTTCTAGTTATTGTTTTGAATCTTTTGATATTTCATATTTGTTTGGAACATTTGATGTCATGGATTTCATATTCGATGATTTTTGTATACATTTGAGTCTTTCACTATATATCTAAGTGTGCTATTTCCTTGAGTAGCTCAGTTACAATTTGTGTTTATACTTATATGATTGATGTATACTTGTGTTAGTGATGAGGACCTTGATTGGGTTGACCGGGCAGATAGAGAGGCTGAGGCTATAGCCATGGTAGAGGAGGAGGCTAAAGCACGAGCAAACACATCCACAACTAATGTTGGTGAGGTTGGCATGGAGTCACAAGCAAAGACTATGGTTGTAGTTGCTACATCATCTAGGACCCACCTTAGATGCCTTCGTAGGAAGGATGCAAACTCCTTTGAGCCATAGACTTGTAGTTATTGTTTTGATATTTCATATTCCATGAGTTTTGTATACATTTGACTATATTTATATATGTAAGTGTGCTATTTCCTTCAACAACTCAACTACAATTTGTGTACTTTATGCTTATGTGATCGATGTATACTTGTGTATGTGATCAAATTTGCTTCTATTTAATGATGTTATTGTGTCTTTAAGGTTTATTCAATAAAGGGTGCTTGAAACAAGTTTTAAATCCTTAAAAATCTCTAAATTTCTAGGGTTTTTTCATTT
This sequence comes from Sequoia sempervirens, assembly GCA_007258455.2. Classification (NCBI taxonomy): domain Eukaryota; kingdom Viridiplantae; phylum Streptophyta; class Pinopsida; order Cupressales; family Cupressaceae; genus Sequoia; species Sequoia sempervirens. The sequence goes on from VDFB02047397.1 coordinate 124,544,166, forward strand.
TGCCGAGTTTGCGCCAAGTTCGGGTGCCGAGTCTCAAGTCTCGAGTCGAGTCACCCTAGCCGAGTCCGAGCTGAGTTTGAGTCACATTACTATGGTCTCGATAAAAAGCACCAGCCTCCTCAATGGCTGACTGACATAGTCCTGAGTAACACCTTCGACTGCGCAAAGAGAATCATCATGGGCACAAGAATTGTGCATCAAATACAAATCATGTACAGGTGAATCAAAGGAAAAACTGTAAGCACTCCTCACCGTGTACACACTGTGAAACTCCTCCGTGAGCCATGTTTGGAATCTCAATGCACTAGAAAGATCCCAAACACTGTGATTATCTCTCAATCTTGAAGTAGTATCAGGAGTGTGATCGGCTTCCAACTCGAAGAGTGGATTGTCATAGATCAATCCACTATCAGACTCAAATAATGGATTATTCACAAACTGCACAATCACTCCATGCTGATCTGAATCATCCATCTCTGAATCCCTGGAACAATAAATTGAATCGTACTCCTGAATTGGTTCAACAAACTGCCAATCATAATCAGCTGCATGGGATGAAATGACTGATTTGCTTCCAGGAGAGGGAAACAAATCAACATAAGAACCAATCTCCCAACTAGATGATACTCTGCATATCTCCTGTGAAGAAGATGGAGTAGTGTTGTGAATTGTCACACAGCTCTTTGGTGAATCAACTGCTATGGCACAAGAGCTATCAATAATCTGCCCTGCATCACCTGTCACAGGACTAACCTCAAGAGAACTTGGTGCAACATGTAGTTCTTTGCAACTCTCAACCAATGCGCTCATCCCATCTGTATCAATTGCATCCGTAACTGTGATGGATGTAACCACATCCTCAGCCTGCTCACAACCACAATCTGTCAATACATGCTTCTCACCAACTGCTGCAATAGAAACCTGAACCGTGTCTGAAGATGGTGAAGACGACGCTAAGCTCAACTCCATGGTAAGCTCCTCTATCCGTGACTATGACTCCTGAAGGGCCAACTAGGCACTCTTCAACGAGTCCATAGTCACCTCAAGCTCATGAGTGAGCTCATCAACCTCCTCTTCCTTTACTGCTACTATGTACCTCAAAGAATGGCTCAACTGGCAGGGTAGAAGTTGCTGTTTTGACAATATCTTCGCACACTTCTGCTACCAAAGCAACTGTATGTCCATCCAAACCACGATCCTGGGATTCATTGCCATTAAATAAATTTTCTGATTGGTTTTCTAAGGTCTGATATGAAAAATCAGACTCATTGTGGCATGAATCTTCATCATAAATTGCATAATTAGTACCCAAATCTTGAGTACCAATATTCTTTTCGAATTTCACCCACTTTTCTTGTGCTTGCTCCTCCTTAGCCAAATACGGTCCCAACGTGTCTTTACACTGGTCAAAGACATTGCACACCAACACATAAGCAGCTGGA